>QODF01000003.1:3582079-3624579 GCA_024372805.1 Oostethus manadensis | reverse complement strand
TGGTGATGACCTGCTTTGTTGTGCTGTTCACCCCACATATTTCCTGCTCCTGTTTTCCCTTATTCTCACATTCCTCATTACTTTGTTGCAATGTTATTGGGTGCAAGAGAAAGTGGAAAGGCAAACGTAGCCCTCATCTATTAACAGGTAAAGGTGCATCTCAATACATTTGAAATTTGAGTGTACGAGTATTAATACAGTACATTTGATGAGTACAGCTTAAAGCAGCGGTAGGAAACCTATGGCTCGGAAGCCAGATGTGGCTTTTTTGATGAGCACATATGGCTGTCATTTCTTAACGGCAAAACATTTATACATTTTAATCATTGTTTTTCTTAAAATATATGCAATATATCTTGCTTCAAAACAGGGGAGTTCAAAGTGCAAAGTGATGTATTGGCCTGCGGCACATTCCAAAAACACAATTTAACAAAAAGGATACGGCAAAAATTTAACAATCTGCAGTAATTTAACAAAAATAAAGTCAAAATATTAAAAGAAAAAAGTTGTAATCAAACCAAAAAAAGCTGTAATTTTTGGAAAATTAGGTCGCGGGAAAGTTTATAATATTAGGAGAATTAAATCATAATATTACAGGAATAAAGTCATAATTACGAGAAAAGTTGAAAAGATTTAAATTTTTTAAAAAACAACAGAAATTGGTTTCCGGTTTCCTCCCACATTCCAAAAACATGCATGTTAGGTTAATTGGCGACTCTAAATTGTCCATAAGTATGAATGTGAGTGTGAATGTTTGTTTATCTGCCCTGCGATTGACTGGCGACCAGTCCAGGGTGTACCCCGCCTCCCGCCCAAAGTCATCTGGGATAGGCTCCAGCATACCCGCGACCCTAATGAGGATAAGCGGCATAGAAAATGAATGGATGGAGGAAACCGGAGTACCCGGAGAAAACCCACGCACGCACGCACGGGCAGAACATGCAAACTCCAGATGCCTGAATCTCCATCAGGCATCCTCCAGATGCCTGATGGAGATTCCAACTGAGATCTCCTGACTGTGAGGCCCCTACATCCAGTATCTCATAAGATGTACAGTACAATATCAACAAGTTATACGCTTTTGTAACTATAAAAGACTTGGTCTCCTCATTCTCACAACCTTCCGCCATCAGTGTGAGGCCATGCTTGCTTTCTCTCTCGGGCTTGCTTTCTAATGTATTCTTCCCCTTTTGGTGGCCTCCAGCCCGCCCTGCTCTTATGTTCCACAACAATGGAGAGCAGAGATGAGCAGAGGAGGTTTCTCCATGCCTTTTCCAAGCCCCACTCTTTCTGTCTTTGGCACTATACTGCAATGCCTGCACTCCATTTTTCTCTTCCTTCCTTTCTTTCTGCCTCCTCAGCCCCCCGGGTGAGGTCGGCCTAGCAGGCTAAGCTATCCCTCTTCAGTGTCGACAAAGAGCTGACACAAGGATACACTGCAGCAGACAAGCGCTGCAGATTGTTGAACATACAGGTAGACCACACAAGTGCGTGTATGTTCCTCCCCTGCCAAAATCACAGTCGTGTTGGTCATGACAACGTCATGCACCGTATGTCGCATCAGCTCAGGAAGTCACTGTGAGGATCTTCCCTGTCCTGGACCCTGCCTGCCTGCCTGCTGGCCATTGCTGAATGATTCATCCTTCTTGATGAAAAGTGCTGACTCATCCTTGCGTTTTAGCCGCCTATTTCCAAAGCAGGCATGGAGTTAAGTAGTGATGGCGCGTCCTTCTCACTATGCTGACAAACAGGGCATGCAGAGGATTTCAAAAGTAGAGTGGAAGAAAGAACAGACAGAAAATGGAAACGCTTCTAATGTTTGGGCACAAAATGCTGCCTCAAGTGCTTATTCTGGGTCGTTCTTTCATTCCCATGAGGCTATAGTGGAACATCTAAGACCATTTTGTTCCAACACACTGAATCTCACTTAGGAAATAATGGAAATAGATATGATCTGTTCCAGTGTTAAAGGGTCCCCATTATAAAACAGATCTAAAGTAAAATACGTAAGTAGGTCATATTTAAGTAAAATGTTTTATTTTTAGGGCTGTCAAATGTTTTTTTAATCATGCTTTTCAAATTATTTAATCATGATTAATCACCATGTCACACTACGTCTTACTGAAAGAAACAGCAGGACTGTCTGTATATGTGTAGTGTATGTACTAAGAGCATCAAATGAACTGAAAATGTAAACCAAGGTAAGAGAAAATCTATTTACCTAAATCGAAGAAGTCGTGTAGAGTGGTTGTAGCTTAAGTGAAATTTTTGAGGGAATTTTCTGGTTTTTCTGAGCATACTTAAATGCAGCAAACTGAACTTCCGCACAAGAGTTACAAAGTGAGTGATAAGAACATTTTTTTCTTTGGGTTTCCATGTACTTACACCAAACATACATGCATTTTGTGTCCATGAATGCACCTCGGAGTTTGTCTCGTGACAACGAGGAAGTGTCGCTGTATTGTATAGGAGTGGAGATGTGTTTGTTTGGAGTTGGAAATACACATACAGTATGGTGTTGGAATTGCTCTGCTGTTGATGTGTTCAGGTCGGAATAAAGTTAATAAAGAGCGCCAGACTGTGCGACTCTGTGGGGAGCTACGCTGTGCCACCAGCTGTCGTCATAACAGAGAGCTGTGGCTTGCCATAGTGTGTATGCATTAATTACACCCCAAAATTGCGTAATTAATTAAATAAATTAGTTGCCGCCATTGATGCCCTATTTTTGACAGGTCAGTTTATTTCATTTATTATCAATATGATTTTGGTGTATATTATTGTATACATTATACACATTTATTATACATTTATATAAAAAAATATATATATATTTTTTTTACCATTGTAACTGTTACAATGCAAAAAATAATAATAAAACCCAGAGTGCCAATCATAATCAAAGTCTTTATGTTAGCAACAAAGACATAACGTGACATAATCACAACTTAGAATAATTTTATTTTAATTGTCATACAAAGGCAAAAAGAAGGATCAATACCAATTTAGTTAGTTTAGCATGCATGCATCGCATTAAAAAACACAATCACAAAAGCGTAAGATTAATAAAAGGTAAAAATAAAAAAAAGTTTTGTGTGAACTTGGTGGCATATTTTGCCTCAAATTCCAAACTGTTCACCCTTGTGTGCATTGAAATATAGGATGTATAACTCTCAATTGACTCTTATTGCATTTTAGTGCTCACTGGTTGCTTGTGTGGCATTCCGAGACGGAGGACATTTCAGTTCTGCTCTCTTGAACTGGGGCTATGGTCAATAAGAGATTTATATTCCTCACCGCCTAGGATGCATACGTGCTTGTGTCCTTTGCTTCCTTCTCCAGCGTTATGGACGTTTGGAATTTAATGCCAGCTTCTAGACTGAGCAGAAGGTGTGAGGGTTGGAGGGGGTAGCAGGATTACGCATCTGCCTCAGCCATCGTCCTCCTTGTCACTGCCTGGCTTTGCAAGCTGACTTAATGAGAGGTGGAAGAAGGCTTTGGGAGTTTCTCTATTCATCCAGAAGAGAAAGAAAGGTGCTCCACTGAGGAGAATATGGAAAAGAGAAGAATCACTCTGGGCTTCTTTCCCTGCTAATACCTGAGGACATTTCCTTATCTGCAGCCTGTCAACACAGACCTGCCATATCAGTCACTGGAAGCTTTACTCTGTCCACCAGTGGGAATAACCTTGTCCTTGGAAGGAGCTCTATCGCTTTCTGTGTAACCTTTATTATGCGGTGTTGTGTGAAAAATGCCACCCGATGCTGACAAGGTCCTGGTTTTAAGGCAATGATGAGATGTTAATGAGGCAGTAAGTAGGAATCCCAAATTTGAGATCCCATATTATACTATACTCTTTGTCACCAATGGCTGAGTGGGTAGCATGTTGGCCTCACAGTCAGGAGGTTCAGGGTTTGAGCCTCCATTGGGCATCTCTGTGTGGCGTTTGCATGTTCTCCCCGTGCGTGTGTGGGTTTTCTCCGGGTACTCCGGTTTCCTCCCACATTCCAAAAACAAGCATGTTAGGTCAATTGGCGACTCTAAAAGGTTCATACGTATGAATGTGAGTGTGAATGTTTGTTTGTCTGCCCTGCGATTGTCCAGGGTGTACCAGTCCAGGGTCCAGGGTGTACCCCGCCTCCTGGCAGAAGTCAGCTGGGATAGGCTCCAGCATACCCGCGACCCTAATGAGGATAAGCGGTATAGAACATGGATGGATATTTGTCAACAATGTTAAATACGCCTCAGAGCTCCTGCAATAGCGAAAGTGTGTTTTCCAAAATGTAGCTTTGATGCTGGTACTTGGACAGTTTAAAAGTGCTCTGTTTGTGTGTCTGTAGCTTTAATGCTGAGGTGCTGTGTTTGTCCACGCCTGTCTCCAACACAGTGTGTGGCTTCAAGAAGAACTACTGTGCACTTTTTACATATACACTGTCACGCCGTTTCCTGTTTTGTCTTTGTTTTTTCCATTTGTTGCACACAAACTGGCGACAGCAAAGGCAAAACAAGGACACACACACACACAGCCTTTGCTCTGGCCAAGTGACTAGTCCATACCTGATCACACAAGTCCCGTTTGCAGTGGCTACGTAGTAGCTATCTTCAAATGTAGCCTTTAGCGCGGGTGGCTGGAAGAAATGTCACAGAAAGGGAGCATGCACATACTTTGTGCAAACATCTCACGCAATGGAGTCCGTATCAAAGCTGCTGAGAGGGCTAACAGGCTGGATGGGACTAGGATGACCCACCCACTTGTTTGGCTTTTGCGTTCGGTCGCCAGCTTGTATGGGACAACGGAAAAGACAAATATCAAACAGGAAAAGCTACGACAAAATGGAAAAAACAAAGACAGTTAAGAAAAAACAATGCCTAAATGGCAAAGGAATATGACTACATTTGTATTTTTTTTAATTATTAGTTATTTTTATATTTCCACATTTATTTCCTTGTAATTTTGGCACGCCCGTGATTCCCTACCGTTCTAACTTAATAGTTGTCATTTATCACATACATCAACATAACAATAAGGAGGGGCACGTGAGAGCACAAATTCTAGCAAAACTAGCTGAGCTGTGTCAGCTCCAGTGCTAACATTACACTTACATGCTAGGTTAGCCTATTCGATGAAGAAAAACAAAATGATGATCAAACTACTGTAGCTACCTTCTGGATAGTTGGAGGGCTGTATTTTAAGATATGTAGCAAAGCCTGTTTTGTTTTTTTTCTCCACAAAGCAGGCCTCTGTGAAGTGGTGGTGGGTGTATATATGTGGCGGGCTCATCTATCCAGGAGCTGGTTAGAGGTCCATGAGGATGGAGCTTTTTTCCTTCAAGACGTCATAAAACACTTCAAAAGTGACCATTTCTGTGCCTCTTCTCTCAAAAGTGGAGCAAACAAGTGAGGGAGATGAAAGACTTTTCTTACACTTGGTGTTCATAAACACATATTTACTGGTAGAACATCATTAAAGTCCATTGTGCAGAATAAGCAAACCTGCAAAACTAGTTTTTGCCAAGTGGTGCAGTCTAGAACTTCACGCATTTGATTCCATCGTCACTTGAAATAATTGCTCAAATAAAGCAGGATATGGTTGCATCAGACAGAAGTGTCAGAGTCTTGGATGTGGAGGAGAAAATCCTACACACACGCACACACACGCACACACACACACACAAAGGGTCATGCAGGGATTGACATGACACTCAAACTCACTTTTGCAATTCTGCGCGGTAACAAGGGGATGGAGGGAGCTCCAAATGAAGAACTACTGAGGACCTACAGTGTCTGGAGTTCAGAGTGTCTCACATGCACTCTGCTATGATTGGTCGCAGACGTAATGTGCGGAGGTCACGGCCGAACGGGTAGGGATTTGAATACGTCGTCCCCTGAGACCTTGGGACACAAAATGGATCCCTCAGAAGGAGAAGTAAACTACTGCCGTACTAGAGGGATGATTGTGACTGATT
This sequence comes from Oostethus manadensis, assembly GCA_024372805.1. Classification (NCBI taxonomy): domain Eukaryota; kingdom Metazoa; phylum Chordata; class Actinopteri; order Syngnathiformes; family Syngnathidae; genus Oostethus; species Oostethus manadensis. The sequence goes on along the minus strand of QODF01000003.1, from coordinate 3,618,616 downwards.
GAGGCATAAGGGGATTGTCTGCTGTAGAATAATGTCACCTTCCTCCAAAATTCTAGGAAGTAGTTGAAGCTACAAGGACTTGGTTTGGGAGCTGGAGGTTTACCGCATGCCCTTCCGGACACATCCCTCACATTTATCCGGGCACTGGAAATCTCAGCGGAGCAATGGGGCGTTGGCCCGGAACCGAATCCAAATTTGCTGCATGAAAGGTACATCTTCATTTGAGCCAGTGTGGTTTTGACTCATCTTGGTTGTTTTGGGTATTTCTATTGATTTTATTTTTATTTTTTTAGTAAAAGGTGAGTTTTTGTATATAACTGGTCCGGAGCAATCACATTACAATCGTTTGTGTTTGAGTCAGTGCTCATACCTGAGCTTACCAAAGTTGTAAACTTACTGGACACACCACTTATGGATCAAAAATTAGTAATATTGGATAACTATTATTGCGCTTGTGTGTACTAGTGATGGAAGGTCCTGCTCTTTTTAGATAGGCATTTTTTTTGGCTCCATCACCAAAAAGAGCCGTCTTTTTCTGCTCCCGAGTGGCTTATTTCGATTTTTTTGTTTTTCTCTAAAATAATTCAAAAAAATAAAAATTTTATACATAGCGAAGTGCAGTGCGGCATGTAAACTGGCAGCGATTAACCAATCAGAGAACATTACATAATACATACACAGAGGGGATGATCTCCACTTGTCTGCCCCAATCTAGGGATGTTATTGTATGTGTCCTATACTGTGCATTAAAACAGACAAGAATTTGGAGGTCCGCTGCGAGGAGGTGGATACTCCTCTTCAACAGAACCTCCACTTGTCTGCCCTACCCTGATGATTTTGGTATATAAGTGTCCTATGCTGTGCATTAAGAGAGACAAGATTTTTGGAGGTCTGCTGCAACAAGGCGCATGATGTCCTGCAACCGATTCTCCAATTGTCTGCCCTACTCTATTGATTTCATTGTTTGAGAAAACAATCCAAAAGAAGACAAAAACACAGTAATACGTCTTTCATGTATGAAATTATTGCCACCATCATCACCTTTTTCTCTGTTTAAGATTAATTTAGTTTATAAACCTGAAATCAGGATTTAGATAATTATGTATGAATACAATATTGATAATCATAATAATAGTAATGCTCATAATTAAGCAAGTAAATGACACTTCTAATAGGAGAAGATCATATAGAAGCAATATATGCACTACACATGTGTTATATGAGGTTTGATATTCTCATTCTATTCTTCTTTAATATAATGCAATGTGATAATAATTATCATATTACATAATTTGACATAATATTGCATAATTTATATGAATTATCATCAGGCAGTATTAAATAAATGTCCATTCGTTAGTACATACTACAAGGAGATTAATAAGAGTACCTGTTATCTTGGCCTTACATAGCTAAGAGCAATGACCCTTCTATTGTAATGATATCTAATAGTTCTCATAACACAAGGTAACGTTCAAGTACCTCTTTCCTCATTCATGTGCTGAGACAGAAACATTTTTTTGTATTTGGATTTTTTGAAGAAAATGTTCTGTGAAGCAAATCCGGCCTTCCCCAGTTCTGTCTCTTTTACTATAATCACGTTGAAAATGACTCTTCCTAGCTTTGTCTTGGAAATACTCTTCCATCCACTTTCTAATGTCGCCTATCCTCATTAAGGCAGTGAGGGTATGCTGGAGTCTATCCCAGATGACTTGGTACACCCTGGACTGGTTGCCAGCCAATCACAAAGCGTGATACTTGTTACCTTCTTGGTTGCGTCATCCCACCATGACCGGTCGTTTAGCAAACTGGTCTCACGGCTCTGCAGCACCATTGTTCCTCTTGTCTTTTTTTCTCTTGTCTTCATGCATGGTCTACTGTATCATGAGCTCTGAATGACAGCACCAGTCTTCTTCTTCGCACCACTCTGGGGGTTTTGGGATATTCAAATGGACGTGGTCGCAGGAAGGAGGAGGACACAGCTGTTCCTTGGACCAACTTGGATATGTGGAGCCATCTGTGACATGAATTCATCTACAAATCCCAAGCAAAGAGGCCCTCGCTCCTGCAGAGCCTGAGAGCCATGAGAAGGAGAGCGTCTGCATGGTGGTGTGTGTGTGTGTATGTGTGTGCTGCCATCTTTCCATGCATCCACAAGGTGATGTTGGCACCGATTTCTCTGACGGCGTTGTAAATGGAACGAGTTTGGTTGCATCGCTGTATTACGCCGGGATAAAGTATCAGTGCTGGTAATCTTCCGTGGATTAATGGCTTCTTCTTTATCTGCCGCGGCTGCTCCGCTCAGATGTCTGGTCGGGCCAGGAGCCTCCTGCTGGAATACTAATGACAGACAGCTCCAGCACTCCCGCCCGCCTCCCTCTCTTCCCTCCATAGCCCTGGCTGCACGTGTTGAGAGTGTGTGCGTTATCACCCCCACCGCTGCCTTCCCCCACCAAAGACCCTGTCGCCTCCTTTGTGAGGAAGTCGCTGCCTCCTTGTCCTGGCTGACACCTGCTTTGCATACAAGAGGGGCCGCAGAGGTGGCAGGGAAGCGGGCAATGAGGACCCCCTCTAAGGAGCACAGAAGGAAGGTGACAAAGAGGAGAAAGGTAGAAGATTCTGTAGATTATTAGAAGACAATGCAGCAGAGTGATAGAGGAGGAATGCACGTGTATCTCCCTCTTGGCAGTCAAATCCAGTGGTCAAAATTCCCCGCAACACAACCTGCTGTAGTCACAACGCCGCATACAAGGTCACGTTTAGCCCACACAAACCGTTTTCGGCTCACAATATCTGGTTGGTCCTTCGTGAAAAGAAGGAGAAAATGCCATCTGCCTCCCGGTGAATGAAGAAAAGAAAGAAGGAGGAGGAGGAGGAGTACCAAACCACTGGCCATGGTTATGGGAAGTGAAGAGGAAACAAAAGAACACACAGTACAACTCATTCTGATGCTACGTTCAAGAACCTACACTGTATAGTAGTCATGTGTTTGGGAGGTTATACAGAAAACATCTCTGTATAGTTTCATAGTACAATACAACACTGTCGTCCCTCGCTACACCCCCTTTTCAACATTGTCCCCTCACTCTAGCGCCCATTATTCAAACAGTAATTAATTCATAAACGATTGCTGTTTCGTGGTCGTTTTCGTGGTCAACTAGTCAAAAAATTAGTCAAAAATCATACATTAAGTCATCCCTCATTTATCGCGGTGATTAACATTGTTAATAAATAACATTTATTAACAATGTTAATAAATGGAACAGTTTCGTAGTTATGATGTCACGATGTTTACTATCTTCTAAATACAGTTTTTAACCGTTAGATCCTTCACGACGTGAAATAACACTTGCAGGACAGTATATACATTTGTATTACACAATATTGTAGGTACACCGTAGTCAGAGAAAAAGACATACTGTATATATATATATAGACTACGTATAGTCTATATATATATACAGTAAAACTATCATAATGATCCTCCCTGAGCCACCAATTATCGTGGTGGAGGACTTTTCGTGTCCCAATGAACCTAGGAGCTAAGTTGGCGGGCGGGGGCTGTCATGCCCCTGGTAGGGTCACCCATGACAAACAGGTCCTAAGGGAGGGACCAGACAGAGAGTGGCTCAATAGACCCTAATGATGAATAACACAATTGGACTTCGTTTTCTCTCGCCCGGACGCAGATCACCGGGGTTCCCCTCTGGAGCCAGGCCTGGAGGTGGGGCACGATGGCGAGCGTCTGGTGGCCGCCCCTGCACCCATGGGGCCCGGTCGGGCACAGCCCAAAAAGATAACATGGGTTCCCCCTCCCATGAGCTCACCACTCATAGGAGGGGCCAAAGAGGTTGGGTGCAAAGTGAGCTGGTGGTCCGATCCTCGGCTACAGAAGATAGTTGTTGGTACGTGGAATGTCACCTCTTTGGCGACATGTCTTCCAACATGGAAGCAGTGCCCGGGGACTCTGAGGTGGGTTCTCCTATCTCTGGGGCTGAGGTTACCGAGGTGGTCAAAAAGCTCCTTGGTGGCAAAGAGATCCTTGGTGGATGAGATCCAAAAGGGTTGAGTGCCATCTCCGGGTCGGGGATGAGGTCCTGCCTCAAGTGGAGGAGTTTAAGTACCTCTGGGTCTTGTTCACGAGTGATGGAAGGATCAGAATCAGAATCAGAATCAGAAAAACTTTATTGCCATTGTAAGTGAACAATTCACAAACTAGGAACTTTCTTTGGCGACTCAGTGCAACGTAGAATTCTAAGTAAACATAGAGTATTAAATAAACATAGAACTAACTAAACATAGAACCTGAGTAAAAAGTTGAAATCACTGATAAGTAAAGGCATGAGAGTGTTTTTAGTGCAGGTAGTATAAGGTGCCAATAATACTGTTTATAAAGTGAGCATAGTGCAAATGTGCAAATGTTATAAAGTGTTCATGAGTTCAACAGCAGCAGGAAAGAAACTGTTCTTGTGGCGAGAGGTTCTGGTCCGAATGGACCGTAACCTTCTGCCAGAGGGGAGTGGCTCAAATAGTCCATGTCCAGGGTGGGAAGGGTCAGCAAGTATCCGGCCTGCTCGCCCCCGAGTTCTGGAGACGTACAGGTCCTGGAGAGATGGAAGGCTGCAGCCGATCACTTTCTCGGCGGAGCGCACGATGCGCTGCAGTCTTTGTTTGTCCCTGGCAGTGGCCCCGGCGAACCACACTGTGATGGAGGAGGTGAGGATGGACTCAATAATGGCCGTGTAGAATTGCACCATCGTCTGGACAGGCAGCTTGGCTTTCCTCAGCTGCCTCAGGAAGTACATCCTCTGCTGAGCCTTCTTGATGATGGAGCTGATGGTCTGCTCCCACTTGAGGTCGTGGGTGATGTTTGTGCCCAGGAAGCGGAAGGAGTCCACAGTTGTGATGGGAGAGTCTGTCAAGACGAGGGGGGGTAGGGGGGCTTTGACTTTCCTGAAGTCCACGATCATCTCCACTGTCTTCTGAGCATTGAGCTCCAGGTTGTTGCAGCTGGATGGAACGTGAGATGGACCGGCATATTAGTGGGGTGTCTGCAGTGATGCAGACTCTGCACCAGTCTGTCGTGGTGAAGAGAGAGCTGAGCCGAAAGGCAAAGCTCTCAATTTACCAGTCGATCTACGTTCCTACCCTCACCTATGGTCATGAGCTTTGGGTAGTGACCGAAAGGACAAGATGGCGGGTACAAGCGGCCCAAAAAGAGTTTTTTTACGCAGGGTGGCTGGGCTCTCCCTTAGAGATAGGGTGAGAAGCACTGTCATCCGGGGGAGACCCGCTGCTCCTCCGCATTGAGAGAAGCCAGATGAGATGACTCGGGCATTTGGTTAGGATGCCTCCCGGACGCCTCCCTGGGGAGGTGTTCAGGGCACAGCCAACCGATAGGAGGCCTCAGGGAAGACCCAGGACACGCTGGAGAGACTATGTCTCTAAGCTGGCATGGAAACGCCTCGGAATCCGCCGGGAAGAGCTGGACTAAGTGGCCGGGGAGAGGGACGTCTGGGCTTACCTGTTTAGGTTGCTGCACCCGCGACCCGACCTCGGATAAGCAGAAGAAAATGGATAGAAGTAGTAAGTAGTAATGAGTAGTCATTGTAGCGTGTAAAGCAGCATGTCTTTAGGATCAGCATTTAGCCGTTATTGTCTATATAGGTGGCAACACAAGTGAGATAAGATAGTTGTGTCTTGCCTACAGTGGTGGTCGTCTTTAGCGGCGGCTTTTTTCACACTGAATGATAGAACAGACAGTTTAGCAAGACAAAAATGTTGCACTTCTTATGTGACTCCCTTGTGTGCATCTTGGGGTTTTTTCTCTGCTTCTTCCATCTTGGCCTCTTTCTGACTTCTTCTACAGTTTTTTCCTGTGTGGTCCCAATCAACGCCCCCGCCCCCAACTTTTCCTTTCATCAGGTTTCGAGAAGTAATGAGATAAATTGCATCACCCTCGTTTCACAAAAATCTGGATTAACACACTTTGATCATTTAAACAGTAAAGTTATTAGCAAACTAGCACACCTCCTGCAAACTTTTATTATATACAAACTATATAGTGTAAATACTATGTATTTAACTATATCCTAAGACACAAAAATTATTTTTTTGTCCCCTCTAAAGCTTTATTTCAAAGCTAAACTGAAAATAAACACAACCTTTGCTGTGGAGCCAGTCATGGTGTCCAACATGATAGTTAAAAATGATATATTTCCACATTTCCTGTGGAAGTGGTAAGGTTTTGACTTCTTAAGTTTTCAAAGAGATAAATTTGAGTCTAACTGTTAGCTCACTAGCTTGCTAGCTAGTGGTCATGTAGAGTCCCTGCAGCATAAGAGTGTGATGTGATGTAAATAATAGGAGTGTAAAAGTCACTATAAGCATATTATTTGATGTCTACGGGGCTCTAATAATGTTAAAAATAGGTCTGTCAATTGGTTAAAATATTTAGTCATAATTAATCACATTTTGTCCATAGTTAACTCATAATTAATTGCATTTAATCACAGATTAAAAAAAACTTTTCATCTATAATAATTAGGGATGCAAATTTCTTTGTGGTATACAATTTGATTTTTAAAAAACAATGTAAATTTTATTTAAAATTGTATACATTTTGGAAATATGGGCTATTATACAGTGAGACAATATACCACGCACCATTTTCAATGCCCTGACTGAGGGAAGGAGGTTCTCACCCAACCCAACCCAAACATTATGCTTTGGGGGTGTTTTTCTGCCAAGGGGACAGGACAATTGCACCGCATCAAAGGGAGGATGGATGGGGCCGTGTACCAAGTGTTAGGTGAGAACCTCCTTCCCTCAGTCAGGGCATTGAAAATGGGTCGTGGTTGGGTATTCCAGCATGACAATGATCCAAAACACACGGCCAAGGCAACAAAAGTTTGGCTCAAGAAGAAGCATATTAAGGTCATGGAGTGGCCTAGTCAGTCTCCAGACCTTAATCCTATAGAAAATCTGTGGAGGGAGCTGAAGATTTGAGTTGCCAAACATCAGCCTGGAAATGCAAATTAATTTATAACTCTTTTGGAAACGCATTTTTCTGGATTTTTTTTTGTCATTGTTGTCTCTCAGTGTTCAAATAAACCATTGAAATTATAGACTGATCATTTCTTTGTTAGTTGGCAAACTTACAAAATCAGCTGGGGTTCAAATAGTTTCTCCCTCACTGTACATAATATTTCCTTCACCTCATATGTGCTCCCAAATGCTACTAATGATACTTGGTGCCTCATTAAGTGCTAATTTGCATATTTTCTTTTATTTTTCAACGTCTCTGAAAAATGAAGTCCACACTTGTACTGGCGGTTGGTGGGTCTGTTTTCATTTCATGGTTTTAACTTGATGTTGTTCCTGTCAGAGTTATGGTTGTATGCCACATAATAAATAAGATTATTTAGATTGCTATAATGTACGTATGACAATCTTTCCCAGTCACTAGCTAATGCTAGGTTGCTTTTGCTGATAATCAATTCTCAACTTCAGTCGTGGTCTTATTGACACAAGCCCCCAAATAGCTGTCCTCGTCAATGCCTGCTATTAAATAGCATTTCAAAAAAAAAAAAAAATAGCATTTCATAGCCCACATTTTAGCTTGCAGTTCAAAGCAAAAAATCAGCCAAGAGACAGCATCTCAAAAACACTCGTTAGTTGTTTTTGGGGACACTGTCCGTAGAATATGAATAGAATCGTCCCGGTCGCGGAACACTGGACCAGCTCTACACCCTTGCAAGGGTACTCGAGGGTATGTGGGAGTTTGCCCAACCGGTCTACATGTGCTTTGTAGACCTGGAAAAGGCATTCGACCGTGTCCCTCGTGGTGTCCTGTGGGGGGTGCTCCGGGAGTACGGGATTGGTGGCCCGCTACTACGTGCCATTCGGTCCTTGTACAATCAAAGCAGGAGCCTGGTTCGCATTGCCAGCAGTAAGTCGAGCTTGTTTCCGGTGAACGTTGGCCTCCGCCAAGGCTGCCCTTTGTCACCGATTCTGTTCATAATCTTCATGGACAGAATTTCTAGGCGCAGTCAAGGCGTTGAGGGAGTCCAGCTTGGTGACCTTAGGATCTCGTCTCTGCTATTTGCAGACGATGTGGTCCTTATGGCCTCATCAGGCTGTGACCTTCAGCGTTTACTGGAGCGGTTTGCAGCTGAGTGTGAAGCTTCTGGGATGAGACACAGCACCTCCAAATCCGAGGCCATGGTTCTCAGTCGGAAACGGGTGGACTGTACCCTCCGGGTTGGGAGTGAGGTCTTGCCTCAGGTGGAGGAGTTCAAGTATCTCGGGGTCTTGTTCACGAGTGAGGGAAGGTTGGAGCGTGAGATCGACAGACGGATAGGTGCAGCATCTGGAGTAATGCGGTCGCTGTACCGGACCGTCGTGGTGAAGAGAGAGCTGAGCCGGAAGGCAAAGCTCTCTGTTTACCAATCGATCTACGTTCCCACCCTCACCTATGGTCATGAGTTATGGGTCATGACCGAAAGAATGAGATCGCGGATACAAGCGGCGGAAATGAGTTTCCTCCGTAGGGTGGCTGGACTCACCCTAAGAGATAGGAGGAGCTCGGCCATCCGGGAGGAGCTCAAAGTAGAGCCGCTGCTCCTTCACATCGAGAGGAGCCAGTTGAGGTGACTCGGGCATCTAGTCCGGATGCTTCCCGGGCGCCTCCCTGGTGAGGTGTTTCGGGCATGCCCAGTTGGGAGAAGGCCCCCGGGAAGACCTAGGACACGCTGGAGGGACTATGTCTCACAGCTGGCCTGGGAACGCCTTGGTGTCCTCCCGATGGAGCTGGAAGAGGTCGCTGGGGACCGGGAAGTCTGGACTTCCCTACTGAAGCTGCTGCCCCCGCGACCCGGACCCGGATGAGCGGTGGAAAATGGATGGATGTCCGTAGAATACCACTGTATAAATGAAAAATGTAAAAATACCGGCAGTGCGTCGTAACTTCTCACTTCTCCGGCAGGTGATGTAATCTATGATAACTCACATCGCAGAGACCGTACTAACAAATCACTTAGGTCTTGTTGTGAGGGCCTTCTGCCAGGGCTTTGATGCTAAACTCGCCGATCAGTAAGCTCCATTTCTGATCAGCATTTGTTCCACCTTGTAACTCCACAGTCCCCGCCCCTTTCTCATGTCATCAGCCGAGGGTCAAACAGAACGTGTGCAAAACAAATAGTGCCATTAAAGGACATTTTTGTGTGTTAACTTTGACAGCCCTATTTAAAAACACTTTTTAGAAGTCATAAACAGATTTGAAACATGTCCAAAAAGGAGTCGGAAGAAGCTGATCGTATTTATAATTCTACCCCTTTTCGATGTTTCAGCAATTAGGGAGTTTGCTTACTCCCTGTGAGGTAACCTATTATTATTATCATTATCATTTTCAAGGGGTGGGGAAAATAGAGAATGAATGTGATCAAAAAATGGAAACAACTGATGTTGAACTGAAGACGGTAGGTGAACATGTGAGCGGGTCACGTTGGAGAAGAAAGCGCCTCGCCGCTGTACATCACAGCTCTTTGTGTCTTTTGGACCGACTCCTTTGTTGTTCCTCTGCCTGGCGTGCAGCCGTACGAGAACATGCAGCACACAAATGGATAAAACCTTCAGCGGTGCTCCAAAAAACACAGTCGGTCATGATTACAGTGTGCGCTACGCTGTATCTTCAAATGATATTGTTCTGTTTGGATCACTTCAATGCCAAATGGCCTCTCAAGACCAGACAAACCACACACACCTACACACACACGCATGCTTGCAGCTACCACTGGCTCCACAAAGAGGTCTTCAGCTTGTCCCCATCTCTCCTTCCCTGCAGCTGCTAGCCAGCCTGTCAGTTCCCAAGCATCAAGGAGGAGGCAACACAGTTGATGACTCCTGATGCCCTCATGTGGTCATCTCCTGTCCTGCATCACCAGGCTGCATTAGGCAATCTCAAATATTGCAGATGTGTGTTCCGAGTCTGCTATTAAATTGCCTGTTTTTCTACATTGGAGGAGGTTGGTTACTTAAAGAACCAAATCAGGAACCACGGGTCTCCATGAACCCGGATTCTATGAGTCACGTGGCTGGATAACTGACTTACTGAAATGACAACACTGATGATTCATTTGAAACGATTCACCGAATCAATTGTAAATCGATTCACTACCTCGAGTTGTCGGACTCACGAGAAACACAGCAATCTCAGATGATTCATTTGAACCGATTCACTGACTCGAATTACCCAGTTCCCCAAACACACGGCAAAACAATGATTCATTTGAACCGATTCGCTTATTCGAATCATGGGACTCGCCAGAATCACCATCAGAAACAACACGACTCCCGTGATTCGTTTAAACGGCTTCATTGACTCGAATCATACGACTCGTTTGAAACGCAGCAAAGCCAAATGATTCATTTCAATTGTTCAACTCTTTCAATTTTGGACTGTGGCGGCACGGTGGATGAGTGGTTAGCACATTGGCCACACAGTCAGGAGATCTGGAAGACCTGGGTTCAAATCTCCGTTGGGCATCTCTGTGTGGAGTTTGCATGTTCTCCCCGTGCGTGTGTGGGTTTTCTCCGGGTACTCCGGTTTCCTCCCACATTCCAAAAACATGCATGTTAGGTTAATTGGTGACTCTAAATTGTCCATTAGAGTATGAATGTGAGTGTGAATGTTTGTTTGTCTGCCCTGCGATTGACTGGCGACCCCGCCTCCTGCCCAAAGCCAGCTGGGATAGGCTCCAGCATACCCGTGACCCTAATGAGGTACAGAAAATGAATGAAAAAAACATATTTAACATATAAAACATATTCTGTCGTACAGCACAGAGGATCTTTGACTAGTGTAAACATATTGCTTGTGTTTTATTAATTGCATTTGGGGAGTTAAACATGTTAAGAAAATGGTGAAAAATATCAAATTAAGGTGATTAATAATTGATACTAGAATAGTATTTTCTACAAGTACTAAGATGTAATGTATAATGCTTGACAATGATTGTGACATCATTTAAAGGGAACAAACCTGTTTTTAGTTCTTCCCATCTACAGTAGGGATGTCCACAGTGCGGCTCAAGGGGTGATTTGCAGCTAAAAATACAATTACTCAAAAAAAAAGAGAGAAAGCGCATAATGTAAGGGGGAAAATGTTGAAATGTTGATGCTTATAACACAATATTAATGTGAAAATAGTGCCTTGCATCTTTAGATTTTTTCAGTATGTGCCCCTCGATGGAATGCATTTGGACACCCCTGATCTACAGTACTTGCAAACAAATATTCTGGAACTTCAATTTCCATTGACCTAACAAGTTTGGATAAAATGTTTTTTTTTAGCTTCATTTTCTGTGGCGATGCCACGCGGATAGGTGGAGCCAAGGAAAGAAGGGGCCAAAAGGTTGGCGGATGGGGTGTTCTAAATGGGTCTGAGAAATGCTGAAGCTGCTCCGATGGTCGTTTGTGTTAAGGGTCGAACTTGGCTGGATTTCATTAGGATGATTGTAGGTGTCGTCAAACATCAACATTACCATCTCAGTCTTTGCAAGTACCCCCCGAACCCCCTTCTCTTGGCTGTCATTTGTATTCACGGGGAGGGAATTTGCAGGGATCTTTTCATCAGGTGCTGATGTTACGCTGATGCAACGTTTCAGACGATTGTGGTGGAGGTCACACGGGTGCACTGTAATGATGCCGTATGCACTCCCTAGTTTAGGGGTGTCAATTTGTGGTTTGCAATACAATTAAACCAAAACATTTTAAAATGACCAAAAAGGTGTAACAATAAAAATACGACTACTAACACACTTTGTCACATATAACACTTAATATACAGTATGTTTTTTTCACATATATAATGTCTCTGAATGGCTACCGGGGTGGATTTTAGCCTGTTTAAAACAATTTAAATGATCAAAACAAAAGTTTGGACACCACCACCCTAGACATAACATTAGATACACCCAATAAGCTCCAATACAAAAACGGCATGAGCAATCGGGCCTTTACAAGTTTCTTTTTATTGTCATTTGCAGAATCTGCGGCAAGAAAGTCACGCTTTCATGCTTCATTTACAATTCAATGCATTTGTCAAGCAAACCCTTTTTAAAAGCTTTTCTCCATTTTGAAAGTGCCATTGTCTATAAATACAATCAAATAAAATACGATCCAATGTCAAGTCTTTGACACCATTTCCCCCATTGCAGAGTAGGAAAACAACATTTCCACAAGGCAGAGTATTTACATAAGAAGCTGTTCACAGAGCAGCTGCAGCACAGCATTGTACTCCAAGAAATAAAAGTACCATTTCTGATTATAAATATATATCTTTTGTATAAAATAAGACACATGTTGATTCTTAGACCTGGTATCATAACATCACAGTACCGTAAGGATGAGCAACAAAATAAGGTCTTCTTGTGAAAATCAGTTTGATGAAAACTTCATGGAGGAAAAAAAAAAAAAACTCAGTCGGTCTTCTTGCAGCTCTCCCCCGCCTGCAATTCGTCTTTGGTTTTAAGCGATCCGCTTGTTCCGTTGGCAGGCCTCTTCTGGTAGGCCTCTTTGGTGAGCGCACTCCCCGCACCGGTACTAGCCGACGCCCTCCTGACCTCCACGGCGAGAGCGGCGTTGGGGGAGAAGCCGGTGAAGAGCGTCTTGTAGAGGGCCAACTCAATGGTGGCGAAGGGCGATGCCGCAGAGCCGGTCAGCATCATCCGAGTCTGGAAGATAAAGGAGACGGCAAAATGTCAGGATGGAAGGGAGGGCAGCTTTCCATTTGATTGCCTTGCAAGCGTTAAAAATTAGCTGTGATGTCACACTATCTTCACATTAGGTAGCGCTTCGCCCTCCGGGAGGGCGTGGTCAGGGGTGGCCGTGGGTAAACTTAACTTGCAAATTGCTTGAAGTTGTTGCAGATTTATCTTAAGCCTATGTCACAACAGCACATACAACCTTTTGGCCGTGCCATTTTTGGCAACCCCCAAATCGCAGGGATTTTTTTGTTGTTGTTCATGAAAAATGTAGTTATGGTGACCATGAAGGAGTAAGAGCACGACACGCATGGAGGACGTACCAAATATCTGAATGTGCGTCACAGGGCTGCACAAAATTCAGAATTGAATTGAGAATGACCTTTAAATTCAATGTGAATTGGAATTGTGGTTGCAAAGAGGGAGCAGAATTGTAATTCAATTTGGAATTTCAGGAAGTAGAACTGAAATTGAAGGAAATATATGACGCATAATGAATGTGTATGAAGCAATGAATAAGCTGAAGATGAAGTACTAATCAAAAGACATTTTATTATGACACTATTGTATGGATTTTATGTGCTTCATTATAGTAGATCCTTGTTTACTATCAAATTAACATTGAAACCCTACTCAGATAAAACTGCAAAAACTTTCAAATTCCCCAGAATACTTTGCTTTGACCAAGTCTTTAAAATAGCTGTCCAACATTTTGGACATTTTGTTTGGAGTACACTAGTGAAATAAATTATTCAATTGATTATAAATAATTGAAGGCCAGAGCTGGTTTATACCTTGACTTTTGTCAAAACAGCAATGATCAAAATGGTAACACAGGTAGGAGGACATCTGGCAACATTCCAACAATAAGGAGTAATCTTTCACGTCTCTACTTCCATTTGGAAGAATGAATATCTCTTGAATTGCACTGAATTCAATTTTTTAGCACAATTCAAATTGCAATTCAATTCAACGTCATGTGGGGTGGAGTCAAGTCAAATTCTAATTCAGCAATTGAATTGAAATTTGGAATTTTGCACAGACCTGATGCGTTGGCCACACTACTTACGTATGCGGGGTGCACGTGTGGCGCACGACACACGTAAGAGTCCGCAAGTGTGACGTACAAAAAAATGTACATTTTGCACAAACCTGACACCAGAAAAATGTATAGACACACGGTAGCCGTACCGACGACGCACAAACACGTATGAAGTGCTTAGGTTTGTCTTGCAACCTGAAAAAAACGTCTGTACATTTTGTTTGACGTGGCAAAAGAGCCTCGGCTCACAGCTCAGCACATCACATGCACGCCCTCCGTGCCTTTCTTGCGTTTTTTTTTTTTTAACGTAGACCAAGCGTAGGAGCCTATATGACCGGTTGTGACCTGGGCTTTAGCCATATTGTGCTGAGCAGCCAGGACAGAAATGAACTCTCTATGCCCGTGCTTCTAAAATAGTGGGGCGAGTGTGAGAGGCAGGGGGGATGACTTCAAGGTTGACAGGCCTTCACTCATGCTTGAAAGTTGCAACTCATACATTGTTACTCAAAATTGTATAAATCTACTTTAAATAGCCGTAATATATCTTTAAAATTATAATATTGATATTCTTAGTGTATAAAAAATCTTGAAGAGTTTGTTTACGCAATACCAACCTAAAAATGGTCTGGATTTTTTCCCCCACAATGACAATGCAGTCAATACAACAAAAGCGTTGTAATGTGCATGCCAGGCCACTAGCTGGCAATGGCAGATTTGTTAATCATGCGGGTGCACAAACAGCAGGAACAGTTGGAATATTGTTGAAAGACATGTGATGCTTTTAGGCTGTTGTCATCTAATAAAGAGCCAAAAGAGTTTTAAAATAAAAACAATGTCATGTAAGTTGTCTTTTAGACCAAAAAGTTCCACTTTGGACTGCCATATTCTCCGGTAGACAGCATGCATGGCTATACAAATCATAGCACAGCATTCATTCACATCACTGGCAAAAAGCTTAGTTTTGTCGCTAAGGTAATCCCACATTAATGAAATACCAAAGTACATATGAAAGTATGAGTACAGGGGATGAGAGTAGTAGTCAAACGTGCATCATTACGGACTTCAAACAATAACAAACATCACGTCTGAGACGATGCTTCCATCTGCTGAAACACCTCATTAATTTTGACGAATCAGAGTTGAAAGACGGCGTGGTGGATGTATCAGTGCCAGACAAGTTTCCCAGAGAAGGCGAGGATGATGCAAGAGGAGGAAAATGATGCAAAAGCCGCCACCCTGAGGGTAACACCGCGCTAACAACGCCAATGACGGAGAAACTTTAAGCAGGAAGACGGAAAAGGTCATTCGAATATGATGCTTCCTTTTGTTTCTCGGGGATGATCTAAAAGCCACCTTTTCACTTCCTGTCATGGCCAAGCGTCTCAATACTTTTGTCCCTATTGGTGTACCATGAGGGACTTTCGTCCTGAAACTGACCTTGTTGACGACAGTGAAGATCGTGTAGATGAGCATCAGGTGGTGCTTGTGCAGAGGCAGGTAGTGGGCCTGCTGTAGAGCAAACAGTACCGCCCCAATCAGGGTCACCTTGGTGGGGCTACACACACACATACACAGACACACAAATATGCACAAAGTTAGTAGTTAGGATGTGGCTAATGCTAAATAGAAAAAAAAACCACCAGTGAGGGAAAAAGAAGCTTCACACTCAAGTACGTAAACTAGTCAAGATGGGAATGCCTAATCAATTACAGTGGATCACGGCATATTCACGATTCAGCAATCACTGATTGTTTTCATTTTTGGTCCAAAAAAATTATTTTTTAACTTTATTTAAATCTATTATCTCTGAAAAAAGGCTGTTTCTTTTTCATAGAAAACATATCGCATTCACCACCCAGCTAGCAGAGGCTCTGGAGGGGGAGGAGCGAGCCGGCATGGCATGGTGGCGCCTCTGTGCAGCAGCATAATCCAGGCTTTTTGAGTGTGTCAAAAACAGACACTTCTATAGGCATCTGAGTTTTTTGCTATTTATGTGCCGGTCGACCACAAACCCCGCGAAAAGCGGCAATCTACTGTGACAATTAATCAAGGGGAAGAAAGGCAGTGAACAAGCCTTTAAAAAGGACACTTTTCAAAGAGTACCGTAATTTCTGGTGTTTAAACCGCTACTTTTTTCTCATGCTTTGAAACCTGCGGCTTGTACAGTGATGCAGCTGATTTATGCCTAAAAACTGCATTTCCCATGAGCCTTAGAGTGCAGCTTCAGGAAGTAGTGTTGTGGACGAGCGTAGTGGAAACTAGTATCAGTTTGTAAGTGTTGATTTGGGGACATCAAACTTCTGCTTGGCCGCCAACTGTCCGCTATCACCCACAAGTTTTGACATGTCTGCCGCGCGACAACAAAAACAAAAGACAGACTGACAAAGTGTGTGACAAAGGTATTATTCCGCTGTTCAATTGTGAAGCTTGTCAAGATAAGGTTTTAGTTCCCAGGAGAAGGGGCAGGAGGAGGATGGTGATGAATGACTTTTCAGGTAGGTTACTGTTTAACTAGCCATGTTACACTCACTGTTTTCACAGCATTGCTTGGAAAAAAGCATTTATTTAATCAAAAGTTTTAAAAAATATATATTTCTGTGTAACATCTTTCTGTGTACTAAACATCCCATGTTACGGCCTATATATGTTCAAATTATTTTTTTCTCTTAAAATTTAGTTTCAAAAAAGTATTCTATTTTAGGCTCCAGCTTACCCGCGACCCTAATGAGGATAAGCAGTATAGAAAATGAATGAATAAAAGTATTCTATTTACTGAGTTTACACTGTATGTTTATGTTTACACATGTACACGTGTTTTTAAATAACGTAAATAATAATTATCAAATCTTTAAATAACTGATTTTTTTAACTGATTGAAAACGTAAATATTAGGTCAATCAAAGAAATAGGAGTCCAAAATCCATCCCTACAATCAACCACCACACAAACATGGATTAGTTTTAGGGAGGCAAACTGCATACAGTGGGGCAAAAAAGTATTTAGTCAGCCACCAATTGTAAAGTTCTCCCACTTAAAAAGATGGGAGGCTTGTAATTTTATAGATACACTTATGACAAAATTTGATTTTTAAAGAATGTATTTGAAAAGTATGGTGGAAAATAAATATTTGGTCAATAACAAAAGTTGATCACAATACTTTGTCATATAACCTTTGTTGGTAATGACAGAGGTCAAACGTTTTCAGTAAGTCTCCACAAGGTTTTTACACACTAGTTTGGCTCTTTTCTTCATGCAGAGCTCCTCTAGATCAGTGATGTTTTGGGCTGTCGCTCTGCAACACGGATTTTCAACTCCCTCTAAAGATCTTCTATGGGGTTGAGATCTGGAGATTGGCTAGGCCACTCCAGGATCTTGACATGCTTCTTACAAAGCCACTCCTTCGTTGCCAAGGTGGTGTGTTTGGGATCATTGTCATGCTGAAAGACCTAGCAGTTTCATCTTCAATGCCCTTGCTGATGGAAGGAGGTTTTTACTCAAAATCTCACGATACATTACCCCGTTTATTCATGGATCAATCGTCCTGGTCCCTAATGTTTCCACCCCCCTGCTCCAGAGTAGGTATGTACTGTAGGGTGTTATTTGGATGCAACTTGGCATTCCTTCTCCTCCAAACACAACAAGCTGAGTTTTTATCAAAAAGTTCTATTTGGGTTTCATCTGACCATATGACATTCTCCAGATCCTCTTGTGGATCATCCAAATGCTCTCTAGCACACTTCAGACCGGCCCGGACATGAACTGGCTTAAGCAGGCGGACATGTCTGGCACTGCAGGATTTGAGTCCCTGGCGGTGTAGTGTGTTACTGATGGTAGCCTTTGTTACTTTGGTCCCAGCACTCTGAAGGTCAGTCTCTAGGTCGTCCTCGTGTGGTTCTGGGATTTTTGCTCACCGTTCTTGTGATCATTGACCCCATGGAGTGAGATCTTGTGTGGTGCCCATATTCTAATAATTGCGCCCACAGTTGATTTCTTCACACCAAGCTGCTTACCTATTGCAGATTCAGTCTTCCCAGCCTGGTGCAGCGCTACAATTTTGTTTCTGGTGTCCTTTGACAGTACTTTGGTCTTGGCCATAGAGGAGTTTGGAGTCTGACTGTTTTGAGGTTGTGGACAGGTGTCTTTTATACTGATAATGCGTCCAAACAGGTGCCATTAGTACAGGTAACGAGCGGAGGACAGCGGAGCCTCTTAATGAAGAAGTTACAGGTCTGTGAGAGGCAGAAATATTGATTTTTTTGTAGGTGACTAAATACTTTTATTCCACCATAATTTGCAAATAAATTCTTTAATAAATCAGACAATGTGATTTTCTGGATTTTTTTCCTCATTTTCTCTCTCATAGTTCAAGTGTACCAAAGATGAAAATTAAAGGCCTCTCTCATCTTTTTAAGTGGGAGAACTTGCACAATTGGTGGCTGACTAAATACTTTTTTTCCCGCTGTATTTCCTGAAATTCCATGTGACAGTGCTGAGACTCACTAGGACATTTTAAGGAGCTCATTGGTTTCTGGTCTCCACACTCCTCGAACAAGCTGCTCGAAGTTACTGATAAGACCGCCCCCAGCTCCTAGACGACACAAAGGTGTGACACAGAAGTAATACTATACTGCATCTCTCATAATACACATTTGTTTACTGTTTAAAGTTAGGAATGCACTGATTGATCTACAGTTTTGATTAGTCATAAAGGCCCACTGACCTCTGGCCCACCCGATGGCAATCATGACCAGCAGCCCATCCTTGTACCTGCTGTGGGCCTGAGTGACACCCCCCAGCACTTTCCACGTGCGCGTCACTTCCTTCATTCCTGACAGAACCAAACGGAGAGGTAGCAGGGCCGCACAGCTGTACACCAGGTCCAAGGGGCAGTAGAACACCAAGTACCTGTTAGGTCCCCACAGGACAATACCTTTGTTGATCAGTAGAGGGAAGCACTGCTTATTCAAAGCAATTGCAATTTAAATGTTTTTCACAAATCACTTGAACACAATAAATGTAATGATTATAATAAAAAAAAATATATATATATATATAAAATATCAGCACGAATTAGGTTTTTAAAATGATATGAAAAACAAAGAAAAAGAAACATTTCACAGCTTGTGTAAATGAAAAAAGTTGTTTTTTGAAAAAACATAATGAATGTAATTGTAATGATCTCAATGTGTAGTGTGTATCTAAAAATGTATAATAATTATTAATTCTTCAAATGTGTGATTATTAAAACATTTTTGGAAAAGTCATTTTTACTTTCAACTTTTTTTTCAAATAAATATTTTTAAATATTTTAATATATATTAAATATTAACACTACATTGCAAAGTGATAACTATGTTAATAACTATGTTGACGACATAGTTTATAACTATAATAATGAGTTACACTTGTTATGCGCTTTATCAAAGCCTCTCAAACCGCTAACACTGAGGTCATCATTATTCATTGACACACTTGGTGATGGTAAGCCACTATGTAGCCACAGCTGCCCTGGTGCAGACTGACGGAAAGTGAGGCTGCCAGTGTGCGCCATCAAACCCTCCGACCACCACCGACACTCACACGCACCACTTTCACACAAGGCAATGTGGGTGGAGTGCCTTGCCTAAGGGCACAAGGAAGGTTTTTTTTATTTCCTCCCACTGTGCCACCTGGTGTTCCTCTGAGGTCCCCTATTCAAGTACAGCCCAGGGTATGCCCTGCTTAGCTTCTGAGATCTGACCGGATCAGGCTTTGACTTAACTATATGTTATAAGTATTGTAAGTGCACTGTCATATGCCACCAGCAGAGGGAGACACACTGCCAATTTTAAATTCACTTTTAAGTAGACAACACTATCACTGTACAAACAGAGAGAAAGACACCATTGTGTTTGGGGCCTAGCTAACTATTCTCTCTGGTTACCAGATGAGTGAAGCCAGGAGGACGCTGGTGCCGTTGGATAAGGGTGCTACGGGTGGTTCTGCCAGCATAATCCCAGAGAGCACGGCGCCGCCGAAGCAGTAGAGCATCGAGCTGAACCAGCAGGCTAGCGGGCTGACCCGGGACACCTGAAGAGCCCCTGTAATGTAAGATCAGGTCAAATGGTCATTCATTCATTTTCTACACCGCTTGTCCTCATTAGGGTCGCGGCTATGCTGGAGCCTATCCCAGCTGGCTTGACGTCAGTAAATCGCAGGGCAGACATACCACCATTCACAGTCACATTCATAGCCAAGGACAATTTCTTGATTCATTCATTGATTCATTCATTTTGTATGCCGCTTATCCTCATTTGGGTCGCAGGTATGCTGGAGCCTATCCCAGCTGGCTTTGGACGGGAGGCGGGGTACACCCTGGACTGGTCAGTCAATCGCAAGGCCCAATCATTCACTCACATTCATACCAGACAATTTAGAGTCGCCAATTAACCTAATATGCATGTTTTTTTTGGAATGTGGGAGGAACCCCGGAGAAAACCCACGCACGCACGGGGAGAACATGCAAACTACACACAGAGATGCCCAAAGGAGATTCAAACCCTGACTGTGAGGACAGCGTGCTACGCACTCATCCACCGTGCGGGCCCAGGTCAAATGTCTCTCGCATAAATATGAAACGTGAATGAAGCTAATCTCCACAGAGGAAGTGTGGAAGATCGGTTTAAAGTCCAAGTGCAGATCGGATTACTTCCAGTCTAACACTACTAAATGATGCCTCTTGTTTCTGCAGTTTACAAAGAACACTGATGCCCTTTTTCCCAATTAAACACCACTAGAATGCTGCCTAACATGTGAGCTTATGCCTGGAAGCTATACTATGCTCGTAAGACACTTCATTAGGGACAACATCTAGCTCAGGGGGTTGGGAACCTTTTGGGCTAAAAGAGACATAAACAACACATATTTTCAAATGTATTTTCGTGAGAGCCAAAAAGGGAATACAACTAAAAGTGTAACTTTTCCACAGCGCAATTTTTCAAAAATGACAACTTTTTTTGGTTAGATTACAACTTTTTTTCTCCTAATATTTTGACTTTTTTTTTGTAAAATTACTGCTCATTTTTCCATTTTTGCTGTTTCCGTAAGGTTTTAGTTAAATTGTATTTTTGGATTGTGCCGCGGGCCAATAAATCACTGGGACTGCACTTCGAACACCCCTGTTGTAAAGCAAGATATGTTACATATATTTTAAGAAAAAAAATAATTAAAATAAATACATTTTATGGTGTTTAGAAACTTCTGAGAGCCACATGTGGTCATCAAAAGAGCCACATCTGGCTCCCGAGCCATAGGTTCCCTACCCCTGGTCTAGCTGTATACAAGTAAACCTTAGTAAAGAGCATATGGCTGTAAAAGACCACAATGTATCCCACCGGACACTGTCAGCAAGGTATTAGTGTACTGACCCAAATATAAGGCGACCTCTTTTTTAAAACACCATTTTTGGAATATTATGGGAAAAATGTTTTCAATATCATTGAAATAAGTGGAATATTGCATTACAAAAAGCATGTCATATTTATTTTCTGCTGGAGAGTTGTTTGTTCACTCTCCATTAATTGCAATTCTTTTAAAACTGGCATACTGTAAAAACTTTGCCAAACGTTTTCCAACCTTTGCCATGTACAGAAATACGTGGACGACATGGCTATCGTGGGATGTATCAGGAATGGACAGAGGATGAGTACAGAAAACTGATCCAGGACTTTGTCAACTGGTGCAACGCAAACCACCTGCACCTCAACACCACCAAGACCAGGGAAATGGTGGTGGACTTCAGGAGAAACAGGACACATCCAGAACCTGTTCCTATTAAAGGTGACCGTGTGGAGGTAGTTCACACCTACAAATACCTGCGAGTCCATCTGGATGATAAACTAGACTGGACTGCCAACATGGGTGCTCTGTGTAGGGAAAGGACAGTCGATTGTACTTCCTCAGAAGACCGGCATCCTTCAATGTATGCAAGAAGCTGCTAAAGATCTTCTACCAGACTGTGGTAGCTAGTGCCCTCCTGTATGCAGTAGTGTGCTGGGGGAGCAGCCTCAGGAAGAAGAATGCCACACGCCTGGACAAACTGAGGAAGGCAGGCTCTCTCATTGGCACGGAGCTGGACAGCCTGACATCTGCGGCAGAGCAAAGGACACGAGGAGGCTCCTTTCCATCATTGACAACCAGCATCATCCAATGCACAGCATCATCTCCCAACAGAAGAGCAGTTTTAGTGGAAGATTACTATCACTGTCCTGCTCCACTGACAGACTTAGAAGAGCATTCTTCCCTCACACACACGGGACTGGACTTTTAACTAATTAAGTTTTATTGCACTACATATTTAAAGTTGTATTATTCTTATTCTATGTTTTTACTTTCTTATCTCTCCTGCCTTGTCTTTGTTGTTTTATGTTGTGATTAAGTGTTTAAGTGTATTATGATGTTTTTGAAGAGCTGAATGAATTTCATGATTTTCTCTTGGAGATGAATAAAGTATCTATCTATCTACCTCTCTGTGTCATTGGTGTGTGGGTGACAAGAAGAAAAGCATCGACTGGGTTGGGGAGAAGTCATTTGGAACATTTTAGGCTTTTTAGGGGACAGAAGTACCGTCTTCTAGTCGGGTAAAGACTTGCTTTGCTAAACTGTGGCGGAATGTCATTACAAACACTACCCCGCCCGCTCCGTTGTTGAAATGACGATAAACACCGGCAAAAGTTGGCAGAACCTCCTCTTAGCGTTGCTTCCCTTAGCCTCCTTCCAATGGCGCTCCGTGATGGAAGGAAGCATTCTAGTGCGGTTGTGTGTGGGGGACTCTGGTTGGATGAGTATATTTTCACCGTGTCGTGTTTTACCGCTTTAATGTTCCAATGCCCGATGACGACGTGCAAATTCTGAGTGAAAAAAGATAAACATTCATTTTTAAGAGACTTTCACACGCATAGAACATCCTTCCAGCCTTCAAAATAAGAGCATCATTAGATACATGTCTAACTATAAACAAAATAAGCATGTCATAAACATGGAGTTGCATGAGTGACTACATCTTCCTTCACAAGCATGGACTTAACAGTTTGTTGAAGATGTTCTAGCAATGTGTTACAATGAGTCCATTGATGTATTGCATCAGTAAATTTTAAATTAAAGTTTTTTTGCACTCAATTAACTGACCTTTTAGTCACTAACCCAAAATAAATGTAAAAAATTCTAACTGAATTTGTGAAAAAATAAAACAAATTTCATAAGAACCTGTTAATCATACGTTTTACAAACACTAAAAAGTTCTTTTCAACTTGTAAAACAGGTGAATGTAGTCACGTCTTTCATTTGAGACAATAAGACAATGTACCATACTGTTATAACTCCCTGTACAACAGGGGCCTCAAACTTGCGGCCCGTGGGCCATTTGTGGCCCGCAAGACGATGTTTTGTTGCCCCCATCTTTATATGAAAACATTTTGTAAATCAGGCCCTTATAAGGAAGTGAAGAAAAGGCAATTATGTATTTATGAAAGGAGAATGGTTAAAGTCATTAATAGTTTATCCCAGCAGCAGAATCGCGGGATGTCAATACTCCACATAACCGTCTCACTCAGGGTGTCATAAACAGAACTTTGTCAAACAATCCTGCGAAGGATACTGGGAAGCAGGAAGTGCTCCCAGCAACGCTACAAAATGAATGGCACAGTGTTGTGTGTGGGGCTGACGAACCGACCAATCACAGTGGGGTGTAACGCTCTCAGGGGCGTGACATCGACTGGGCTTGAAGCAAACAGAAAAACATTTTCAATGAGTGAAAGTTAACGCAGCGTTGCCATGGAGATTTTTCTCTGTTCCTGGCAAGGTAAGCGCCGACATTCGTCCCCAGCTCGCTTTCACGTCCTAAAAAGTGTTTTAAGTTGGTGCCCAACGTGACATTATACGACGTGCATCTTTCTCTCTGAATAAATCAAAGCGATGCATGCGCGGCGTGATAAATGGGGGGGAACTCGTTGGTGTGGTTTGCCGTTCGAGTCCAGTCGCATCTATGTGGGGTGGGCTTTCGGGTTTGGGGTAGTCAGGCTGAGCGCGCCGCGCGTCGTGGCTCCCGTATGCTCCCATGTTAAATGGAAAAAAGAAAAGGCGCCTGGCATGACAGTAGATGGGGTTTGCAGCGCGCGCCGTGTGCCGTCCGGTTGTGGTCTGGTCCAAAGTGCAGATTGCACTGATGAATTCCTTGCTTTTTTTTGTTTTGTTTTTTTAAATCTTGCGGTGTAGCCTACACCAGGGGCTGTGGGAGTGGAATTGATGTCAGGGCCATTTATAGGGCTGCACCGTTCTCCGTGCATCAGCTAGTGCTGCCAGGTCCCTAGGAGTAAAAAGTAGGCAAGACAAGCCATTTTCAGAAAAAAAGATTGACTGTGGTTAAAGAACTGTACAACTTAACTGAAAACCAAAATGTATTACTGATTTGGAGTTCTTAATTTGTATGTTGTTTTATTGGTAGTTTTCTGCAGGAAACAGTTATACAGTTAACAGTACAGTATGTTCCGTACAAATTGACTATCAAAGAATGGATGTACCCGAGGAAAGTTGTGAACGTGTTTACACCAGGTCCCTTGTTCCGTTTATTTTGTGTGTGTTTATTTTTGTTGATTGTTAGTTTGTTAGTTTTGCACACAACTTTACACCAGTGTCCTTGTGTATCTTATTTTGTGTTAAAAAATAAACGTTTGAGAAGGTTGGATTAGAAAAATAAATTGTGCACGAGTGCATGTGCACGAGTGCATGTGCACGAGTGCATGTGCACTGAGGCTGCGGCCCAACCTCAGCCAGACTCCGCCTCATGTGGCCCCAAGGTAAACTGAGTTCGAGACCCCTGCTGTACAATGTTATAACTAACTGTAAACTGAGCTTGTCATTCCTGTTATTAAGAATTTCAACACTTTAATGTGCTCCATTCTGTGTTCTAGGTAGTAGCATGTCATGTCCATTTTCTTCCGCTTCGTCCAGCTCCTCCCAGCGGATCCCGAGGCGTTCCCAGGCCAGCTGAGAGACATAGTCTCTCTAACGTGTCCTAGGTCTTCCCCGAGGTCGCCTACCGGTCGGACGTGCTCTAGGGAGGCGTCCAGGAGGCATCCTAACCAGATCCCCGAGCCACCTCATCTGGCTCCTCTCAATGCTGAGGTGCAGCGGTTCTACTCCAGCCCAACCACCCTGTGGAGAAAACTCATTTTGGCTGCTTGTACCGGCGATCTTTTCCTTTCGGTCACTACCCAAAGCTCATGACTATAGGTGAGGGTAGGAACGTAGATCGACTGGTAAATTGAGAGCTTTGCATTTTGGCTCAGCTCTCTCTTTACCACAACGGACCGATGCGGAGTATGTATCAGTGCAGAAGCTGCATCAATCAGTCTGTCAATCTCGCGTTCCATCCTTCCCTCACTCGTGAACGAGACCCCGAGGTACCTAAACTCCTCCACTTGGGGCAGGATCTCATCCCCGACCTGGAGATGGCACTCCACCCTTCTCCGGGTGAGGACCATGGACTCAGACTTGGAAGTGCTAGTTCTCATCCCAGCCGCTTCACACTCAGCTGAGAACCGATCAAGCAAAATTTACTCCCCGGCCGCCGAGCAGGCCGGAGGACGGGTCCTTGCTCCGGCCCGGGCCGCGGCCCCGTGTCAACAAAGACACGCCTACAGCATCCAGGGTCATAAGGAACTTCATCCACCAATTTTATCCACCCCCAGGGCCCTGTCACCAAAGAGCCTTTTGACCACCTTGGTGACCTCAGTCCCAAAGATAGGAGAACCCGCCACAAAGTCCCCAGGTACTGCTTCCTCACTGAAAGTATTCCTTCCACCAGCGCACAACATCTTGAGTCGAGGTCAGCAGCACACCCTCCCCACCATACACGGTGTTGACTCTGTACTGCTTCCCCCTCCTCAGACGGCAGTTGGTGGTCCAGAATCTCTTTGAAGCTGTCCGGAAGTCATTTTCCATGAACTCTCCGAACTCATGGGAAGCAATTAGATACTTTATTAATCTTCAAAAGAAATGAGAAGTCTGTTGCAGTACTACTGCTGTTTATGTTATAGGACCTTATAATGTAAGTTCTTTTTTTTTTTTAGACGGTTAGCTCACTGAACCCTGATCCAACTGGCTGGTCCCCGGGATTAGACATCAGGTAAATCGGAGGATTAACAAAAAATTAAAGACTACTGGAGAGCTGGTGGTAAACTTTAACTAAAGAACTAAAGCTCCAAGCTCTTGCACCATACTTTTGTTTGAGTACCAACACTACATTCCACAAAACTGAGAAAACAGAGAAACGTACAAGCAATGACAATGAAAAATACATTCGAACAAATGGATATAGCCCAACTTCATTGATTTTAATTAATTATCAACACTTGTTTTAAGGGGAACTTTGTGGAAAGATACGACGCCATTGCATTCTATGAATTAAGTTAAGCATTAAATTGTAAAAAAAAAAGTCAACAAGGCTGTGGACAAAGATTTGAATTTGTACATAAAGTGGAACATAGATTAGCAATGATAGGGTTCACACCAAAATTTTGGCGTCCGTTTGTGTTCATTTTCCAGTTACCATACAATATGGCTTGCGTCCTGTTGCATTATTAATACACTGCCTGCGTCTAACTGTGTTGTTAATGTATTTTTTAATCAGAAAAGCAGCTTGCTAATACACAGAAACAGGAAGGGGAATTCAGCTCTGTCGCCCCTCTGTGATGTCATCAGCGGCTGACTCTGTAGTTCTATGCTAAGTAACACCGTTACGCCACAAATCTCAAAAGGGTTAAGACAACACACGTTTTTGTAGTTTTACATGCATAAATCAATTCTAAATATACATAAATAATGAACAAACGGTTTTCATGGATTTCTGAAACAGACAAATTAGTTTCACATTCCAGAATGGAATAAACCGTGAGAATATTCCAGACACTTAGGGGGACTCAGTTAATGGTATAATAATAAATGAGATTTTTGCACCTCTGCAGGGGACTACAGAATGCACATCACAATACTAGACAACACACTTATAAGAGGTAGTCAGCCATGTTTTATTTGGGTTACTTTCGATTTCATTAAAGTCTTTTGGCGTTCCCATTTGGATATCAATGTGC
Source organism: Oostethus manadensis (assembly GCA_024372805.1). Lineage (NCBI taxonomy): Eukaryota > Metazoa > Chordata > Actinopteri > Syngnathiformes > Syngnathidae > Oostethus > Oostethus manadensis. The sequence continues at coordinate 3,591,683 of QODF01000003.1, read as the reverse complement.
TGAACACCAACTTCACACATAAATGGTGTGCACAACACAATGTGTACCAATATATTTGTATTTAGTTGTGGAAACTATTGCGTAACTGTATATGATCACTAATAAAGTTATGGTCAGCCATCTTTTGTTGTACTTTGACATTGACGACAAACGTAGTATTCTCCAAGTGTAATTTTTCCTTCATCTGTTTTATCAACATACGACTGCTGCCACCCACTGGTGTGGAGAAATACTACCTCGCATGTGCTAGTGAACCCCTGCTGGCTGCTAGGTGTTCAATTGCTGCATTTTTGTCTGAACACACAAGGTGACAGTCAATTTTTATCCCTTTTTCAAACCCAAAGACAATGTCCATTTGGAAGTTATTCACCCTTTGGCCTCATGTAACCCCACACTGTCCTTTAAAAACTGCTGTTATCTTAACTTTGCAACTTTTTACCTCCCCTTTCTGTCCCACTTGACATCATTGACTGCACCAGATAGAAGGCTTATCTCTGGTTACTGGTTGACTTTTAACTGCTCTTTCTCCCCAACGGCCAGCCTGATTCCTCTCCAATGCAGTCCATTCTGTTAATGTTTTAACTTTTTGTCCATTCGTAAATGAGAACTTTTTGAACACAATTTAAGTAGTTGTGTTTTTTTGCCCGTCTGGAGCAAATTCAGCAGCACATGATTTTGTGTACGTGTGTTGACAGTCAGCGAGGGAGGGTGTGAGGAAACATTCCTTTCAAGGAGGGGAAAAAAAACCCAGAAGCCCTGGCTCTGTCATCTTAGACGGTGACTTTAAAGTTTTATTGCACGTTGACAGAAGTTTAGGTTGTCGCTTGCACTGTGCAAAGAACTGTCTTTGCTTTGTCAACACACACTGCACATACACTAGAAGGCTGTCAAGAACAAAGGGTGAAAAGGTTTCAAGAGATTGAATACTTTGTGGGGCAAGTTCCAAAATAGACCACCATTAGCAGGGGACTACAATGGACTGTATGTGCATGCCTGCATGTCTTTGTGAAGTCGAAGTCCACCTGTTCTTCACACTGTTACCACGGTGGTACCACGTCAGTAGGGTTGGCGCATGCTTGCATTTTGACGCAATTCTTTCTGATACTTTAAGGGCGCGTTAAGGACTCTGTCCCGCGCTCGACCTCACACACACACTGCTCTACAGCATTAAGTGTGCCATCGTTTCATAATACAAGAGAATAGTACTGCAACTTTTCTGACTTTGTGCTTTATGTTCTGTTTATTTATGCTATTCAGGGTTGCCAAATTCTAAAATAACACAAATCTATCTTTCTTATAATGGTTCCACATGGGGCTGTTGTTTTACGATTTTAAATAAGTCTCAGGAGGTCCTGAGATAGCGTATTGGAATTTGTCCAAAATCTAGCCTTGATGTTGTTTAAAGGCTTTTAGTAAGCTTTACTGGAAACATGCCGGTTTATGCGTCTGTAGCTTTAACGCTAATTAAATGTCTCCTACAAAGTGTGTGGCTCCAATAAGTGCTAGTGTGTACTTTTGTCAGGTTTTAAAATGCAACATAATACATGCCATAGAACAACAATGATGGGACAGGAGGACACAAACGTTAACAACACTAGCATAGCTAAGTGAGCTACAGTGCTAATATTACATTCACATTTCCATAGCAACATCATGCTATACTGTAGCTGACCGGCTTCATTTTAAGATGTGTAGCAAAGCCTACTGTTGTTGGTTTATAAAGCCGTCGTTTGCAAAGTGTATGCAAGAGACGGGCCCTCATCTAACTAGGTCTGAGGGGGTCTCATGCCCACGAGGAAGGAGAGGTTTTGTTGATGATGTCATAAAACACAGGAAAGGTGGTCATAAACAGGCTTTAGCGACACATAATCCTGTTAAAACAGCATTCACATTTTTAAAATTAAATAACAGCAGGCCTATTGTGACACACGGTGCAACTTTTTAAACTATCGTGTGTGTTACTGTAAAAATATTATTCTGAGGGTGTTGAAAAGCTGTAAGACGCTCACAAGGTGTTTGAATGTGACCTCAGTGTTATTTGTAGTTTTACAACTCATTGGTACCCCCATAAATACTGAGAGGCTAACAAAGAACTACTCCCCTTTGACAGTAACATTAAATAAATAGCTTAAGGTGTTGGTACCTCAAGCTTAACAGTGTTAATATTGACACTTACAAAACAGTAGTTTGCTTTTGTGACACTATTGTATTTGCTTTTTTTGCACACCTGAGCTTACCTGGCTGCTCCCTCAGAGCCATGATGGATACAATGTAGTGCGCCATGTCAAAGGAGGGAAACATGGGCAAGTTCGCCAGTCCATGAGACAGATCGTCCAAAAACTCCATCATGTACAAAGAAAGAGTTTACCACAGTGTGAAAAAAACAAAACAAAGCACCGATTCGAAGCATCCAACACACGAGCGCGTTAAGCTCCTTCTAGCCCAACACTGATGAGCTTCCGGGAAGGAGGAAAAACGGGCAAACTTGCTCGAAGGTCGCTTTTAAGTTAAGCCCCAAAGCCGTCACTCGTCACCGGCTGATCCAACCCGGGTTTTATCCAACCCGGTGTGTTCATCCCTGTTGGCGACCGTTTAACGACGCTGCCATCGTCACACAGGCAGAATTCCTGCTCCCTCTTCCGCCATGGTAGAGATGCGGCAGGCGGACACATAGCAGCGATGTGATTGGCTGGAGGTCAATGAAGTGAGCCAATCTCAATGCAGGAAGTGGAAAAGGCCCGCCTCCGCCACGCAGTGCAATGCCACCGATATGACTATTTATGCAACACTAAAGCACGAAATTATAGGGGTATATTAAAAAAAGTCATTTTATGCATACTATGTTAAAACGTTAGTGACACAGCTGCAAAGACTCCATTTATGCAGGTATGGGACCCCAATAACAAATACACCAACCATTGCACTCATGCAAACGTAGCGCTTACATATAAAGCCTAATCACACCGTTTATTGATTATTCTTACACTGTAAACATTTTTGCTCAAATATATTGTTAGCCTTGCTTCCGGCGTGCCCAAAGGGCACCAACTTTTAAACGTACTTTCTGAGTTCATTAGTTGCGCTCAATGAAATACGCGCATGTGCAGTAGTTACGTTTGCTGTCAGCTGATGATAGCGCTTAGGCTACCCTTGGCTATCACTGAATGTGCATATGTACAATGTATAACCTATCATAACAGCATCAACGACAATTCAAGCCAATTTCCATGTCGCTCAACTTGAAATATCGAAAATGTTATTGGTAACAAATTGTTATTGGTAACAAATGATATCCGGTGGTAGTTTTTGGGGTTGAAAAAAATTTACTTTGTGGAGATAGACACGTAGCGCACCTTTAGGGGAAAGTCGACGCTAAAATAATCACATTTTTATTCGCTTTTAACTATAATCAATAATAAATGTTTTTACTCATCAAGTACTACAGTATTATGAAGCACTTCTCAATATGTCTGCAAATTGACTAGTCCCCATAAAACTGTATAGTATGTGGACAGATATCTCCAACTGTCAAGTCAATTTGGTGTGCATGATTCCATTTAATATATATATATATATATATATATTGCCCGCTGTTGAAAGTTTATCGCCAGGAAATCAACAACGTTTGACATCTTGTCATCTGAACAACCAAAAGCACAGAATTCAACCAACATAGTATTAAATATACAGCCATTACGGATGCAGAGCTAATATTTCCACTAGAGAACATTCAAATCCACTTCAAAAATTATTAAAATTTGCTGATCTTATAAACCTTCAAACCGCTAAAATAATGCATAAAGCAAACAATAACCAGTTAGCAAAGAATGTTATACAAGAATGTTAGTTATACAAGAGAGGAGAAATATGATCTTAACTTAACATACAAATATGCAAGAACAACACTAAAAACCGTTACTTGGGTATGTGGAATCAAACTGTGGAACGGATGAAGTAAAGAAGTAAAACAATGCTCTACAATGAGTGACTTCAAGAATCATTACAAACAGTTGATGTTTACAAAATACAAGGAAGAAGACAGCCCGCACGGTGGCTGAGTGGGACGTTGGCCTCACAGTCAGGAGGTTTAGCGTTCGACTCTCCGCTGGGCATCCCTGTGTGAAGTTTGCATGTTCTCCCCATGCGTTTTTTTTCTCAGGGTACTCCGGTTTCCTCCCACATTTCAAAAACATTAGTTTAGGTTAATTGGCGACTCTAAATTGTCCATTAGAATGTGACTGTGAGTGTGAATGCTTGTATATCTGCCCTGCGATTGGCTGGCGACCAGTCCAGGGTGTACCTCACTTCGTGCCCAAAGTAGATAGGGATAGGCATCCAGCATACCCGCGACCCTAATGAGGATAAGCGGCATAGAAAATGGATGGACGGAAGAAGAGTCGTGAAATATTGTGTACTTCCAAGGCCATATTACTTCATTCCTTGTAGAGTACATTTTCTGTCTGTTGACTGTCAATGCTATGTTTTTACTATCACCTTATACTTGTACTAGGAACTTTTCATCCTAGTGAGAACATTGTCTGTACTACAACAATGTTTTGTTACAATCGTTATACACCACTCATCACTATTATCAAATTTATTATTCATTTATACACACTTAATTTCAGTGTGTCACAGTTTCCAGTCACAGTTTCTTTTACAAGGGAGCGTGTACTGTTGCATACAATGGATGCTGAGCTAGAGTTACCCAAAGCATTAGCTCAGAACAGGTATCTGTTCAAATTTGGGCAATCTTTGTGCAATTGTAGGTGCCAAACAAAGTTCAAAGTTGTCACTTTTCCGTCTGTTACATTCTCATACTGCAGGTTTTGCACACAGCAATTCATTCACTGGTTTATGACCTCATAATATGAAAATGCAAACAAAATGATTCCATGTGCATGTTGACACATCCCAGTGTTAATCACGGCTACTCTCCAGTTATCCATAACCTCATTGTTTGTTCTTAAACCTGACTGGACGTTAACAAATGAGGCATATTCTGTGGAAAAATGTGTTGTCTTGCTGGAAATCACATAACAGTCAAGTTAGTTGAGTACTTTCAATGGGGACACAATACAGTATTACACAACCAGTGGCGGCTGCTGGTCATTCAAGGAGGGGAAGCTTTTTTTTTTCTGGCCTACATCATAAATGTGTTTATTTATTTATATGTAATTCTACCCTCCTTTCCTAGTCGTTTTTAACATAGACAAAGCCGCTTGGGATTGGTAAAGTCTCCGGATCAGTTCAGAACAATGGAATGAAAGTTTATACTTCAAGATTGCTGATTCGCTCACTTCACTGTCAATCAAAAAGGGATTCCGCCTCAGACAGATCATGCAGAATTATCATGCAGAAGCCAAGCTTTTGGGACAGACCACTGTCCTATAGACCCCCACAAACGCTCAGAGTCCGATGTGCGTGACAGAGCCCACAAATTATCTGTCCGTCCAGTTTCACCCAGTGGAACAACCCGCACTACGCTTCCCCATCAAAGTCCTTTTCTTGACCATTTAGGGCAGGCGTCCCCAAACTTTTTCTTGTGAGGGGCACATAACTTTTCCCTTCTCTGTTGTGGGCCGGGGTCAGTTTGTAACAGTTTTGTAACAAAGTTTGACTATTGCAGGGCTGCCTAATTGTAAACATTTACCGTATTGTTTTCCAGAAATCCACACAAACAACCAAATATTAATAACCATTTCTGGGATCTTCACAGGAAAAAAAAGACAGAAAATAAATAATATCATTATTATTGAAATAAATAACACAATTTGAAAGAAATGATAACCAAGCAACCCTTTCTGGGTTCTTCAGAGAAAAAAAAACTTGTATTGGCCCTGTCTAAACATAGGAGATGTTTTTAAAACCAAATATTTCCCCCCTCACCATGCAGGAAAAATGTCGGACCACATGCCCTGTCCACATGTAGGCGGGTATCTCATAAAGCAAAGGTTTTTTCCACGGTTTTGCGTATCATCCACACGAATCCGCAGATATACGACACTAAATACGAAGGTCTTAAAAAGGTCTTTCCAAACATCACTTCATGCAACAACGTATGCTGAGGCGTCACACATCCGACCTGTATTTACATCAGAAACAACATGGATGCCCTCAGAACTGACCATGTTTTCTTGCGTCTTGTTGACTTTGTATTCTAAATCAACGTTCAGAAGTAATCCTGGCGAGAACGAGCCTGGCGCCATGTTTTATGTTTTGCGGCAGTAACGGGATGACGGGATGATTCTGATTGGATAGAAATTTGGAAACTACTGCCGGCTACAAGTTTGGCATGCTTGTGACTGTGGCTCCCAATGCATTTATCCGGTTACATGAGGATGCTTTTTTTTTTTAATACGAGGTTGTGGGGAGACCCATCCATCCATCCATTTTCTTCCGCTTATCCGAGGTCGGGTTGCGGGGGCAGCAACCTAAGCAGGGAAGCCCAGACGTCCCTCTCCCCGGCCACTTCTTCTAGCTCTTCCCAGCGGATACTGAGGCGTTCCCAGGCCAGCTGAGAGACATAGTCTCTCCAATGTGTCCGGGGTCATCCCTGAGGCCTCCTACCGGTGGGACGTGCCCTGAACACCTCCCCAGGAAGGCGTCCGGGAGGCATCCTAACCAGATGCCCGAGCCATCTCATCTGACTCCTCTCAATGCGGAGGAGCAGCGGTTCTACTCCGAGTCCCTCCCGGATGACAGTGCTTCTCACCCTATCTCTAAGGGAGAGCCCAGCCACCCTGCGGAGAAAACTCATTTCGGCCGCTTGTCCATTTTTTTAAAAAACAGAGAGGGAGAAATATGCATTTTTAAAAATACCCTGCTACGTGTGGACAAGGCATAAAACGCTGAAATGCGTTTGTAAGCTCATTTACAAGCATGCCAAGCCTCTAGGCGGCAGTAGTTAGCCAAATACTGCTCGTCTCTTGACGTCACTTCCACAATCCGTCACACAACGTTAACAACTTTTTTTTAACATATGCAACTTACAGCAACAACACAAATCAATGCAACAAGCGTCACAAAAGACGTCCATTGAGTTTTACCCATGTGAGGGTAAAGATAACTTGGGCTTTCCTAACCACACAAATGAAGACTATAGAAGCAAATATCGAGTGTTGTTGTTTATTATACTCCCCCACCACCACCACAATGTCTTCTGGCATCATGATTTGGAGTTGGACCGCTCTGTTCCCTCCCCCAGTACTTCCATCTCCTTCAACGCGGAGCTGTGTGATTTTGCGTCAGACACCGAGCAGGAGAGCAGTACACCCGCTGTCAAACAAAGGCGAGAGCTGCTACTTGAGGTATTTGTGCGAGCGACGTAAGCAGAGTGATAATGTGGATCCAGCAAAAAACCACAAATCCCCATTTTGGCCGGAGCTTTTAGAAACCTTCGTTCATTCCTTCATAAATGGCCCGTGGGCCGTCAGTTGGGGACCACGGATTTAGGGGAAGTTGAGCTTCCCTTGCAGTCTCCTGCCACTGTACCCAACACACTCACTCAAAATCACAAGTATTCTCAAGTCATCAGACTAAGTTCAGTGATGTCCAAGTCTGTGATGATATGGTTGAGTCCGTAGTCATCAAAATGTGAGTCCACACAATAATATCAGAAGATGTAATGTGACAAAAAGGCCACTAGGCGGCAGCAGAAAACCATCACAGCCCTGAGACCCTAATGAGAATAAGCTGTAGAAAATAGATGGATAGATATTACAGTACAGCATGCTGACCTGCTCTGACTGAAATAGTGCTATTACACATCATTACACTGAACATACTGCCGGAAATGTTTGCTTATTTAAAAGGGATCAAACAGAATGGGAGAGGAGAATGCATGAGAGAGACGTAACCTTGCAGGTATTGTGTTACATATTGTACATTAGATGTCATCCTCAGTACTAGAAAGATGATAAAAATGTACCATTAAACCATCAAAGAAGCGGCCGAGTTTCTAACATGGCCAGGTGATGATATTCAAAACCAACTCTGCCTCGGCCACTCCCAAGTTAACATTCTGTGTGACCATAAAGAGTCCTATCAGCTTGGTAAAACCTTTGCCCCGTACAGAATCTTACTGGGAGACTTCTTCAAAACATAAATAGCAGCATAAAAAAATAGATCGGTTTGGTTCAAGGTCTTTTTCAGTTCTTCAGCAAGTAGACGCATAGTTTCCACTTACTGTATATTAATGCCTGGCAGTCTTCACTTTGATTTGAGCCCCTATGGTAACAACCCAACGTTCAATCCATTAATATCCTTACTGACATTAATGAACATCATATTAGTGTGTGTACTCAAAAGTTTCAAATAAACCTGTCCTGTCTTCTTCAACAAACTTGTAAAAATGGTTTAATTCCCTGTAATATCCATGGCAGGCCACCTGATGGCAATAGTGTCAAGAAACATTGCTCACAGGCACAAGCACTGCTCCTCCTCATGGGTGTCATCCACAACCCTATTTTGAAAACCCTTTGGTGGCATATATGTGGGTTTATGGGATTACTTTCTATCCGTGTCATGATGGAGACTCGATACCTCGGCAAGTTGGTCCCTAGCAACGCTGGCGAAAACAGAAACCGCAAAGACCAAAACCAAAAACACGTTCTAAATTTGTCAGGGATCAGCCATACGAGACCCCTTATAGCATACATACACTATGAGATTACATCTGCTTTAGGTGCACAGTGAACCCGAGCCTGGTTTGTTTGTTGGTTTGTTTTCATTGATTGGGAACAACGTAACTGATGCAACAGATAATCTATTTCAGGTCCCCAACTGTTGGCAATAAACATTTATTTTAAAACACATTTTAACATCTTTATACTGTCGCAAAAGCGTAAAAATACGTTAATGGCTACTCTTATTGAAGACACAATAAAATAAAGCAGTCGGATCACTCCTTAACCATTTTTTGCTCACTGCACAAGTGTAAAAAGAAGCTAAAACACTTAAAACGTAAAAACAACACAACTCTGCTTTAGCTTCAACTCACTATTGCCTCTTCAGGAACAAAGTGACGCTACAGGCCAATACGCTCAAATGCTATCTTAGAATTGTGCCCTTTTGTTCTCACTCTTTGTCTTTTCTAAGGGTAGCATTTTATTCCACGTGGTTTGAACATGCAGTGCACACCACAGTGAATGTACATGCAGGGCAATGGAGTCAGCTTGTTGTTTTGGGCCAAGAAACACAACATGTATGTGGGACATTGGCTGCCTCTGGGTCTGGACGGTTTTGAATTACTTAGTCATTCATTTTCTCTACCGCTTATCCTCATTAGGGTCACGGGGATGCTGGAGCCTATCCCAGCTGGCTTTGGGCGAGAGGCGGGGTACACCCTGGACTGGTCGCCAGTCAATCGCAGGGCACATATAGACAAACAAACATTCACACTCACATTCATACCTATGGACAATTTAGAGTCGCCAATTAACCTAACATGCATGTTTTTGGAATGTGGGAGGAAACCGGAGTACCCGGAGAAAACCCACACACGCACGGGGAGAACATGCAAACTCCACACAGAGATGCCCAACGGAGATTTGAACCCAGGTCTTCCAGATCTCCTGACTGTGTGGCCAATGTGCTAACCACT
>QODF01000003.1:3557112-3572595 GCA_024372805.1 Oostethus manadensis | reverse complement strand
GACTCTAAATTGTCCATAGGTATGAATGTGAGTGTGACTGGTTGTTTGTCTATATGTGCCCTGCGATTGACTGGCGACCAGTCCAGGGTGTACCCCGCCTCTCGCCCAAAGTCTGCTGGGATAGGCTCCAGCATCCCCAAGACCCTAATGAGGATAAGCGGCATAGAAAATGAATGAATGAATGATGAAATGAGGTTATCTCCCTGCCACAGATATGACGTCACTATCTTAATTACTGATTACAAAACGATGGCAACTTCTTTTCTTTTGAGGCTTTCCAAACGTACCCATTTGCACTCCAGCTCGCATGAATTTCCCCGCCCTGCTTGAGACGGACGTTCACATTAATCAAGGCTGACTTGAGCACTTGTCGTGCTGAGTAGGAATGCTGCTCCGGACTCCCTTCGTCTTTGAGCATAATTGCTCCTGATTGGCGCCCCTCGCTGTGTGCGCTTACTGCTCACTGATGAGGAAACACACTTACGCACACTGAAGCAGATGCTAGCAAACACACACTCTCTGTTGTCTCCCAGTGGAAGACAAGTGCATTGAAGCACTCATTATCTGCTCCACTACCTGGAAAGGAGGAGGAGGATTGTTTATTTGGGTTGCCGTGGCTCTTCAAGACATTCCACTGGGTTTTTTTTCCCACACTGACGATGGTCTTGCTCAGCGTCGGCGGCCGATAAGCTCGGGGCAATGACCTTCGGGACTTAGTGCCGATAGTCTGTATGTGAATGGCCGAAAAAATTCCTGACACAATACATAAGAGGCATTCCTCTGGGACACGGCGGGACACGTCTGAGGAGATTAAGCCAGGACACACACACGCTTTCCATCTAATTTGGTAAGGTGGGTGTGCATGGGGGGTTTTCAAATGATGCGCTTTGGCAGTTGATCCACTTTGAAGCTGTTATGTGATAGTATTAACTGAAAATGGGAAAACTACAAAACAATCTGAAAATGACACGGTTATTGTTCATGTGCAACGGGGGTGTCCAAAGTGCAGCTCAGGAGCCATTAGCGGCACGTGGCATTTTTTTTATTTTTCCGCAGCACATTCTAAAAATAGATTTTAGCAAGAAAACTAAAGCAAACTGAAAAATCAGCAGAAAAAAGTTGTCATTTTACAAGAATAATATCATAATATTATGAGAAAAAAATGTCATTTTAGAAGCATTAAGATGAAAGTGGAATTATTTTTTCATTGTAATATGATACGAGACAAACAAAACAACCAATAAAGTTGTCATTCTTGAAAAATTAGGTTGTGGAAAAAGTGATGGTACAAAAATAAAGTCAAAATAGTATGGGAATCAAGTCATAATTTACCAAAGACAAAAATGTACTAGAAGGAAGCTGAAAAAGTTGGAAATTGAAAAACAATGTAATTTTACAAGAATAAAGTCAAAATATGAAGAGAAAACAGTCATATTCTAATGGAAAAGAGTGACAATTTTACAAGAATAAACGCTTAAAGTAATAAAATAAAGTAATTTTAGTAGGAAAAACACAGCCTCTGAATCAGGGTCAAACTATCACTATCCTAAAAACGTTATTTCTTGTACAGGCAGGTGTTTTGACAGGCTTAACTGTCATAAAAATGCTAAAAACAGTTCAAACTACATGTAAAAGGTTTTAAGTTAAGCTGTTCTGTTCTACTCTGTTCTGTTCTGAACTGTTCAAAATTGTTCTGTTTTGTTTTGAGAGGCACTGCAGTGCTAAACATTGCATTGTATGCTTTTGTAGTAATAAGTAATTTATTTGTGTATACTGCCCCGGGCTCGTACAGCAATATCGGTTGGGATGCCTTTTTTACCAGACTAACTAGACCAGGGGTCGGGAACCTTTTTGGCTAAAAGAGCCATGAAAGCCAGATATTTTCAAATGTATTGCCGTGAGAGCTATATCATTTTTTTTAACAGTGAATAACTAAAAGCGTACATTTTTAATCAAGACCAACAGTTTTACAACCTAATAAATCTCTGAACTGGCTGGATTAAAATGCATCACAACGTTTTATATTTTGAACGTTATTTTTAACACTGATTTCTGACATGTTTTATTTTTAAATGTCAGCAAGAAGAATACTATTTCTTTTTGTTATATTATGACTTGATACAATACACACACAATATTTTAACTTTATTCCCACGTTATATATTCTCCCCCCATCTAATATTTCAAAACTATTACTACTACTATTTTTACTCTATGCTACTAAAATGATATTTTTCTTTTACGTTTATTCTCTTAAAAGTTTTGGCTATTTTGACTAACTTCTCATAAAATTACAGCATTTTCCCCCCCATTTCAGCTGTTGGTGTTTTTTCCAAATGATTCAACTTTGATTATTCAACTTCTCTTCTTGTAATTATGTCTTTACTCAGGTAATATTTTCACTGTGTTCCCGTAATATTATATTATTTTTCGCAACCTAATTTTCCAGGAATGACAAATTTCATTGATATTACCACTTTTAAAATACATCATGTTATCTTTCATATTTCAACTCTGTGCTACTAAAATGACATTTTTTTTCCTCCCTAATATTTATTTAGGAGTTATTCTCATAAAAATTACAACTTTTTTGGTTAGATTACAACATTTTTTTCATTAACATTTTGACTTTATCCTGGTAAAATTACCGCTGATTTTGCCATGTTTGATGTTTTTTTTGTTAGAGTTTTTTGTTAAATTGTATTTTTAGAATGTGCCACGGGCCAATAAAAATGCCATTGGATCACAGTTTGAACACCCCTCCTGTAAAGCAACACAGTTACATGTACTTCAAGAAAAACCTAAATTTTTCTGATATTAAGAAACGTCTGAGAGGCAGATGTGCTCAACAAAAGAGCCACATCTGGCTCCCGAGCCATAGGTTCCCTAGCCCTGAACTAGACGGTCGTCATGTAAACAAAGCCTTCACGTCCACTTGTTGCCTCTGAGCAAAGATGCCATACAGATAGCAGGTTATTAAAGAGGCCAGCAACGGTGGAGCTCTGCAAACAGATAGTGGCTTGATCTGGCTATCAATAGAGACGTAGCTCAAGCAAGTCAGGGAGGGGGAGCGTGTGGTTTAACTGCTGAAATAGATTTGATCAAGCAGGCTCCTGTTTCCAGACAAGAGGGGTGATAAAAGACAACCAATGTCTGTCTACTTGGGCCTGCTGCAGCATTCTCCTTGTCAAAGAAGTGGGAAAAAGTGATACATTGAAACTTGTGCTTGACCAAGCACACCTTGCTCGGGTTTTGACTTTGTGGATTATTTTGAGTTTTTCTGTTAATTTCTACTATGAAAGGTGATGGTTATTATAAGGAGCAATCACATTGATTATTGGACAGGTAGGGCGATTGTGGATGAGCAATCATCTACCACAGATGTGCTAGCCACTTGAGCCAGACTTGATACTATGTTTGGCCCAAACCCAACCCAAACATATTTGACTGAATATGCTTTGCCCTCTAAATTCCGATCTGATAGCAGTAAAAGGAGAGGGAATACTCACAGCCAAGACAGATGGCAAAGAAATGTAGTGATAAGAGAGCTTGGGAGTGCATTCGCAGGAAGTGAAGGGGAGGGGAAGGGAGACACAGTGCAAAATGCTGAATCAGCTTTTCCTGAGTGTCCCAGAGGGAATGGTTTCGTTCTCAAGGCTCCACCATACCCTTTATAACATTGATGGGGGGTGGCGCAGGGGGCTCGAAGCGACAGCATGGAGTCATATTACCAGGGTGGGGCTGCTGGTGTGGATCCTTGTGAAGAAAAACAGGCGCTTGTTAAAGATCAGACAGATAGTAATACTTGTCCATTTCTATGTGATCAAATATGCTTCAGAATTTAAAAAAATGATTTTAATACAATACAGAAAAAAATGATGTTGATCGCTGTGTGAAATAAATGAAATATTACATAAAATGTTCCTAAGCCTTAATTTTATGTTTAAAAAATGCCCCATAGGCCAATAACTGGCATATTCTGCTTGTTGCCAGGCAGAGCTTGCATGGCTTAATTACAACTGCTCAATCATACAAGTGCATACTTTATGAGACAATTTTATGGACACACATTCATTTTGCAATTGAACCCCTGCTCTGTATACAATATAAAACAATCCATCTTCCATTATAAAGAAGGCAAATCTTGACATTTATTGCAGAGTCGCCACATTTATTTCCAAATGTGTGAAACAAACGCCTCTTATCCTTGATTCCGGGTCTCTCACGCCGCCACCCTACGATAAAACAATGGGGGGCACCGTGTGCGGAAGGTCGTAGCTTTCAGGCCAATAACAGAGTGATATTAGAATGACTCAGATAAAGCCTTTCTTATTCACGTTGCAGGAAGGAAGTTGATGAATGCCAGGAAGTGGGGAAAAGCAAAACATGACTGAAGGGGCCTTGAATTATATGGAGAGTCTGCTGCTTGTTGCTAGGCAACACTGATGATGTTTAAAAACCACATGACCTTTTTCTCCTAGCAGCAGTCAAGTATGCTATGATTTCTGGAAAGGTCAAACTGTGATACCAGTGTGGGCTCCGATTATAATAACGCTATTAATATACTCTACACTCACTGGTAGGCACACAATCTAATTAGATCCAATAAAAAAGCTATATTAAAAACAAATGTAAGTTTTGATACAAAAGATCAAGTCTAACAAGTTGCTCCTCTTAATAAGTCCAAAAAAGTGACCAAAATATTAAAAGCACGTAGCTGCAGCCACAATAATACGTTTTTCCACAGATGAAAAAAAACAGTATGGCCTGCAGCAATTAACAACAATAACATCCACTGCAGTCTGTCTTTCACATACGAGCTCAGAAGATAAGCCTGCAAAATTAGTATTTCGTCTCCCATCCAGCAACTTCATCATGCACGCGTTCTCTTGTCATATATTCGTCTTCACAATCACACAATCAGCACTCCTTCCCCATTTATTTTTTTTATTTCAGTCAGTCTTATCTCCTTTTCAGTCTGCTTTGTCCTTCATTGCTTCCCTTTGTGTGCCACACACTTTCACTCTTCCTCACTCTTTTTAGCGAGAAAGAAAAAAAGCATTGATTCCGAGCATTGAAGCTGCATATTATTTGTGGTACCTTGAGTTTATCTGTGTTCATAGGAAAGCACAGCAACAAACCCTTAAAAATAAAAACTGTTATCCATATCATCACAGAAGCTCGGTTCCCATATTAAATGTAAAAAAAACACCATCAATTTGTTAAAATGTATCATTCAGATCTGGATAAAACAATCACATATGCATTGATTATAAGTGCATCAGTCTAGTCTGGAGTCAAACTGCTGCCCTTACGTAACCTTTAACATTCTAGTGACATTTTGTGGTGGTTTTTTCAACCTATTTTGGTTGTACTGAATGAAGGATATTCATTTAATTTTTTTTTTGAATGGTGATCGCCGTTCCTAAAAAGTTTTTAAAAAATACACTGAAAGGCCCCACTTTTACCTTAACATTAACTAATGCAATTGTTTACGTTAAGATTTCAATACATACTAATTTCCGTCTTCTATTTTTAGTCATGTGTCCACCAGATGGCACTACCTTTCCCAATTCAGAGCATGCAGCAACATCAAAACGTCACACCTTTTTAGCAACGGTGCTTTGTTGCTATTGATGTAGGATATTAGCGTGTATGTCCAAACATGTGTTGTATTACATTCATTTAAAAAAACACAGTTGATCTATGTAAATATAATGGTCTTAAAACCCCCCAAACATAATGAACATTTGGTATATACTGAGTATTTCAGGGTGCACGGTGGATGAGTGGTACGCACATTGGCCACACAGTCAGGAGATCTGGAAGACCTGGGTTCAAATCTCCGTTGGGCATCTCTGTGTGGAGTTTGCATGTTCTCCCCGTGCGTGTGTGGGTTTTCTCCGGGTACTCCGGTTTCCTCCCACATTCCAAAAACATGCATGTTAGCTTCATTGGCGACTCTAAATTGTCCATAGGTATGAATGTGAGTGTGAATGTTTGTTTGTCTATATGTGCCCTGCGATTGACTGGCGACCAGACCAGGGTGTACCCCGCCTCTCGCCCAAAGTCTGCTGGGATAGGCTCCAGCATCCCCGTGACCCTAATGAGGATAAGCGGTATAGAAAATGAATGAATGAATGAATATTTCAGGCTTAACAAGTTTGAAAAGACTCACATGTCACATCTGTCATTTTATCACTGCTCATTGGTTCAAGTCCAACCCACAATATTAACCTGTGTCCATGCTTTCATTATTATTTTTTGTATTATTACGTTATTATTATTGCGCCTATTGTGAGATAATGTAAATGTAAACCTGCAACAAAAACCTGTTTGGTGCTAGTGACCAATGTAGAATACTACATTCACAAGTCGAATGTTGGTCTTACGATGTATATTTGTATTTAATCATTTCTATGATTGGAAATGTTTAATTTGGTCAAAAATGCGTACATTTTGTTTAAATGCATATTTTATACTAATAACAAATCATAGTCAACCATGAAATAGTTAATTTTTGAAAAACTGCAAGAGAATGAGGGAGCGATGTTCAAACCGGGACGGTGAGGGACGGCTGTATATGTTTTTTTCCATCCATTTTTGAGAATATAAATATATATTTTATATCATATTGAAATAACTGGTGTCATAAAAGTGTAAAAAAAATGTGTAACACAACATGTATTGTTGCGGGCAGACAGGTGTGCGTCTGAGACAGCTGTCATGGATTGACACGCACCTCCCCAGGTGTTACCCCACTCGAGGAGGCACAGTGGTTGCTGCGCGTTTCTTGTGTTTGACGCACCTACACTTTCATGTGTTTCCATACAAGTCAGGTTTTGGTTCCAGTTTGCATGTTGGGTCTTGCCCTCAAGGTGGACCCATGGCAGGCCTCAGGTTGCTTGGCATGGAGGAATGCTCCCACGGCTGCATTCCTTGCGTCGCAAAAGGTCGTCCGTGCCAAGACTCAGCAAACTAAACGTTCTTCACTTCTTCGCTCATTTTTTCTCACATTTACTCAGTACTTCTCAATTCTTTTCTGTCATGCCCCCACTGGGGGACAGAAATGAACACCAGTATAAACCTTCAAGATGAAACACTTATTCACATAATTCACAGAGTGATGAAGAACTTCATGTAGTTTTAACATAACCTAACATGCTTTTTTTGTTAACATTTACTTTACAGTTATTTTTAAATGATTTTAATTAAATAATAACGTAACATGTTTCAATGTATTAGTATTTAAAGCTTGTACTGGCCTTGCTAGTGACTTGATACATTTACATACAAAGAAGGAACAGCGGGTATATTGTAAGTTCCTGTGGGCACGATCTAAAGCGGCCCTCTGAGCACAGAAGCCCACACCTGCTGGTATCTGCTAGACAGGAAGCAGCACGCTTGCAGATTTGGTTTCACTTCCCCTGCCAGCCAAGAAGCAGGAAGCGTGCACTGATAAGCCCCGAGAGGCCACCGACAATGACGGCCTTAAAATAGACCAGGAAAGAAGAGCGCAGAGGCTGTTGATTGCTGAAAAAAATGAGCCTAGAAGGTTTGCTCATGTGACAAAATGAACTTCTAATAATAAAAATAACTTATTGTGTCAGCTTATTGAGACAGATTCCCTCTTTGTAATCGCAGTTACTTCCCCAAAAAGGGCACAAACCATCATGTGACTTGGATCGCATGGCAAGGATGTTCTGCTGACAGCGGGACTTCCGGAAGAAAAGCAGATGAAAGGTTAGCTGGTCTTTTTTGAGATGGTAGATGGGAAAGAATGTTAACTGTGGGTAATATCAAGGCTATTTATAATGGAATTAACCCAGTTGAACAACAAAACATTAAGTTCCTTCACGGCCTGTTAACTAATATTTACTTATTGTATACATTTTTCAAAACAAAATATTTGACTCTTTTCCTCCAAGAAACTCAAGGTTAAGGATAAAAAATGGAGGATAATGACAATATCATCGTCAGGATTTCTCTTATGATTTTGTGAGGCTGCGGTGGTAGGCTGCATGCACCTGCATTTTTTTTATATGCCAATATTCAATATTTTTGGTATAGAAATCTGTCCTGTGTTGTGATAGCACAGGTGTATCCAACTTGCAGCACTATTAAATCACTATTCATCTATTAGATCTACTTTGACAAAAAAGGAGAGGTGAGCTATTTGTGTTTTATAGTAGTGTTCAAAATAATAGGAGTGCAATGTGACTAACCAGATGAATCCATTTTATTAGTATATTTGTATTGCTACATGGCAAACAAGCTACCAGTAGGTGTGGTTGATCCTCAGAAAAAAACAAGCCCCAACATTCATGATATGCACGCTCTTAAGGCTGTGCAATTGGGCAATTAGTTGAAAGTTTTATAACTGCTTCACATCTGTGTGGCATGGAGTCAACCAACTCGTGGCACCTTCCAGCTGTTACTCCACTCCAAGAATCTTTAACAACATTGAACATTTCTTGGTTTTGCTTCAGAAACAGCATTTTTGATGTCACCACACAAGTTGTCGATTTGATTCAAGTCCGGGGATTGGGATGGCCACCCCACAACATGAATTTTGTTGGTTCAAAACCAAGATTTTTCTGGTTTATTAGTGTGTTTGGGGTCATTGGGGTCATTGCTGAAACACCAATTTCAAGGGCATGTCCTCTTCAGCATAAGGCAACATGACCTCTTCAAGTATTTTGACATATGCAAACTGATCCATGATCCCTGATCCATGATCCCTGCACATGCCTTTTTTCAACAGAGGGGGATTCTTGCAAATAGATTTGCTTCACACAGACGTCTAACTGTCACAGTACTTTGAGGTAACGCCATACTGTCTTTGATCATCCTTTACCATTATGGTTATTCTTCCATCCGTTTTGATAGTTGTCTTCCGTTTTGCTCTCCATTTTAGGGCATTTTAGCTGAACAGCTACATTTTTTTGCATCTGTTCATAAGTTTTCCCCTCTCCAATCAACTTTGTAATCAAAGTACGCTGTTCTTCTGAACAATGCCTTGAAGGACCCATTTTCCTCAGGCTTTCAAAGAGAAATGCATGTTCAACAAGTGCTGATTTCATCCTTCAATAGGGGCCACCTGATTCACACCTGTTTTTTTTCACTAAATTCATCACTGATCACTGATTGAATGCCACACTGCTATTTTATGAACACACCCCTTTTAACTAATTGCCCAATTGCACAGCCTTAAGAGCGTGCATTACATGAATGCTGGGTCTTGTTTGTTTTCTAAGAATCTACTGCACCTACTGATAACTTGTTTGTCATGTAGCAATAAAAATATACTCATAACAGTGAATAATATGGTTAGCCACATAGCACTGCTATTAGTTTGAGGACTAATGTATGTGACATTTAAAATGCGTTTTATTTACAAAGCACATCTCTACTGTAATTGGCTGGTGACCAGTCCAGGGTGTACCCCGCCTCTCGCCTAAGGTCAGCTGGGATAGGCTCCAGCATACCCTTGACCCTAGTGAGGACAAGCAGCATAGAAAATGCATGGATGGATGGATGGATCAAGCAATTGCTGTGACATGTTGTGACATACCAACCATCATTTATATTACACAGTTTATTCCTTTATTTGGTTTAAAAAAACATTTTTAAATAATGGCAGATTTATTTATTTTTTTCCGACAAACTTAGACTTACTTTCAAAATAATTTTGATGGAACACTTGCTTATATCAGGTAAGAATATTTCTGTTTGGGTTGGGGTTTTTTTTGAAGAACCGCCAACTACAGTAATCTCTCTTACAGACACATGTCCTGATATGTTATAATTATTAATAATAACTATTATTATTAGCAATAATAATGGTAAATTATTTGAAATTATTCTCATTACAAATCTATATATTTCATAATAGATTCTATTATTTCTAGTATTTAATGGAATTTATATGTTTTTTTTTTATTTAGACTTAATTTTATGTTTTATTCTTTTCATTGTACATCTAAATTAATTTCTGCTAACTATCTGAAATTGTTTGTTTCAACTGCAACGGGCAATGATGAAGTCTAATGACTAATCGGGCGGTCATCCCTCAAACTCTGCTCAACTTTTTCTCTTTTAAACAAATGTGCCGCCCCCTTCACTTTACCACAAACAGAGCATGGCCAATTAAGTGAGATGAGCAGAAAAGCTCGGGCTTACAGGAAGTGCACAAAAGGCTTTTGTGGAGCTGCACCAAACTGACACACACTGCCTAACGTACGGGAAAAAATTACCCGTGCATACATTATACTACCACTGCTGTTATACTGCTAGTACTTCTAGTAACTAGTGTGACTCCCTCTACTAGCAATGCAGTACAGAGGACGTACTTCAAGTGCATGTTTGACACGTTGAGTTCGTTGGAAGCCGAGAGAAGATACGCCGAGGTTAGCGTCATAAACCAAAAATGGAGAAAATTTTAAAATGTAGCAGTGACAGGCGGAGAGGAAGCAGAGATGAGAGTGAAGGGGGTGGGGGGTACACACAAAAAACATCTTTTAATGGGACAAAGAAGAGGAAAAGAGCAAGAAAGGGTGAGAAGTGGCCATGTCTGATCCAAACAGACAGGAGCTGAATGGTCCATTATGTCACCACTGGGCTACCAAAACAGTACTGTAAATGTTTTCCATTTATATTTGTTTGTTGTATATTATTGTCCAAATCAATTACTACACATAACTAACGTGTAACAGTACACTAAAATGTAATTTCAGTTCGGTTTAGTTTTTTAAAGTGCTCGGTTCTGTTAATTTTTCGGTACAAAAAAGGCAGAAAAAATGACTTCAAACGCTTTTATTTAAAAAAATGCAAACAATATATATTTTTAAATAAATAAAAGCGACTCATTTCGGTAATACAGTATTTTAAATAACTCAGACTTTGACTTTTTTAAATAGAAAATAATAATAAAATAAACTGTTGCATTAAAAAAATGTATAAATTTAGAAATTAATAAATCAAAACTTTGAACATTTAGCAGCAACAGCCTAAATATGACAAATGTAACTATTCAAGTTTTTGGCTAAAAAAAAAAAAAGAATCCACATTTAGTGCAGAAAGCACTGTGTACCGTGGTTGCAGGGAGGATATCTCCAGCAGCGGAGAAAAGCCGCACACTAGCAACAGAGGTAGTGAGCTGAAGCTATCTGCGTTTGCACTAAGCTGCTTTTTTTTCTTGTAGATGTAAAATTCACTGCCAGATGATACCGTTTTAGGTCCGCTAACATGTTAGACGTGTTTCCTGCAGCAAACCCGATCTTTGTGGAACAATGTCGACACACAGTTGCCTTTGTGCATCTGTACCTTTAACAGGGAGGCCTGGATCTATGTGTATATTTATCATAATGAATTTTGTTAAAATTTTACATGTGTATATGTGTATGTATTATACAATATTAATTCAATATTAATTTTGCAATTAGTTATTATACATTATTTCAAATATGCAGGCTTTCATCATAATTACATTTATATACTGTAATTGTTTATAATGTATATTAATCATCCAAAATATAATTTTAACATTTGTACTATCTATATTTATATATATTTTAATTTTTATTCTCAACACAGGGAAATTGTGTATATTATATTTTTATAGAATTTTTATAATTATTTTTATACTTCCATGATTATTTATGTTTCTACATTATTTAATATGTATTTTCTACCCAGGGGAAATCTTGCTTTCATTCTTTTCAGTGTGTCTCCTTCAGCAACTTAATGTTGATGTTCTATCATGCAAACAAGTACAGCCCCTCTTACAGCAAAAAATTGCAGACGTGTGCTGGCAAGCATGCAAACACAAACAGATGTTGACATGCATACCAGCCGTTTTTTGATATCCTCCATATCATGCTCTGATCTATATCCGGTGTGAACCTGCATAATTTAGCAGGAAAGAGTATGATGTGTACATAAGGTCGCACTGTGAAATTAAATAAATTCACTGTCAAATGACACCTACTCTCAGCTGAAATGCAAACATTCATTCATTCATTTTCCATACCGCTTATCCACATTAGTGTCGCGGGTATGCTGGCGCCTATCCCAGCTGACTTTGGGCAAGAGGCGGGGTACACATATAGACAAACAACCATTCACACTCACATTCATACCTATGGACATTTCAGAGTCGCCAATTAACCTAACATGCATGTTTTTGGAATGTGGGGGGAAAACGGGGTATCCGGAGAAAACCCACGCACGCACAGGGAGAACATGCAAAATCAAAATGCAAACAGTAAATCACAAATCGAAAAGCAATTACCATCCATTGAGCATGTGACATTACGCAATACACACACGCCAGAGACAAGCTACATCACTGCACAGACATGCCGCCAATGAAACAAGTGCTAAAGCGTATTGAAAACACACAGTAGGACTCCTGTTCATTTCCCCACTTCTGTGATTTATGTGTCATTTACGGGGAGATGGGCCCGTGGCGTTTTTTTTCTTCGCTGGTACAAGGAGGGAAGAGGGTTGTAACTCGGATGATGGGATGTTTCTTCACTTTTGCCTCTGTGTGATCGGTGACATTGATGATCTATTCAGTCACATTTTTCACAACCTGGGACAGCCCACCTACAAACAAACAACATACACAAACAACAATCTTCCTATTCTGACATGAATTGGTCATTTTGCATTATACAGTATGGCTCTTCAGACTGAGTGGGGGGGTTCTTTAATTACATGTCCATGTAAAATCAGTGAAGCTCACGAGTAAGACCATGATATGAGCAAAAGCCTATGAGCAAGGCCTACACAGAAACCCAACAAGCAAGACCCATGACAAATCCTCTAAGAAAGGCACTTGGAACCCATAAACAAAGCTCATGAGAAAGACCACGAGATGAGCAATGCCCACCAGCAAGGTCCATGAGATGAGAAAGGCCCTTGAGGAGGGACTCAGGGTCAAGGCCCATGAGCAATCCCATGAGCAAGCAACGTGAGCAAGACCCAAGAGAAAGACTCAAAGCAATGAGCACGCTCCACAGCAGAGGCCCGTTATGAGCAAATGCCATGAGATGATGCCCACCAGCAAGATCCATAGGCAAGGACCAAGACAAAAGCCTATGAGATGAGCAAGGCTTAAAAGAAAGACCCATGAGAAAGGTCCATGAAATGAGCAATCTTCATAGACCAATGAGTTGGGTCCATGAAAAAGGCTCTTCAGCAGAAACCATGAGAATAACTTATGAGCAAGGTACAAGAGAAAGGCCCATGAGACAAGGCCTGTAATCAATAGCCATCAAGGTCGCTTCTGTATCACATAACTCCTTTAAAAAGCTTGGCAATGTAATAATTAGTTCACAAATCAGTACCATCATAGGGAGCCTCTTTTTTCCAGTGGAGTTATTCCCGTATTTCCTGTAATAAAGGATGCAAACAGTCTTGGCTAAGTGGGTGCTTCTTGAAGGGGCCCCCGCCCTAAGCACCCCTCCTCTCTTGTGAGGACAAAGATTCCTCTGTAGGCCAACATTTGGTTGTGAATGAACCGCGACTGAAACCCCAAACTGGCCACTTTCTGTTAGAGTAATAGAGCAAGAAAAACCTGCACCTGTGGCTTTTCTGTCAACAAATGACAAGCGATTAGTGATTGCTGTTGTGTGGGGGAACACACACACACACACACACACACACACACAACTAGACTGGAATTTCTGGTTGACCCCCCTCCTTACCCAAACAGGTGCTTATTAAGGCAACAAACTTTTTTCCTTCTTGAAAACTAGAAAAACAAGAAACACAGACATAGAACTCATCCAGACCACCAACTGACAACCTTTTTTTATATCCTTCTTGTCACCAAATTCACCCTTCTTTGCATTGTTTTGCCAACTGTTTGCACTGGAAACAGTGTTCAGCTCTGTTTAGATTTTAAAATAAGCACTGAATAGCTTTGTTGATGCTAAATTAATGGTCTATCCCGGGGCGGGGGGAATTGCCCCGCAGCTGTTTTTGTTTTTTTTTTGGGCACCGCATATTCTAAAATTATTACAGAAAAAAAAAATCAACAGTAGTTTTACAAGAGTAAATTAAGAGGAAAAAGTTAAAATTTTCTACAGATAATAAGAAATCTGGTTGGGGAAAAAGCTAATTTATGTATTGTTTTGGTGTATTTATTTATGGCATTTATTTGTTTATGTTATAAATATTCCGGGAGTAAAGTCAAAACATTATAGCAATAAAGTTATAATATTAAATTTTTTACAAATGTTGTAACATGCTGGCATGTAGGCTAAAGCAAATAGCCACTATCTGTAGCATGTAGCAATCGCACAGAAACAGACTAAATCTGCATTGCATACTTATTTTAAAGGTGTTTTGTTTGTTTTTGTCATCCTGGAGTCCCTCCATTCCATTTTCCTCCGCTTATCCGGGTCCGGGTCGCGGGGGCAGAAACTTCAGTAGGGAAGTCCAGACTTCCCGGTCTCCGGCGACCTCTTCCAGCTCCACCGGGAGGACACCAAGGCGTTCCCAGGCCAGCTGTGAGACATAGTCCCTCCAGCGTGTCCTAGGTCTTCCCCGGGGCCTTCTCCCGCCTGGGCATGCCCAAAAGTCCTTACCAGGGAGGCGCCCGGGAGGCATCCGGACTAGATGCCCGAGCCACCTCAACTGGCTCCTCTCGATGTGAAGGAGCAGCGGCTCTACTCTGAGCTCCTCCCGGATGGCCGAGCTCCTCACCCTATCTCTTAGGGTGAGTCCAGCCACCCTACGAAGGAAACTCATTTCCGCCGCTTGTATCCGCGATCTCATTCTTTCGGTCATGACCCATAACTCATGACCATAGGTGAGGGTGGGAACGTAGATCGATCGGTAAACAGAGAGCTTTGCCTTCCGGCTCAGCTCTCTCTTCACCACGACGGTCCGGTACAGCGACCGCATTACTGCAGACGCTGCACCGATCCGTCTGTCGATCTCACGCTCCAACCTTCCCTCACTCGTGAACAAGAACCCGAGATACTTGAACTCCTCCACCTGAGGCAAGACCTCACTCCCAACCCGGAGGGTACAGTCCACCCGTTTCCGACTGAGAACCATGGCCTCGGATTTGGAGGTGCTGAGTCTCATCCCAGAAGCTTCACACTCAGCTGCAAACCGCTCCAGTAAACGCTGAAGGTCACAGCCTGATGAGGCCATAAGGACCACATCGTCTGCAAATAGCAGAGACGAGATCCTAAGGTCACCAAGCTGGACTCCCTCAACACCTTGACTGCGCCTAGAAATTCTGTCCATGAAGATTATGAACAGAATCGGTGACAAAGGGCAGCCTTGGCGGAGGCCAACGTTCACCGGAAACAAGCTCGACTTACTGCTGGCAATGCGAACCAGGCTCCTGCTTCGATTGTACAAGGACCGAATGGCACGTAGAAGCGGACCATCAATCCCGTACTCCCGGAGCACCCCCCACAGGACACCACGAGGGACACGGTCGAATGCCTTTTCCAGGTC
>QODF01000003.1:3363512-3553408 GCA_024372805.1 Oostethus manadensis | reverse complement strand
GGCTCTGGAACCAAATTCCTTGAGAGGGGCTGGACCTTGTTCTTCTCTGGAGTTGGCGCAGGGGAGAGGCGGCGAGCTGGTGTGGGCTTATTGTTAGCCCCCCAGCTTGGTGCCTCTGTGCTGGAGTCATCCCCAGTAAACGAGAGGGTTATTTCCCTACGCCTTAGGGCTAGGGAAAGGGTCCTGACTGTGGTTTGTGCGTATGCGCCGAACGGCAGTTCAGAGTACCCAGCCCTCTTGGAGTCTATCAGAGGGGTTCTGGAGAGCACCCCAGCTGGTGACTCCATAGTTCTCCTGGGAGACTTTAACGCCCATGTGGGCAATGACAGTGTGACTTGGAGGGGCGTGGTTGGGAGGAACGGCCTCCCTGACCTGAACCTGTGAGGTTTGTTGT
Organism: Oostethus manadensis; assembly: GCA_024372805.1. Lineage (NCBI taxonomy): Eukaryota > Metazoa > Chordata > Actinopteri > Syngnathiformes > Syngnathidae > Oostethus > Oostethus manadensis. Next base: position 3,553,014 of record QODF01000003.1, on the reverse strand, counting down.
TGCTGGACTTCTGTGCAAATTACAGTTTGTCCATAACAAACACCATTTTCGAACATAAGGATGTCCATAAGTGCACTTGGCACCAGGACACCCTAGGTCGTAGGTCTATGATCGACTTTGTGGTTGTATCATCAGACCTGTGTCCGCATGTTCTGGACACGCGGGTGAAGAGAGGGTCTGAGCTGTCAAATGACCACCACCTGGTGATGAGTTGGAATAGATGGCGGGGAAGGATGCCAGACAGACCTGGCAGCCCCAAACGCGTAGTGAGGGTGTGCTGGGAACATCTGGCAGAGTCTCCCGTTCGTCGAGTCTTCAACTCTCATATCCGGCAGAGCTTCGCCTGCATCTCGAGGGAGGACCGGGACATTGAGTCCGAATGGGCCGTATTCAGTGCCTCCATTGCTGAGGCAGCCAGTTGTAGTTGCGGCCGCAAGGTGGTCGGTGCCAGTCGTGGTGGCAAGCCCCGAACCTGATGGTGGACAACGGGGGTTAGGGCTGCTGTCAAGCTGAAGAAGGAGTCCTATCAAGCATGGATGGCTTGCGGGACTCCCGAAGCAGCTGACAGGTACAGGCAGGCCAAGCGGCACGCAGCTTCAGCAGTGAATGAGGCAAAAACTCGGGGATGGGAGGAGTTCGGTGAGGCTATGGAGCACGACTTTCGGTCTGCCTCGAAGAGGTTCTGGCAAACCGTCCGACACCTCAGAAAGGGGAAGCAGCCCCCAGTTCACAATGTTTACAGTGCGGACAGGGGCTTGCGTACCTCGACTGTGGATATAGTTGGTCGGTGGAAGAAATACTTTGAGGCCCTTCTCAATCCGACTGACATGCCTTCCGTAGAGGAAGCAGAGTCTGAGGACACGTACGTNAGGATACGTACGTGGACAGTTCTATCACCGTGGCTGAGGTAATTGGGGTAGTCAAATCACTCCCCAGTGGCAAGGCTCCGGGGGTAGACGAGTTCCGCTCAGAATTTCTCAAGGCTCTGGATGTTGGAGGACTGTGTTGGTTGACACGCCTCTACAACATTGCATGGAAGTCAGGAACAGTACCTCTGGACTGGCAGACCGGGGTGGTGGTCCCCATTTTTAAAAAGGGTGACCGGAGGGTGTGTTCCAACTATAGGGGGATCACACTCCTCAGCCTCCCTGGGAAAGTCTATTCCAGGGTGCTGGAGAGAAGGGTACGACCGTTAGTCGAACCTCAGTTACAGGAGCTGTTTACCGATCGATCTACGTTCCCACCCTCACCTATGGTCATGAGTTATGGGTCATGACCAAAAGAACGAGATCGCGGATACAAGCGGCGGAAATGAGTTTCTTTCATAGGGTGGCGGGACTCACCCTAAGAGATAGGGTGAGGAGCTCGGCCATTCGGGAGAAGCTCAGAGTAGAGCCGCTGCTCCTTCACATCGAGAGGAGCCAGTTGAGGTGGCTCGGGCATCTAGTCCGGATGCCTCCCGGGCGCCTCCCTGGTGAGGTGTTTCGGGCATGCCCAGTCGGGAGAAGGCCCCCGGGAAGACCTAGGACACGCTGGAGAGACTATGTCTCACAGCTGGCCAGGGAACGCCTTGGTGTCCTCCCGATGGAGCTGGAAAACGGCGCTGGGGACCGGGAAGTCTGGACTTCCCTACTGAAGCTGCTGCGCCCGCGACCCGAACCTGGATAAGCGGAGGAAAATGGATGGATGGATGGATAAGCGTGAATTAAATTTTCTCCTGTCAAATTTGACCGACTTCTACATCTCAATTGTTGGAAAGAAAAGTAATTTATTGTATTGTCTCAATAATAAAGATATCTAAAATTGTCACTGAACATTTCAAGAAAATTTACAAAAAATGTTGCGTTTCACTTCTTTTGTAAGCAACTCACAAAACAAATGAGCAAATCCTTTTTTGTACACTAGTATCAATGTTGTACCAGAAAGTAGGAAAAAAGGCTAAAAAACATCTAAAAGGGCTACAATGCACTACTTTTCTGGAACAACAATGTCATAGTTCCGCCTCTACGCACAGACATTTCCATCTTTACAGATAGCTTTTCTAAACAAGAAGAGAAAAATATCTGTGAATTGCCGTGAAGATTCCTTCTTTATAAATTTTATGTCCATCCATCCATTTTCTATACCGCTTATCCTTATTAGGGTCGCGGGTATGCTGGAGTCTATCCCGGCTGGCTTTGAGCGAGAGGCGGGGTACACCCTGGACTGGTCGCCAGTCAATCGCAAGGCACATATAGACAAACATTCACACATTCACACAGCTGATAATGCTCCCACAAACCCACAGACCAAAGGGAAGGAACGAGCGCCCAGAAGAAGGAGGAAGAAACGAGTAGCAGACGCAATAACATTGTCATCCTGTACGCCTTAGGCCTATCTGAAAAACTCGGAAGGATTTTTAACAAACACAACAGTCTAATACAGGACACCCCATACCCTGAAAAAAAACACCCATGTAGTCACATTTACATTTTTTATTAAACAACATAGTAAATATAATCAGAGAAAATAAGACATTTTAGATATTCATAAAACTCATGCTTGTGCGTGTGTGTCGCAGCAAATATGTTTTGGAAATGTGGAGGACTCGAAGTGAAGGGTTGAGTTTTAGCTTGTCATGTGTTCCAGTAGCAACTGTAGCCGATGTTGTTACAGTTATGATTGTTGTTATTACTACTGCGCCTGTTGTGAAATCATTTAAACCTGCAAAAAAAGCCTGTTGTTCCGACAATCAAGTCTGGTGCTTGTCTCACCGCACAATTACTGACACCTAGTGACCAACGTAGAGCACTTCATTCACACTTTCGATGCATCTTCCTAATTTCTTGTATTTGTATTTTAGTTCCTTTGGCCATTTTATGCTTGAAAATGCTTAATTTCAGAAAAAATACATACAATTACTTTAAATGTGCTTAAAAAAATTTTCAACCACAAAACCTCGTGATTTATAAATTAATATATGTCTGAAAAACCGTGATAGTGTGAAGCTGTGAAATCCGACCCTCTAGAAAAATACAGAGAGAAAAATTCATTCCAGACCACTCGTTGTCGATTCACTTTGTAAGAATGTTTTTCCCATTTTTCTCAGTTTTCAATTAAAACCAATACTGCTTAAACCGAACCATAAGTGCTGCTTTGTACATGAGCGATGCGGGGTGAAATAATAATAGGAGTTGACGGGAACTCTTACTACCGTACGGTAGTTTACAGTTCAAAACAGGCAACGTCAAGTGTTTACACAGGTCATTTCTCCGTCTCTTGACCTTCTCGGGTTCATAGGAGCGCAGAGACAAGGCAAACAAAGAAGAGGTGGTGAAGTAGAAGAGCGTCTGGGAAACAAGTGTGATTCACACGCTACTCATCCTCATGACACTCTTCTATATAGCCTGGCCTCGGGCACTGAATGTGCGGCAGCTTTGTTTGGCATCCTATGGGGCACCCCCGTCCCCTTCCTTCCCTGTTGCAAGTGAATAACTGTATATTTGGGCTTCTCATGACCAATCGAAGCTTTATTGTTCATTTGTGCCTCACACGTTCAACAAAAGCTGGGAATCCGTCATTTGGTTTCTTGTTGTCACAAGCACACTTGGCACAGGTGGATGCGCACACACGTTGGACTACAGTTTAACTTGCTCCCCATGACCACACACTATCCAAAATGTGACAAGTGGGTCGTTATGGTCTACCCATGAGCTAATTAAAGGCCTGTTGTCCTACTAAGTGAAAGCGACACAACAAAGGTCACCAACAGTGTTGTTGTATAATAATAGTGATTCATAGTTAAATGGAGTAAAATGGACTAAATACTATATATTGTTGTCACAGGAAGTAAATGTATTTTTGTGTATGGGTAATGAATGAACAATTATTTTTTTTCTTAAAAAAAAAATAATCATAAAAAGTAATTTTGGCCATGCATCCGTTTTGGGTAGCAATGGTATTCAAATCATTTATTCACTACACTAGATTACATTACCTACTAAACTGTACGGATACTGGCTACTGCAGCACCGCAGAGCCGAGAGGTTCTCTGTTCATTCCGTGTGGAAGTGGTACATTTTTGGCTTTTTTGTCCTTGGTCCACACTTGGTTTGAAACACTTTAAGTTTAGACTAAGTAAATTGGACTAATTAGTTTGCTCGCTATCTCATGTCCCTGCAGGGATATTGTAGCCTGTAATCTAGTCATATATCTATCCTTAACCCTTAAAGTATCGTGGAGGACCAACCAAAGCCTAATTGTATGAAACTCGGCCAGGATTTGTTTTTCATTCTAATTTTTAAACCAATCCATCCCATACACTTCTATTACAATCATATTTTTGTTATACTGTAATTTTGACATACAGTATATCGCTTTTTCCATGAATACCTATTAAATGTTCACTTAATCTAATTTAATTAAAAGCCTCTAAATTCAAAATACAGAGAAAGCTGTATGAAAGGTTTTAGGTGTGATGTCCCTTATTCCCATTTTTTTAAATCCTGTATTGCATTTTCTTCTGTAACATAAATGGTCTGTAATAACATAAAATGAAACAAAAACATTGAATAACTGAATATAAACAGGTGGACTTGTTAATACGGTGAAAGTGGAGAAAGATACATATTAAATTTATGACACTTTTATAAGATGGACCGTTTGCAGTGTAAGTAAAAGTAAAAGTGTACAGTAATTAAAAAATCAAATAATAAGTAAATAATGTTGTAGTTAGAGCACAGAAAACCTATTTGTACCATTACAGTATGACATGAAATGACCTTAACACTTACATTACCCGGTTATTATGATGATGATTGTTATTATTGCTCATGTTAGCTTACCCTGTCGTACTCCACAGTCTCCACTTTGCTGCAGTGATCTGTTTTCTTGCTGCCCTCAGTCTCCTCCTGGATAAAACGGTTCTGAGCTGTGAGGTGGTGAAGCGGTATTAACAAACACTTCCATGATTTTCTTTATTGTATTAACAGTAAAATGTAAGCAATCATAACTTTTGATGTAATTATATTTGAGTAAAGTTGATGGTGTAAACAACAGAAGTGTGCCGAAATGCGTGCTTTTGTGTGTCTTGCATAATCAGAGCCTGTCTAGGCAGCTACAGGAATGAGACAATGGCTGCAGAGAGAAATATCGTCATCCGAAACTGGGTGGGTGATAAAGAGGGGGAAAAATACATCGGGTGGGTTTTTGCGTGCGTAGTTTGTACACGTGCAGTGCAACCATGGCAACCAATCAGCGTAAGCGGGAAAGACTGTGAAGGTGGGTTTAAGGTGGGTCTAGTCGGTGTCTGGCTCTCAGAGGGCTATGGTTTCACTAAGGGGGGATGGGGTATAGCTTGGAGTGGTGCATGTGAGAGAAGGAGGGGGGTCACCTTCATGTGTTTGGAAGAGGGGACAACCTGCGGAGAAGAAAGAGAGACCCGAGGGAATCGGGATGGGCCCGCTTTGTAACTGTAAACTGACTGCAAATGTGACCTTTTGGAAAAGTTGACCTTTTTTCGAGGCAATTTTGGGTTTGACACTAAACAGATTCAAACATCATTTTGGGGCATGAAAACATGACGTTTTTCATGACAACCCTTCGAGGTGTGACCTAGACCTATAGTTCATTCAGTTCATACACTTTTTCCCAAAATATCCAGGTAGACTACCTTTGATATCTCTTTCATTTAATTACAGGCTGTCTTTCAGGTATGCTATGAGGTGAAAAAGTAATGCCCTACCTATTGAGATAATATCATAGGAACAGAGCGTTCAAAGGAAAGTGTGATTCACACCCTTCTCCCTCCTGGGTTCGGTGTGAAAAAGCACAAATTAATGTCACCTTTTTCGGCCATTTTGCGTCATCTCTGTATGAAAGAGGCAGCAACACCATGCTTCACTGGGTCCTGGGTGAAAGGCACTGAGAAGAAATCCCAGGTTCATTCTTTTGCAGGATCTCTAGCATGCAAAGGAAATGCAAGCCTCATCTGGACCCTGAACTGTACCGTGGTCAACTTGTGTACTGCTTGGTTAAAACTTCAAAAGCAGAGCGGCTGGAGAGTGGTCACAAGCGAGCCAAGCAAACAAACACCGTTTGGTCCCGGGTCGGGATATTTTGAAGGGCCCTTCTGTGGTGACAGGAAGTGACAGAGTGAAGCGGACTGAAAGAAGAGCACAATACCTGCTTTGTTAATTAGCACCAACCAAACAATGTGACCTCCTCGCTTGGCCTTTGGGTGAGAGGTCATGTCATGTGACCAGGCTTGACTAAGCAACTCTTTTTGCAAGACATTTTTACTGAATTACGTTGCATGAAACAGCTAAGATCATTCCCGATAGCATACAGTCACCTTCTTTTCTTGTTTACAACAAAAGAAAAGTTCATGAAACAATGGAAAGCGGAGATTGCGCAAAACCCACTTCACTCTTTGGTGCCATAGTATTTAGTTGTGATCCTGATACATGTGGGATTTCCTTATGAGGAAACTGTTTGCTTTTAATTTGTTAAGCAGGTGTCCGTTTCTTTCTGATGGGTATGTCTGCCACCAGTAGGACTGGAGCGGAACGGTGTCAACCTCCATTTGGGCATTAAGGACTAAACATGCACGTCTGTTTGCATGTTTAAACTGGAATGGAATAGTATCAACCACCATTTGTACATTATGGACTTAACATGCTCTTCTGCTAGCATGTTTACAGGGTTCAAGGTTGCGATGGCTCAGAGAAAAGGATTAATGGTAATTTGCATAATATGGCGGTTCATGACGCAGCATTTTTCCACACTGCACTGGTAGTTGTGCTAGTACGCCCTGATGGAGTTAATCTGTCTGTTGCAAGCTTTAAAAAAATTATAATCTCAATTGATTAATTTGATTTGCTTCGATGTTGGCTCTTCCTATCATTGTGAAGCAGAATTCCCCAAGCGTTGGATTGTTCATCCACTAATAGGGAACGTGATCTGGGTTTAAACCGTCGTGAGACAGGTTAGTTTTACCCTACTGATGATGTGTTGTTGCAATAGTAATCACCAAACCAGCAGGACCACATCATCTGCTTTTTGCAGATGATGTGGTCCTGTTGGCTTCATCGAGCAGTGACCTTCAACTCTCACTGGATCGGTTCGCAGCTGAGTGTGAAGCGACTGGAATGAGAATCAGCACCTCCAAGTCCAAGTCCATGGTTCTCGCCCGGGAAAGGGTGGAGTGCCATCTCCGGGTCGGGGATGAGGTCCTGCCTCAAGTGGAGGAGTTTAGGTACCTGTGGGTCTTGTTCGCAAGTGATGGAAGGATGGAACGCGAGATGGACAGGCGGATTGGTGCGGCGTCTGCAGTGATGCAAACTGTGCACCGATCTGTCGTGGTGAAGAGAGAGCTGAGCCGAAAGGCAAAGCTCTCGATTTACCGGTCGATCTACGTTCCTACCCTCACCTATGGTCATGAGCTTTGGGTTGTGACCGAAAGGACAAGATTGCGGGTACAAGCGGCCGAAATGAGTTTTCTCCCCAGGGTGGCTGGGCTCTCTCTTAGAGATAGGGTGAGAAGCACTGTCATCCGGGAGAGACTCGAAGTAGAACCGCTGCTCCTCCGTATTGAGAGGAGTCAGATGAGGGGCTCGGGCATTTGGTTAGGATGCCTCCCGAATGCCTTCCTGGGGAGGTGTTCAGGGCACGTCCAACCGGTAGGAGGCCTCAGGGAAGACCCAGGACACGTTAGAGAGACTATGTCTCTCAGCTGGCCTGGGAACGCCTCGGCATGCGCCGGGAAGAGCTAGACGAAGTGGCCGGGGAGAGGGACCTCTGGGCCTCCCTGCTTAGGTTGCTGCCCCCGCGACCCGACCTCGGATAAGCGGAAGAAAATGGATTGAAGTAGTAAGTAGTAATGAGTAGTCATTGAAGAAAATGGATGGATGGATGGATAATTAATTTGCTCTCGGAACTCTCTCACTTACGTCTTCTGAAGGGGAAATAGCCAAGGTTGTGTGTGACCTGCAAACATTAGAAGTCAATTTGTTGCCACTTTGCATTAAAATCCTCTTCTCTCCTGCTGAACTGAATTTGAAATGAATACCCCTTTTAATAATTCAGTCGAAAAAAAGGCCAAGTGCAGCAGGCTGGACTGGACTCTGCCTTATCATTAGATCCACGTTCCATTTTGACTACTTTGTGTGCTTGATTGTGCTGCAGAGGTTGGGAAGACAGGTGGAAAAGACCTCACACATCCCAGAGAGGTGTCAGGAATATTTCATGAAGCTGGCTCTCCTCCAGCTGCCACTTCCTCTTCTTCTCACAGGCAACCATGTTAAGTTCATTCAAGTAAGTGTCGTCAAAGATGAGTGCCTACTTGTGATTAATAGGATATGCTGCATGCCTTGTTATGGCCGTGGACTGTACAGTACAATCTGAAATGCAGCAACCTGTTTTTGGTCTTTACATACACTGCCTGGCCAAAAAAAGGCACCATACACTGTATAGAACTGTATAAATATTTTGTTGGACCACCATTCGCTGTGGCATTGTTTCGATAAGCTTCTGCAATGTCACAAGATTTTTTTCCATCCAGTGGTGCATTAATTTTTCACCAAGATCTTGCATTGATGGTAGAGTCCGACCACTGCGCGAATCCTTCTCCAGCACATCCCAAAGATTCTCAATGCGGTTAAGGCCTGGACTCCATGTGTGAAAGTGATGTCTCATGCTCTTTCACACTTTGAGCCCGACGAATCCTGGCATTGTCATCTTGGAATATGCCCCTGCCATCAGGGATGACTAAATCCATTGATGGAGTAACCTGCTCATTCAGTACATTCAGGTAGTCACTTGACGTCATTCTTTGAGCACATACTGTAGTGTTGCTGAACCTAGACCTGACCAACTGCAGCAATCTCGTATTTGCTTAGTTAAATACAGGTGGCAACTTTTTTTTTTGGCCAGGCAGTGTAGCAAGAGTAATCTGGGGTCTTAAAATGGGAACTGAAATTGAACACACCGAAACAAACATGTATCGTGAAGCACGCGTCACTAGAAACGCAATTTAGTTGTTTTTCACATAAAAACATCTATCCACTCCCTAGTGCTGCTGAAGGATAAAAGTGGTACTACAAATTAAGATGCTATACTGTAATACATCGCCACCTCACGCTTCAAATTTTACGGCTTCACTCTATCACGGCTTTTCAACAATATATTAATTAATAAGCATGCTGAATGCAGCCCATTATAAGTAAAAGAAATATACACATTTAAGCAAATTTTAAAGCTTTTTTCCTAAATTAAGCATTTTCTAGCATAAAAATGGCTAAATGAACTAAAATGACTAGAAAAACGAAAGGCATTCAGAAGATGCATTCAAGGACGTTACATGGATGAGACAATTGCCATCACAGGAAATACTTTAAAGAAACTGGAAGTAAAAAAAGAACAACAAGAAGGAACTCTCCCAATGCTATCGTGTGTCTATATTATGTCTTATTTGTCTTTTTTCTCTTATTATAGCTACAATATTGGGTAATACTAATCTAAAGGTAACTATAAGGCAGTTATTTCATGTCCGGAGTGCTCTAATAATGTTAAAACCTGTATTTAGAATGTCGTAAACAGTTATTAATGCTCTAAGTACATAAGCAATAATTACTAGGAATGGTCGATATTGGGTTTTTTGCAGATATCCTGTATGCCGATATTGTGCCTCTGTCAATTTCAGATACCAATACAAATATGTGTAACATCACGTACCACCTGTCGTGGAATTAACACAGTGAGACTCACTCATCAGATATGATTGCCAGAACAACAGGCTTTTACTACAGGTTTGAATTTATTTACAACAGCACAATACTACCATAATAAAAATCCCTAATAAAAGCATGGGGCATTGTTATGGCCATAACCCATGCCATGCTTAAAGTCAACTCGAAACACATTAGCATGAGTCTTATGTCCTAAATGGTAATAAGAGTGGGTTATGAGTTATTTCATGTCTAGAGGAATCTAGTAATGTTGTAAAAAAGTATTAGAAGGCTGTAAACAGGTTTTGTATGCTCTAACTACAAAAATATTTCATTTAAAAATAAGGAATTCTACATCGCGGAAATGCAGAACCAATTGATTGGATATCAGATCTGGATAAAAGGTCATCAATAAACCATACTGAAGCTTAAGAGTTTCAGCTATAGCGCCTTCCAAATTTCAGTTAAAAAATCCTGATCCTGTTTCTGTACCTGAATTCATCTTACCCAAATGAAGTTCCACATTACATTTAGAGGGTCCAAGTGATGCTGGTAACTAACATTCACAGACACAAATAAAACACAACCTCCTTCTTGGTGGAGGTAATAAAAAGCCACCAGTGGTCAGACTGCATGGCTGCTGGGAGCTCCTCCCACCCCTTCTCTCCTCCCACAGGCTGCTGCAGAGGAGTCCTGCCTGCTGCACCTCTGCACAGCACTCATTCTAAGTGCAAATAGCAGCAGCGACGTGCACGCCTGCAAGGAGAAGCAGGAGCAGTGCTCCCCACCTTGTGGACCTGTCTCTGGGATAAGACAAAACGGATATATCGGTGTCCCTGAAGGGATTCCAGTGCACGACTTTTAATCTGTGGTCTTTGGTGTGGTGTTTTTTTTTTTTTTTCAAGGCTGGATTTTGTGTTGCCAGGCAAAAAAGAAAGTCAGAGCAGGTAAGCTTCACTAACCTTCCTAATGTAGTCTTTTTATAGAATCTCATTTTTGCACACAATGAACTTGTGGCTCCTTTATACTTATTTAGAATGAAATAGAAAGAAAATGTTTAATCCATTTTTACACACATTCCACACATTAAATGATCTCATTTTAAATGATAATTTGATGTCCACCAAAAAGTGAAGGCTGCATGTTATAACTTTGAGGTCACAACAGGTATTTTGCTCACTTTTTAATGACTTCTCATTCATTCATGTGGCTCCTACACATGTGAAGTAACTTCAGAACAAGTGTTGAGATGACCCAGCACTACACAACCATTCAAAGTGCAGCTTGAGCAGCTGCTGCATGTTGATAAGCTTCTTTTCCTAACCTTTTTATTACTGCTCCCCCTTGGCCACCATGTTTGTAGTCTGTTTAATTAATTGCTGGCTCACAAGCACAATACAGTCTTGTCTTTCATGACGTATGGCAGGCTTTTTGCCAAAAACATGGGAACATGGGATACAGCTTTTTACTCGGGCAATTGCTCGGACCAAAAAATGTGTTGGCTATCATAGGCAATGAAGCCAAAACTACTACGCTTCTTTGTTTATATTTTTGGTCTGCTTTATATACGTGTGTTATTTTTTTATTCACAATTAATAGTGTGACTCAACAAGTAGTGAAAATGAAAACGTTGTTTTTATCCATTCGTGAAACCCTTTACAAAACAAACAGATGACACCGTTAAACAGTCTTGCAATAACTCTAAAAGATGTAATATGCATTCCTGGGCAGCAGTTGGCGATGTCACATGCTAATGAAACACCCAAGGACAAAATGTCTTTTGAATAACCAATGTTGACGTGTATGTGTAAGTAATACATAATGTTAATGTAGATTTTGTGCATATGTAACAAGTGTTGCATTCCGGTGTAATACTAACCTTTCACTTTGTGACACATTGTTAGACTCCCAAAACAGACGTGTCATGTAAAAACCCCAGCCAAAATGATATATATTTTTAGTTTAAAACAATTTTTTCATTTCTATGTGTGAATTCTTCAACCTTGAATAGCACCACCTTGGATCCGAACTCAATCAAGACACTATATTCCCAAGATATTGTGATTTTTTTCTTTAATTAAGAACAGGCCTGTGCAAAATTCAGAATTTCAGGGAAGGAATTTGAATTTGAATTGACTCCACCCCACACGATGTTGAATTGAACTTGAATTACAGGAAGTGAATTCAAGTCAATTCAAAGAAACTCATTGTCATGAGAATTCGATACTTTTAACACACATTTTTCTTCCAAGTGGAAGTACAGACACTTCCATTAAGCATACTTAGTGTTGCAAACTCTAGTAATGTATCTTCATTTCAAAGAAATACAATGAGACAATGTTTTGGTAAATGCAGTAATCATTTATTGTTGTTGCATCAACAGTTCCTCAAATGCTTTGTTATTGAGGCAGCATCGTTCTGGTCTGAATATCTTGCTCGCAACACCAGAGATCTTCTCAACGGGTGTAGAGGAAGCTGGTATGGCCAGATACATGCATGCTAGGTTTTTGGATACTGTTTTGGTTTTCTTTCCAGGACAATAAAGGATTGGCATCCTCAGGCCAACACGAGGGGTGTTCAAGTAAACTGGGACCTCATGTGAGGCTTTTTTATTTGGGGTCGCAGCTGTTTGAGACTTCATGTAGGAAGAGTCTGGGTCGTTTTTGAGCAGTAATATCAGAGGTGGCTTTGACATTCAAACTGACAGATTCAGCTTTTGCAGCGAGGAGACTTTTGCTGATGATCTGCTCTTCACCATTGCACTTGTCAAACCTAAATCTTGGATCAAGTGTTGCAGCCAGCTGAAGGCATTCCATGTCCTCAAATTTCACTAGTCGTCTCTCAAGTGAGGTTAGTAAGGTGGACACGATCTTCTTGTTCCCAGTCAGTTTGCATTTTTGATTGCATGTCTCAGTCCTCTGACACCAGATATGACAGGCCGTGATGTGACAGCTTGTTCTGCCTGACTGTGACTTCTTCAAAGAGTTCTAACACCCCACAAAATGTAGGATGATTTACAATTCCTATGCTGCTACGTGAATCACTAGTGTACTCTAAACAAAATGTCCAAAATTGGGCTGCTATTTTAAAGACTTGGATAAAGCAAGGTGTTCTGGGAGATGAAGTACTGTTCTATCCTCCTACCCAACAATTGGAAAGATTTTACAGTTTTAATGATCTGTTTTATCTGAGTACGTTTTCAATGTTAATTTGCGATAAAGAACAATTACTATACTTAACTATCTACTGTAGTAAAGCATAAAGCACATAAAGAACAATAATATTTTGATCAAATTCATGGTTTAAATACTGTAAAACTTTATTGTCACAGAGACCTTAACTATGCATCATGAATTTATCTGAATTTTGCTGAAGAGATAAAATAAAATAAATATGCACTAATCCCTTGTGAATCGCTGTTAACTGGTTCCAGACCAGGATGCTATAAGTCCATTTCCGCAAAGTAGGATTCCTTATTTATAAATGGACTACTTAGAGCATATAAAAACTGTTTACGACCTTCTAAATACGTTGTTTTTAACATCAATAGAGCGATCTAGACGTGAACTAACACCTCCATAGTCACCTTTACACTTGTATTATAAGAGTAAATAAGCCATTTAAGACATAAATGAAAGTCACGCTCGTGTGTGTTGCTCCAAATGTCTTCCCTAGGGGGAGCAGAGTGGGGGTTCAGAGTTGAGTTTTAGCTTGGAATGGGTTACGCCTGTGACAGTCGCCTGTGTTTTTATTAGGCTTTTTGTTCGGGAATATTGTGCCTGTTGTTCAAACCTGCAATAAAGGTCTGTTGTTCTGGCAAACAAGTCTGGCGACAGTGTGTCCCGCACCAAAATTACAGTAAGAGTACTGGGACCTAGTGAACAATTTCGAATACTTGAATGAGGATTTTAAATGGATTATATTTGTATTTTAGTTCATTTAGCATTTTTTATGCTTGAAACTGCTTAATTTAGGCATTATCTCAAATATGTGTTCATTTTTACTAATAACGGGTTGTAATGAACCATTAAACAGCATGATCTATTAATATAGAATTTTGAAAAAACATGTGTGAACACATTTTTTTTGTTCTTCTTCTTACAAAGTACCATAAAAAGCAATCATCACTGCTAGCACATGCCCCCTACACGTCTTTTTCTCGTCTTGGAGTGATGTTTAACATAGTCATGAAATACGTTTCTGCTGTTTTGGAAGATGTCATGTGACTGAACTTTTTTTGCTGCGGGGGGAAGCGAGGAATTTTGGACCTTGAGCTTGAGGAGGTGTGGGGAATCTAGACAGTGTGGTCTAGTTCTTGTCAAACACCCAGAGGATGTTGGTGGGGAATGACCTAAATAGAGACATAAGGGGACATTTGTTTGGAGGATAAATGGACAAACAGCACAAAAATGTTGTGCATTTACATTTGACTCTCCAACATATCTTCCTCCCCCTCTGATGCTGTCACTGATCCCCCGGTAAGAAAGTGAAACAAAAGTTCAACTTACTTATCACACCGTGACAGACCACAACTTAAGTCAATCTAAATATGGATCAACGTCAAATTGTTTACATTTACGGATGACCACTTTCTATGTACGTCTGGAGTTTAATCACAGAAATTCAGAAATATGTTGAAAATTCTATTTATCTATTCTATTTGCATTTCATTCAATGGAATATGCTCCACTCCCGCAGTGCAGTTTTGTAAAATTCCAAAATAGACTTTGAGAGCAAGCAAATGGCACTACGTGTGTTGCAGGAATTTTGTGTCTTCGGACAATTTACGACAATGGGAAGAGTTTAAAAAAAACGTTTGAGAAATGTTTTCTAACTGAAAACAAATAAAAACGACATTGTCATAACATTTTTGGTGCATGTAGACATTTTTGTAAGCAAACAGTGTTACTGTTGCTGTGTAAACGATGAATACAGTACGCGGGACATGCATGCATGTGCTTGTATGTCATTGTTTGCAGTAGTTACACTTCTGCATAAAACAATTGTACTTTCACTCCACTGCTATCGTGACTTTTAAAACAACAGCTTTGTCTCTGTTTAGTGTTTGGCCTAGTATGCAAATTCTAGCATTTTTGCAGGTTTGTCACCGCGCCCTAAATCCAGCTAACTGTAAGTAGTTGGGGAGTGGTTGGCCCACATAGAAAGTGAAAGACATTCCGACCACTTCTCGACTACAATCAAAGAAATGCAAATACAAATCAAACATGAGCACTTTTTCCATCAGTCATCGTTCGGTTTGGACCAGGGGTTTGGACACGGATGCCACGCGGTTGATAGGCGAGGCTGCTGTCGTCGTCACAGGCACGACTAAACAAACACCAAGCAAGTGGGCGCTTTCCTGCCCAAAGTGAGTCAGAGTGAACAAAATCAAATGCAAACATGCCCTCATTATATGTTTTATTAACCACCAGAAAGACCCCACCTTCCTAAGTCAACATATAAAGTAATTATCTCCCTTATTTTATAATCTCATATTTAGCACATGTGGGACATGTTTATGGGTCTTTTTGAAGAGCGGTCTAATGGGGTTGTGTGTCATTGCAGCACCTCCTTGAGAGGCAATTAAAACAGTGTAGGGAAAATAAAGAGGGTGTGCAGCCAGATGCCAGAGAACAAATGATCCCTCTGAAGTGGCGTTGATCCTCTCACTATTGCTCCTGTTCAACTGTAGGAACGAGGTGCACTTTGTTTGTGCCAGGAGGACACACACCACAAGAAGGAGGTGGAGGGTTTTTTTCTGGGTGTAAGATTCACCCTGGTGAGACTTGCGCCTTTTAGACATTCCTGACATTCCGACCTCTGGGATGCTTGAGGCTCCTCCGTCTTCTTCTAGCATGTCGGGGGCTGCCGAGGATCTCGGGGGGTGGGGGGGGCTTTTATGTCGCAAGGCTCAACAGCAAGCAGCCTGTCTGTGCTTCAGCAGACACCAAATAGCCGCTAATTTAGAATGTAAAGTAACGCCACTGTTCTCCTTGAGTTGCATCTACACATGATGACATTTATAACCCTATGGAGATCTTCTGTCAGGCTTCCTTGTGGCTGTCTTTATTTTGGAGGTTAGACCTTTCAGCCTTTGAATTCGTACTAAAGAAAAAGCTCTAGGTACAGTAAGAACTCAGGCAAGGCCACACAGTAGACAAAGAATTTGGACCAGCTTCAGAATGCACACCTTCATAGAACCATAAGGACGTCTTGCATATACCTGAATGTTGTCATTGATTCATGCTTAAACTGGAACATGCCCACTCTTGCCAACAAACGTAGGGGGGGACATTCCTGCACTAAAATTTTATGAGATCTTCTTTGGCTCATTGCCCAAACATTCACATTTTATAAACAAAAGCCCACATTTGCATGTGGATGAAATGCCAAAAAGTATACAGAAACGGGCATTTTTGTAAACATCTCTTTTATTGTGGGCCTGACCAACATAAGATATATTTTTTACATTAATGTGCTAACATAAAATAAAACCTAATACTAACCATTTTTTTAAATTGTGTAAAATTTGTTTTAAGCTCTTTATTTCAATTAATCTGTTTACATTTTATTTAGGCTCAGGCTGAATAATTCCACGTCAGGATGGCTGTAATTCGGTTGGCCATTTATTTGCATGTCAAGTGCACTCAGTCCTCCGACAAGACGTTCCACTTGCTAATTTCTTATTCTGCACACACCAAATGCTTGCTCTAACCAGCCTGCTGAACACCACTGCCCTCTATAGCCCACACACTAAACAGCAGCCTGGATCAAAACAATAATCCCACCGCTACAGTGCAGTATTTTGCACGCCCGTTTTTTTCAATTTTATCTTTTATTGGACAGACTTTTATATCCTTTCGGGATCTGACGCACAGAGGTTTGTTACAAAAGCCAAACAATATTGTTGGTCATACTGTGTGATAAAAAAAAAGTAAATTCAGGAATACTCTGGTTGGATTATTTTTAATGCTTATTTTATAACTTAAAAAAAAAAGAAAAGAGCTATTTAATAACAATACCAAATCACCAAGACTTAAAAAAAATCCAATCGTATGCCAAAAAAAGGGCATCGGAACATCCCTAAAGAGAACCTCGGCATTTCAGTGTCCCAAATAATGATTGTTTTTTTTAGATGTGACCCAACTCTT
The DNA here is from genome assembly GCA_024372805.1 of Oostethus manadensis. Lineage (NCBI taxonomy): Eukaryota > Metazoa > Chordata > Actinopteri > Syngnathiformes > Syngnathidae > Oostethus > Oostethus manadensis. The sequence goes on along the minus strand of QODF01000003.1, from coordinate 3,536,159 downwards.
AGCTGACTTTTCGGGTTACAAGCTGCTCGTTATCGACAGGCATAGCCGAGGACTGCTATCTGGGGCCTTGTGTCAATGTGACCATGGCTGAAGACGAGAATGGATCAAAATAACATAAGGCGCAAGTATAATGAGCACGTTAGCTACTAACAGGGAAATATTGTCAATGCATCAGCAAAACGTACATACACTGTAGCGATCTAATTCATCTTATTATGAATTGTGTAAAACTAAGACAGGAACAACATGCACTAAATGAATACAACACCAGCAAGTACGAACGTGGACTTTGTTCGACTTTGTTTACAGCATGCTAGAGGATGTGACGTGCTCCTTTACGCATGTGAAAATACTGTAAGACTGCACTTTTTTTTAGAATTGACTTCTTTATTTTATAACGTAAGCTTAATATCTACATCAAGAAATGAAACTGTTGGATCGTATCGTTCGTACACTGATAGGTTTGTATCGAATCGTTCTGTGTTTCTTATATTGATATAATATTTGCGTGTAAATACAGACACATTTTTTGTTCTAGTTTGGAGAGTTTGTCATTTTTTGAGTAATGGTCTTAAGCTTTTAATCAGCTAATAAACAGCCTATTTCAGTTTCATTGTTGTTTTCAAAAAATGACTTTTTCAAAGTGATTTTTGTCACACTCCTCCTTCTTGCTTTTGCATATTGTAGCTCCTCTTAAAACCTCATTAAGATCCAAATGTGCAAAAGGTCAATTGTCGCAATGCTTCAAATGGTCTGTACTGTATATATAAGGTCCATGTTGTGCTGCAGGCTGCTAATTTCATCCTTTTTTGCTTTCTAGCCATGAGCGTGCGTCCTGCGTGTGCCCAAACACTCCGTCGCTTCTGACCTTCCCGACAATCGAGTGAAGCCAAAGATGTCAGTGTGCAGCGACTTTGCAGAACACGTGTGGAAACCCGGCTCCTGTAAGAATTGCTTCCACCAGCTCAGCGCGCATAGGCAGACAGTCGGCGGCGGCCCAAATGGCACTGTGTCCGCCACGTGTCTGAAGAGCAGCCTTGGAGGCGATGAAGAAGCTGCAGTGAAGACGCCTTCAGCCTACAGCAAGCCCACCATCGCCGTCAAACCCACCATGATGAGCCTGGACACCAGCGACTCCATGGCTGACATTAACATGAACATAGAGAAGGTGATTCTTACTAAACTGTAAATGTCTGATAAATGCTTATGTTCTTTACCCTTTGTTTTTTGTGTTACAGAAAAACACAAAAGGGTTGAAGAAGCTCCTGGATCTTTCCTCACTTTACATTGGTGGCAACAGCTGCAGTAAAACCCACAGAGAACCAACTCTTCAAAGCCCGGAACACAAGAAGGACTATTATTTTTCTCAACCTTCCTTGTCCCCCAAAGACTCCATGATCATCTGCAATAGAGGTCCTCAAAGTGTCAAGAACAATGTCAATGTGGAAACCTCTCGGCAGCAGAATAGTACCGCCACCCCCAGAACCAATAGCACTTATAACTCAAGTGGTGGAGCCAAAAGTTTAAGTTATCATAGTCAAACTTCTGTGGATAGTAGTCCAACCAGTCCTGCCAAACTCTGTAGCAATGGAATAAGTACCACTGTTCTTCCCACCAAGATATCCAGCACTTCACTCAATTCTTTAAGCCCTGGTTTACCTGTGGACACTTTTACTAACTGTCAGTCCTCCATCCACTCGCCTCCAGTCCTATCCAAACAAAACAGCCCTTTAGACTCTTCCTCCTCATTTGGTAGCAGTACAGATTCACTACCAGTGACCGAAGGCTCCACTGAAGGCCCCCAAAACCTCCAAGCAATGGGTAACTCCGCACCAAATTCTCCCAACGGACCAGACTCTGAACCCATTTACGCGGAGAGCACCAAGAAAAAACGCCGGCCACAGGGAAATGTGTTGCAAAACCATCCAGATACTACAAAACAGACTAACAACTCCACAGCAGAAAGTCAGCGGGCCACCATTACAGTAATGGCTGCCCATACAGAGAAGAACAACAGGACAATTTACCTGAGCAGCCCTGATTCTGCCATCAGCACCCTGTGCCACTTTAGTCCCACAGCACATAATGACCCAGTCAGCACAGCCTTCCGCTGGCCCAGCCCGAGCCGCAGTGCACCCTCCTTGGTTACAGAATCTAGCCTTTCTACTTTTTTAGGTCCCAGGCCTCAGTCTAGCCCACCAATTCCACCAAAAAGAACCACGCGGTCACCCAAACTGGGCACCTCAAGCCTTTCGCCGTCCATTTCTTCACCGGTTCCTCTTCCAGACCTCCCCAGACTAAGCACAAATAACCTCTCGCCATCCATATCGTCTCCGGTTCCTCTCCCGGAACTCTCCATGCTTTTCCTGGTGTCCGCCAAAGAGGGTCACTTCAAGGTCCAATCGGAAAACCACAGCCCAGCAGCATCTGATCGCTGGCATAAGCACCACAACCACCACAGCTCTGCTTGGAACTGTCGCATCGAGGAGGAAGAGGAGGAAGAGGAAAGGCGGCCGAAAGAAGGTGAAAAGAAGATGCTGACAACTAATCCCAGGTCTCGTGTGACAAGCCCAGTCAATGGTGCTGCTGTCTGGAAGGAGTCCAGAGACTGCAAGGCCCTGAGCAGCCCCCCTCGAATGACAGAGCCAGGCACGGCCCCCGTTCCCCTACTTAACAATAGTGCCTGTCAGGGGGAAAGTGAGGGTGCCGCTGCAGAAGAGAAGGGTAAGCAGAGTGGGAGCATGCCGGTCAAGCAACATGACAGTGCAGCAACAGAGCCTCTGGCAGCAAAGAAGATGGGATCAAGCAGTCATGAGACCAATCCAACACCACCACCACCTCCACCCAAGAAACAGCACAGGTACGTGTGAACCACTTACCCAGTGTTCTGTGGTATCTGTTTGTCTGAGATGCCAGTAGCACTCAAGACCCTCATTCTTATTTAAGGTACACTCTAAACTAACGAGTCCAAGGTGAGGTGACCAGAGTTTTTATTGAGGTTCTTGTTGGAATTTTGAACCATATTTTGAACTTGAACTGCAGGTCAAATTCTGATCATTATACAGCAGAACCACATCTATTCTGAGGGTATAGTTTAGACGTCGCTTTGGGAATCGCTCATGATCCCAAGATGAATGCAATCAAAAGGGCAACCGCAAATTGTCCTTCACTGTTCACATCTGTGTCTCACATTCGCTTTAATGACACAATATTTCGTCCATGACACGCTGGTTTGCACATAGTACATAATTTAGGGGCACTTACAGTACTCTTGACAGCATAAATGCTTGTTTCTCCTCTCTGATGAGACAATCTATACCGTTGGTTGCACCTGACTGCCATCAACTGTGTGACGCTCACTGTGAAAGCTTTATTCCGAGCACTTTGGGATCATTCAAACAGTTACAGCATCTTCCTCAATGCATGCGTTGTCCTATTCATGCTAGTAATGTGACTTGTTTTTAATTGTAACGAATACATAAAATGGGTCTGTTAAATGGCATCCTTTGTTTGACTGCAGCCCAATAGCTCTAATAACACTGGGGCACTGTGGTAAAGCTAAAGCAATCATTATTTTCCACTGGAATACAGTGGAACCTCTAAAGTCTTACAATTTGGACTGGAACCAAAATTGTTGCACAATGGAGTTAAATGAGAACAAACTGGTCGTTGACTCCCAATGCAAGCTTGTGCTCCATTTTGGAGATTCCGATGTAATTTAAAAGTACCAATGTCTAGGGCTGAAACACAATACTGCTATGTTTGTTTTTTGGGTATTTTCCATGCTTGGCTCTGAGGGTCCGGTGTGCAATCCATAGTTGTGAGCCAACTTTCACACAACAATCAGAAGAGGTTGTTGTCAGAGGTGCATGTGTGTGCTTCCATCCTGCATCATTTACTGTTTTTTGTTATAAAAATCATGGCAGAAGGCATTGCAAATGATGCCGATCGAGGTACGTTTGTGCCTTGACAAAGCACTACAGTTGAGGTGCTAGCGACTTCTAAAACATGAAAACATGGTGCCATTCCGGCCATTTTGTAAGCGCAACAGCATTTGATTAAAACCTCAAAAAACATTTAAAGAGTCTCAAGGTGCATGGGTTTTATTAACGTCACACCTATTGTCCTGTTTGTGTAAATCAGGGGGGTCTAATATTTTTTCAGCAAAAGCAGCATATTGAAAAGTCAAATGAGGCGGGGGCGATGTACTATTTTTGTAAAAAAGATTACAAAAGACGGTTTATATGTATTTAAAGCCAAAACTTTGTGTCAGCTTTGTGTTTTAGGTGACAAAGTGTATTAGTCATCCCTCGCCACTTTGCACTTCGAATTTCATAGCTTCCCTCTACCACAGGTTTTCCAAAATATATTAATAGATCAAGCTGGTTCATGGTTGTATAGAGAAATATTAGTCATTTTCACGCATTACCTGGCTAAATGAAATAAAATATAAGGCATTCACAAAATGCATTCCATCCATTGGTCACTACGTTACTGTAATGCAGTGCTTTTTAAACCGGGGGGCGCGGCATTATGACGGGGTGCTACTATGATGCTACTTTTTTTTCTCTTAGAACCTTGCTGCTTTAATAACAAGCGCCTTCTCTATGGATTTTTTTGCCACTTTGGGTGTGTTCAAATTCTCCACTGGCTAGCGCAACAACACTCTTAAGTTCCCGTGTGCATCCGCGCGCGCTCGGAGCTCGCTGCTCAACGCACGTGTCATAGCTTTGGTTTAAACTGAGCGTGCAGTTTTCGGCAGGCATGCAAATCTCGGCACAACACCGGCTCGGCCCCCCGCCCCTCTTAAGTGTCAGACTTGATTGCTGCAACAGCAGACTTTTATTGCAAGCTTGAAATACCTCACAACCATATCTCACAACAGGCACAGTAATCCCTAACACGGGCTACTGTTACGACACTTACCCGCGGCAACATGAAACTCAACTTGAACCCCTGGTATCACTTCCTGTCCCCTAGCAATAGAAGAAACTTAACAACAACACACACGTGCAAGTCTTATTTATGTCATAGTGGCTTATTTTCTGTCATTACTATTTGGCTAATACAAAAAAGTGACCATGGGTGATAGTTCATGTCCAGAGGTCTCTAATAATGTTAAAAACTGTATTTAGAAGGTTGTTATTACACTCTAACAACAAAAATGTTGGATGTATAAATAAGGAATCCTATTTCAGATAGATAGATTTAATTATTTATCTAAAAAACAATTTAACTCCAAAAGAAAGGTGATAACCTGGATAAATAAGGGATTATTGTTATTGGTAACAACTGTTATTACACTTGTTTGCTCTTTTCTTCCACAATGTTGCTGTTTTGGGGGAAGACTTTGGTTTAATTGGATTTCTACCAAAAAACGGGCTGCAGGCTGCAAACAGCCCCAGCGCGCACGTTGGACAACCCTGGTGTAAAAGAATGTTAATCTGTGAAGATGTGTTAAATGTTGGGTGTCGCCATGTGTTAGTATGTCATAATTGAAGCAAAAAAGGTCGCCTTGCAGCATCGTTGTGTTCATGACATCGCAGTTACTAGACAGAGGTGGCGCAAAAAATCCGTATCACAATGCTTCGCGGTGTAGTATCGTTATTGCAACTAACTAACTTGGACTTCCTGGTTAAGTGCAACTTGACATAGTTCCCGTCCTGTTTCCACATGTCGTGATTGGCGCTGTAGAAATAAAATTGACTTGAATTCACTCGTGTTTTTTTAGTGGAGGTTTTACAGCTTTTCACATTTATTGGAGGTTTTGGGCTGATTTAACCAACAAGTTGGTGGTCCACTTGCATGAGCCATGTGAAGCATTATAATGTCATGAATCATTTAAAAACCACAGATGGTTGAGGAAATGCGACACTGATGCACGATAAAACGCGCTGATTCTTGCTTTTTTTTTTAAGCAGAGAGTTTAGCCCTCACATCCTGCTGCGGGCCGCCTGCAGGTTAGTGCGCATGTTGTTGTGTTCTGGTGTGAAAGTAAAAGAACTCTTCAATCGGGGGGGGAAGACTTGTCAGCTGGCCAGAGCTGGAGATAGCCAAAGGGGAGGGGCTCTACTGAGCAGATTGTTGCCCCGGGCAACACCCAAAATGTCCCACTCTGGCAGTGGCCACCAATAGAAGCTGAATTAATAGATCAGGCGTGTTGAGTCTGACCACTTGCTACTTGAGCCCCCATTATACAGGAGCACATCTATCTGCTGAGACTTTAAATACACACATGGCTCAAATGGTGCAAGGGTTCTGTGCAACTCAGGTGGCTCATCCACAAGCTTTGGTTTTTGGGTGGACTCCGACCTCAGCCTCCGCATCATGAGGTAGGCGAGCTTGGTCTTTTCATGCTGGGAAGATGCTGACATTGAGTTGGACGTCTCAAAATGACATCCATTACCAAAGCTGTGTTAAAAATATGTTTTACTGTCATGAGCTGTTACAGTGGTGATACTTCTATGACAGTAAAATGTAAAAACTTTAAAGAAAACATGAAACAGTTGGAACATATGAATTTCCTTTACTTTGGACATTTGAATGTGATCGATGCTCCATGTATTTATTCAGCTACATTAGAACAGCTTTTAGTGCTAAGAAGAGCCAGAATGGAATCTTTTTTTTTTTTTACTACACAAAAACCTGTTGTTTATGTAAAGGTTGCATGATTATATCAAGGTGTTGCATCACATTTGGTGTTCAGGTGACCCTCCTCCAGCCGCCTCCCTCTCCCAAACTGTGAGTCAGTTCGAATTCTTTCCAAGCTCTGCCTTGCTTAAGCACCGTGTTATAAAATGTGTCATTATTATTAATGCAATACACCTGCTAACTTCTCACGCACTTTAAATACGGGCTAGTAGTTTTTGACAACAGGATCTCATGCAACTACAACACGTCGGTCTATGTCCTTCTTGGTCCACATTGGGACCCACAAGGGTCTCGGTTAGATGATGATGCAGTGCAGTCAAAGGAATGTAAATCACAAGCTTTGTGGTACGATACATTTGAAACGTCTGACATAGACGGAAGCTTTGGTGTTTATTGTGAGGAAATGTGTCATTAGGATGTTGATTAAGTGTTGTTTGGACTAAAGGCGGGCATTACCTAAAATAAACCGAAAACATCCTTGTGAGTGCTGCATTTTTGTGTCATGACAACATGTTTATACAAGCTACACAGTGTGCACAGACTTTACTTGCTGTTATCCTAAAGCGGCCTTTCCTTTCCCAAACTATATATCAACAATAATAATATTATATCTAAATAACTTGTATTACTTATTATATTTTTAAATAATACAAACTAATAATACAGCCAAGGCCACTGTACATCCAAGTTTAAAACAGCAGATACAAATATCTAATTCCATCCATTTTCCATACCGCTTATCCTCGTTAGGGTCGCGGTTATGCTGAAGCCTATCCTAGCTGACTTCGGGGTACACCCTGGACTGGTCGCCAGCCAATCGCAGAGCAGACAAACAAACATTCACACTCACATTCATACCTATGGACAATTTAGAATTGCCAATTAATCTAACATGCATGTTTTTGGAATGTGGGAGGAAAGCGGAGTACCCGCACAGGGAGAACATGCAAACTCCACACAGAGATGCCCAACGGAGATTCGAACCCTGATCTCTTGACTGTGAGGCCAACATGCTACACACCCACCGTGCGGCAATACCTAATTCTATATATATATATATATATATAAATAAAAATAAACTATTAAAAAAATTATATAAAACCTGTTTTCTATTGACCAGTCCAGGGTCAACAGACATGGCCCAAGGCAGCATAACCATGACCCAAGTGAGGACAAGTGCTATAGAAAGTGGATGGAATTGATTTTTTTTATATTTTTTTTATATATATATTATTTATATTTTTTTATATATGATCTTGTATATTTTTCTCATATACAGTACATATATATATGTATACTGTATATATGTAAAAAATATATATATACAGTGGATATACAGAAACGGATGCTTAACAAAATAAATTTTTCCCAAAACAAATAATGGAAATCCAATTAATTCATTCTAGAAAGCTAAAAATGTTAACACAAAATAATTAAATGATGAATGAAAGGGAAACATGTAAGGTTACGTTTACCTTCACAAGGACGTGACTGTTCCAAAGACACGATCCAACCACCTTCCTGTTTTGCAATGACTCATTTCTTGAATTCACTAGTGTTTGTTGCCTCAGTGAGTCAAAATGGTGCCAAAGAATGTTGCAAGTGCGACAGAAGGTGAGAAACACTATAAAATATATATAATAGAACAAATAGTATGTATAGTATAATACAATGTAGAAAACAAACAAGAAACAAGAAGGTGGTGCCCGTGTGGATGACGCTGCCACATCATGTCCTTAGGAACAATCTTCAATGATGGTAAAAATAACCTTGAATGTTCATGTATCCCTTTCATTCGGCATTTATATGTATTTAGAATTGTTTTATACATGTAAAACATTACTTGTAGAGCTGTAAAATTTTGTTGCGTGCCAACTTTTTTGAGAGTCAACCACTGATGACATCATAAATGAGCTTTGAGTAACGAAACGTTTTGTAATTAAACACATTAGGAACACAGTTGGACTGATGAAGTGTATTAACCAAGCAAGATGTGTTGCTGCACATCTTGCAGTGACACATCACTAAATTGTACGCTAATTCAGGAAGGCTTGCAGCCATAATTGTGGCGTAGATTTTGGACCGAAAAACACATGAACCAAAGGTCCACTGTATATTACTTACACTCTATATTATTTACTATTGTTATACATAATTATGACGACTATTTAATTGCATAAGGGCTTACTCCTAATACATGCCTGGTAATCACTGCAGTTTGGTAAAATTGCCCAGGGCCACTACATGCGGCTATTTATACAGTATACTGTATATACATTATTATGATACTCTGCAATTGGACTCTACATTCTACATCTTCCTCGTGTGGTCCAAAATAAGAGTGTCACAGGAGACTTATTGGTTCATGTACGTCCTCCCACGGGTCACAGACGGCGTTTGACATTCTTTCACCAGAGAAAGTACCATGTTTTGGAAACAAAATTCTGTCGTCTATTGGGAGACGTGCATAAGCGTGCATAAGCGTGCATGCGTCTTCATGCGCAGACTCTCCCTCTTACGCTGTACAGTTTTAGTGTTTAAACTGTACGCCATTTGCACATGACATTTTTCTCCCCCCTTGAACCTCCTCGCCCATTTGTCCTGCTGATTTATGGAGGAAGGGAAGCCGAAGGCCGGTAGATAAATGGAGGGAGGAGTCGTTTTGTGATGGAAGACGGAGGGACGGGACGCTGTTTGCCTGAGACATTAGCATCTCTAATTAGACTAGTGAGTGGTTGTCTCTCACACTAATTAGTCGCCTTGATTAGGAAGTCCATACGTGCACAGTTTTAATCAGCAGTAGTAAAAGTAGCAGGGTCTAGGGCCTGGGGGACAAACGCAAGTCACAGACGCTGCCTGAGGACAAAGTGGGTGAAGTCCATGGACACAACAACAACAGTGGTCTGCGATGGAGGAAGCGGAATTCAAAACAAAACCTTCCAGTTACTTATTGACCCGCTCTAATGGTACGCCCAGGAGAAGCCACGTTATAAACTGATGCAAACTAGGCTACACCTTTTGAAGAACAGTAACAGTACTGGTTTGGTGTTTTCCGGACGAGGTGTCGCAACTCGAGCAGCATTTTGCACAAACTCCACACACGCATGACTTGCTGTACAGACTATACTCGATTGATAACAACGCCCTGGTAGTTTGCAGAAGACCTTTCTGCTCTTGGTTTTTCAGTTAACAGTTTGACATTTTTATGGTCCAAACATGCACAAGTATTCTGATCTGTCACTTTTGGTTGAGCTACATAGGAAGGACGGTATCAACTGTAACCCAACCAACTGCAAATGGACTTTAACTGATGTCTGACAAACCTTGAGGAGAAATTGCCTAATATTTTAATCATCTTCCTCTTTAGTATTCATTCATTGCACAGCTATAGAATTGTGTGGTCTATTTATTGCAATTTTGATATGTAATTATTATTATTTTAATTTATGCATTATTTGTAGTCATGCAGTTCTCATGTTCCTCATTTCCTTGATATATATTTAACGAATTTGACAAAATTCCTCTAAAATACAGACATAATTTTGGACATGTTTTAATGTTTTAAAACATGACATATGCAATTTTAAAGAGCAAATGATGCCATACTATTTTATTTTCTGTTTAATACTATTAATGTACCATTTTAAATTGTCATTATAGTTTGCTCATTTGTATGGACAAGTTTTGGGTGGTAGGGCTGCCAAAACATGAAAAAATGTATATTATCTGAATGTAGTGAAACCATATTCACCCCGCGACCTAGATGAGGATGAGCGGCATAGAAAATGGAAGGAAACCATATTCACGTTAAACTGATTTTTAAACATGAATTTACACAAGGAATGAACTGATTACATTATTTAATAGAACTAGAACATTGCTTGTCTTAAAAACAGAAATGAGGATTGTTTGTATTCTAGCAAATCAAGAGTGCACTACATACAGTATGCAAAAATGATGATGTCTTTTCACTCCTCTTCTTCTCTGTCTTTACCACAGGGTGTCCGGACACATGAGCGGCAGCAACATGGAGTTGAACCGCTCGTTGGAGAGCCCAACCTTATCCCCTCGGGGCATGGGCAGTGCATGCCTACCCAAAGCCTCCACTGATAATCTAACCACTGACACTGGTGAGTAGTTTGGATCGAATGCCTCTGCCTTTTTCATGACATACCTACTCAGCTCTACGCGCTATTGCCGCTTTTCCTTAGCAGCGGCAGTCACTACCTCTACTTCTACTCCCTGGTCTCCTGCTGTACAAAGCTTTTCAACAGCTGGATTTTAACATTGTTAGAACCCTGTAGACATAAAATAACACCCCTACAGTCACCTTTTCACTCATATCACCCAATGTAGTAGACATTATAATAGACAATAGGACTTTGCATTTTTGTGCTTGGTTACTGTAAAGCAAAAACAAAAGGCAGACTAAAAATACGCTAGAAAACAAGAGTAGGTAGTGAAATACAAAGTTCATGTCATTTGGGTTGGGAATTTTGCTGGACAAAAAGCAAGATTCACAAAGAACCTTGAGCCACTTTTGACAGAAGGTAACATTACTGTCAGTCACTTTAACGGTGAATTATGACTAAAACATTCAACATCATTGAAATAAGAACTCGGGGGTTGGACTTTGCTGTGTATGCATCCTCCTTTGTGGGAAGTACTTAGTGGTTTGTGTGGCAATGCTGCTGTGTCACGCTGGTGCACTTTGTCCACCGTGAACAGCAGAGGAACTCCAAGGTTTTTATTGCAACAGTCTGTCATCTTATCTCTTCCTCTTTTACACGTACACACACTGTGTTGTGACTGAGACCAGAAACCTATCATTTACTCTCCCCAAAAACTTAAAATGCGACATGGCACAAGCCGGCATGTGTCCCCCTCTTGTTTTTGAAGGGGAATTACCCTCATCCTCCTTGCAAAAAATTCACTTGTAATTTCTGCGACTTCCTGGCTTCCAGCGTTGTTTGAAGAGATAATTATGGCGTCCGATAACGAGGGGAAAAGGGATTGGCTACATCCTTAGTTTTCTTCTGCAGTCGTCCTCCTCCCTGCTCCTTACCACGCAATTATCCCAGTATCTGTGTCTGGCGTAGCCATAAAGTCTTGATTCACAAATGTCTCATGTGTGGATGGAAGGATGGAAGTTTTCAGCGCTTTTAAAGGCAAGAGGTAAAGAGATTTTAATTTAGATTAGGTAGGCAAGTTTTGCAACAAATGTTGAGGAAGTCAGTCTACTGTGGATTCAGAATAGATTGTGTCTTGGGGCATCTTTCCTAATACTGAAACATCCTTTCTCTTGTAAGGAACTCGGGATGAAACACGGTTGTCCTGCTCCTCTCCATTCCTCAGAAGTCCGGGGACCTCAGTGCCTGGTTCTCCACACCCTCCCTCGTTTAGCATCTCACCTAACCAGCCACCTCCACTGCCGGAGAAGAAGATGATAAACCGCACCGTGTCAGCTCCCGATAGCGCCAATTCAAAGTGCGTTGTCCGGGCCTACCCACGCCTCCCCTTCACGGGTTCGGAAAACAACGTGTGTCGACCCAACGATTCAAGCTGCCGAGACAGTTTACCATCCAGTCCTGTAGACCCAAGACCTGTCTTCTCCTCCAATGAGTCTCTAGAGCACTGTCACTCCCCGCTCGGCCGACCTTTGAAGTCCCGGACTTTAGGTGATGCGTTTAAGAATCACGGACGTTTGGGTGTCCACTGCCGAAGCAGCGTCACCTGCTCCTCTTCCCCTCAGCTAAGCGCACCCTTTACGGCGACTGAAGCAGGCCCAGCTGCCACCTTGGGCTCCAGTCTGCATCTGCAAACCCTCCTGAGCAACATTGACAGTAGGGAAGGTGTGTACTCAAAACTAGGGGGTCTGTATGCCGAGTCTTTGCGTCGCTTGGCTCTAAAATGTGAGGAACACTTCACGGGTTCCCAGAAGAACCGACTAAGGTTCGAGGAGAGCAACTGGTCGTTGTTCAGGCTCACGTCCAACAAGCCGAGCTGCAATGCAGGAGATGCTGTGTACTATTCTGCTGCCTGCGCCTCGGACCCCAGCAACTCCTACGCCGTGAAGGTAATTCCAAAATGCTACTCTAGGTTTACGGGTGTAGGACCCATGTGGTGATCCTTTCCATCCTAGGTGTCATACATTGGTCTAGAAATTAAAATCAGATGCCAGTCTGGTACCACTAGAGGTTCCTATGCAAAAACATGACAGAGGTAGGAAGGGTGTTTATTAATTGCCCTCAAGTCTTTAGTGGTTCTTCGTACAGTATTTGAAAACACAGCATAGATGCCCACAGGCTTGGCCATTCATCTTTACAATGGTGCTGGAATTTAGTCTGATAAAACCTTGACTTACTTTATCCACTATACTTTGAAAATCATAACTAGCATGAGAATTCAAAGGTATAACACAAAGAATACCTTCTTTTTTATGTGATTCCAAGACACTAAGAATATCTTACATAGTGTTTTGACTTTTGCGTCCCAGAATTAAAACATAAAATCCCTCCCTTTCTTCTTTTGGGAACTAAAAACTGTCAGCAAGGGATTATGTTTGGATTTGCATCAGTGGCATTGATTTCACATGAATGGGAACAGGAACTGAATTGGCACTGACCTTGAAACCTTGCTAACAAGAATTCCTTTCTTGTGTTCCTTGGCTTCCCTCTCTGGAATTCCTCCCCTCCCCTCTCCATTCCTTTCTTCTTCTTCATTCCTCCTCCCTCACCAGATCTGCAAGAGTCCGTCCTTGGAGGCCAAGCAGGGCCACCTTTACGGTCTGTCGGTGCAGCAGAGTATGCCCGCCCATTACAACCTACAGCAGGACTGTGGACACTTTTTGGCAATCGTCCCCCAGAGCATGTTGCCGTCCGATCGGGTTACTATGCCAACCTCATTGGTGGTGACTTCAACCGGTCAGCAGGCAGAACCAGAGAGAGTGGTCGTCATCACGCCTGAGATCCCTCGTCAGACGACAGCTGATTTTGCTCGCGAGTTTGACTCCTTCCACAAAAGCCAGCCGGAACTGTACGAGCGCCGCGTCTGCTTCCTCCTGCTGCAGCTCTGCAACGGTCTTGAGCACCTGAAGGAGCACGGGGTCACGCACCGCGACCTCTGCCTGGAGAATCTCCTCCTGGTTCCTCACCAGTGCAAACAAGGCACTCCTTCCACCCAGCAGACTGAGACAATTAACGGTTTTTACACTGCGGACAGTCAGCGTCACCTCCCTCGCCTCCTGATCAGTAACTTTGCCAAAGCCAAGCGCCGCTCAACCGAGGATGCTGCGTCAACCAGTGTGGACCCTCGCGTGAAGCGGGACAATGCGCGCTTGGCGCCTGAAATCGTTTCGGCCGCCCAATACCGCAAATTTGACGAATTCCAGACAGGGATCCTGATCTACGAGCTGCTCCATCAGCCCAACCCTTTTGAAGTCAGCCCTGCCCTGAGGGAACAGGACTACCGCTGCGAGGACTTACCCGCTATCCCGTCTGTGTCGCTGTACTCCGCCGGACTCCAACGACTGGCGCAGCTCCTGCTCCAACCAGACCCCATCAAGCGCATCCACATCCAGGATGCCAAGCGCATTCTGCAGAGTCTGCTGTGGGGACCCAGAAAGGATCTGATGGATCAGCAGTGGGAGAGGCAGGGGCAAAGCGGGAGCTTTCCCGAGGGGACCCGACACGAGGGCCTCCTCAACTGGCTGGACGTTAAACGGGCGCTGCTGATGATGAAGTTCGCAGAGCGCTCGCTGGAGCCTGAGAGGAATGCCGAGCTGGAGGACTGGTTGTGCTGTCAGTACTTCTCGTCGGCTCACCCTCTGGCTCTGTGTCACACTGCTGAGCTGCTTTACTCGCTCAAGTGATGCCTCACTTTGCTGGAAAAAATGGGAAAATGGGGGCATTGGACTGGTTATAAGAAAAACGGATAAATTCACAAAATTATATATATGGACTCACATTAGGCCAAACCCCAAAAATAAATAAAAAAATGGGAATTATTGCACAATCTTACTGGTATGGCCCGTCTAAATGCAGTTCATCCCAAATGTGCTGGATGGAAACGAACTCGTCTAACACCACCTTTTGATAGTCATTCCAGAACACAAAAGGGCCCAACTGTCTTTCCCAAAATGTTCCCACAAAGTTGGGATCTTGCCCAGATGAAGGATTGGGAAATCAAGAGCTCTAGCTCATTTACCTCAATGTGTATTGTAAGAAATACAAGGCTTCCTTCAATGGGGTTTCTTGTTGGCTTGTACCTAAAGTGGAGTCCCTCAAGGTCCACTGCTTGGTTCCCACTTGTTTTCATTTTACATTGGCTTCCATTCCAAGACATCGACTCAAACTATTCAATTTGTACCTTAAAGGAATCTAACCGTGTTCCTTATTTCATTCAAAATTTGGGTTGGCCCTCGAGGTTCACCCCTGAGTCCTTCCTCACTTTGTTTAATTTAACACTGGCTTTCAATCCCAAACACTGAATCAAACTACCACACCTAAAAGATAATACATACTCTGACTGCAGTAATCCTTATTCCACCAAATACTGAGGTAGCGGAGTCCTTCAGGATACACTACTTGATCCCCCCCTATTTAAATTTAACATATTAGAATAAATTAAGGAGTTTTATGCAATCATAATACTTTTGTCCATATAGTGTATAGATTTTACTTCTTACAAAAAAGGAGACACTGTGAAGCCACCTACTTCCTGTTAGCACTACCATTACATGCGTCAACCAACCCTCAATTTACATTCTCATGTCTCATTTTCATAATGCTACACTTGTAACACCGTCTCTTGTCCCATGCAGTATTTAAAGTATTAATTGGCACCTTTACTGTTGTCTTGAGCAAAGCATCAATGCGGTGTATGGACAATGTGGCCGTTTTTTGGAACAATACCCACAGTTTTTTCATTGGCTTTAATTATCTGCTGACTAAACAACACGCAATTCATTCTACCGCTTCTTCCTTTCTTTCGGAAAGATTTGGATGCCGTGCCTTCTGTTCTTTGTGCGATTTCACAAAATGTAAATAAGTGTATGGGAGGGTTGTTGCTGTGGAACTGGCTTTTCATAACAACACAGCGTTTTTCGACAGTAAACGCCGCACGCAGGTCTGAAAAAACAAAACTTGTCGTATGAGTGGCAGTCAAAACATAATATTTATGTTCTCTGTTATCTTGTAGTCGTCACTGGAAGCTTTTTTTTAGCCTCTTTTATTTGCAAGTATCAACCTTTTATATCTAATACAAGCCGTGAGAGGTTCACAGACTGCATGTACTTTTGATTTTCAAAGGATGATATGTCATTTGTGTGTGTCGATCAATAAAGTGCATTTATTTTCCGACTTTAAAATCTGGTGGTTTGGTTCGTCACTATTAGCAAAGGCAGCTATCTTTAGGATTAGTTGTCGCTAGCAGAATTAATACGAGGGGGAAAAAAGCAGCCACATGCGAGTTAGAAGTACGTTTCCCGTGAAGCTTACCTAGCACAAACACAGCGTTGGCTTTTAGCAACATGCAAGTGTTTCATCATTTCGCTCCCATTCATGGATGCCGTAAGTTGAGTCGTAACGTCGCAAAAAGGCGCAAACCGTCAGGTCAGTTGAAAAGCGCTTCCAGTCATGTTTGCGCAACAAGGCAAGAGAGCTGTGAGAAAATACATTATTGTGAATATATATATCTCTATATATGTGTGTTTGTTTGCATATTTATTTATTTATGAAGGTATGTATGTATGTGTGTGTGTATATAAGCTACCCCCACCCAAAAAAAATAAAAATAAAAATAAAAATGATGTGACCTGCACAATGCGCATCTGTAAGGGAGAAGCCCATAAAGTATATTTATAAACATTCCTTCTGTGGGAAACAGTATAGTTAAACAATGGCATTCGACGCAACAGGCTGTGTTTATTGGTACCCCCCAAGCCCAAACACACACACGCGCGTTCTGCCTCACATCCCTTCCAAACCGCTGGCTGCTGCTGCTCGTCATAGGTGGGAAGGGCGTGTCGCTGTGGAGCTTCGGCCAATGGGGAGCCACCTTCAGGAGAGCAGGAACTACAGCCCACATTTCCTCTGCTAACGACTGCGCCACTCTTTGATTGCTCCAAGTTGGAACCTAGGTCTTCTGAATGAACGTGCACGTTACCAAAAAGGACAACTCACATATTCTTTATCGTTTTATTTCAAAGTCTTGATCGTGAGTAAAGGCTAGCTAGACTGCAGCTCAATAACTACTTAGCGTACTAGAATACGGACAGTGTTAAGTCAACAACGCCCTTGTCTTCAATCGGGCTTAAGTTTATAGCGCCGAAGAGCTGTACTGACATCTCGTGGTGATATGTGGGTACTACATTTACTTGGTCTTAATAGATTATATGTACTACAAAATCGGCACCATCCAATTGAATACCGCATGTGCAGAAAAACGGAGTCAGATATGCACAAATGTTCTGTTTTTTTAAAGGAAGATTGATGAATGTTAAAACCAAACATTTGTATTTCCCAAAAAAATTAAAAATCCTCCTGAAAACCGGACAAGTTGTGTCTTCTGTACTAGACATGTCTTTTTGGTTCATCTTTTGTCAGAGTTTTTAAAAATTTAAGAAAATATAAACAGCTTTTTTCTCAAAAATACTTTCAAGTGTCAATTGGCAAACTTTATTTTCTAATGAAACAAAGCAGAGCATTAAAAACATTTCACCACTCTTAATGACATCCACGCAAACTGTCGCTAAGTGTGTGAGAAAAAGATGCATTCAAGCACTTTTGGCCATTAAAACATGCTCAGGCCTTCTTCAACTGACCACGCCAACATTGTTGAGAAGAGTATCCACTTTGAAGTCAACTGTTTTCTGCCACAATGGGAGTGTCATGCCATGAGTTGAAGCCAACTAAAAGAAATGCTGTTGTGTTGATGTTGCGAAGACTTGTCCGTGTGCAGCCTGTGATGCAAAGGTGAGATCCAGGTCCTCAGGCAGGAACGCTGGTCACATCAGCCCAGGGAGAGGGGAGTAGAGAGAGTTTGAGGTCGGCGTGGCGTGGAGTGGGGGGGGGCTGACTCCGAGGCTTTGTGTTCATTTCGTCTTGGGTTTTGCCTCTAGGGGTAGGCCAATGTCTTTCCCACGCAGCTTCAAACCTGCAAACACAGTCGCTGGCATGTTACATCTGCATGAAGACTGTCCATAACAACTGATTGAAGTTTGGCACCATCTCAGCAGCAACCAGCATTAGGCCTGCCCACCCACTATGTCACACAGATGGTGGCTCTTGAGGAGAGCAAGTGTTCTTTACTGCGCCCTCATGGTTTTTGACCAAGTGCAACATCCAAGTACTGATAGTGCACTACATTTTGCCCTATGCACTAACTGGAATACAACATTTATACACTTCCTTTTCTTCTTTACCACTCAGTGCCTTCTGTATTTTTATGCTATTGACAGGTAAGCATGTTAAAATCTAACCTGCAATGTTTTAGTGATGGACACAGTTTTGACCCTGGTACAGATTATTTCTTTTGTTTAACACTAGCTTGTAAAAATGTCTTACGCAAAAAAAAAAGCTTAAAAATTTAGTAATGAAGGTGAAGTCATTCTTACCAATTGCTCTCTCGATCTTGCCCATGACCTGGTTGCTGGGGATGGCTTTCCCAGACTCATAGTCCGCGATCACTTGTGGCTTCTCGTTAATTTTCTTTAAAAAATAAAAAAAAAGGAGGACATAATTTAGTGACCAGAAAACACTTTAAAAGAGCTTTATTTCAAGTTATGATGAACAAAAAACATAACAGTAGCTGATGGCGTTACACTTGTATTGATATTTTGTTCAAGTGGACTTGTGTTTAGGTGTTAAAGATGTTAAAGCTATGGAATTTACAGGGCGTTTGTTAGCCCCAAAATCCAAACACTGCAAACTAGTAGCATACTCACAGTGGCGAGGTCTTTCTGGGTGAGGCCTTTGTCCTGTCTCCCCTTCTGGATGACTTTGCCCACCTCCAAAGAGACCCTATCGTGGTGGAGCTCCTCCGTCTCGCGGTCCAGTTTGGCTGTGTTCTTTGTCACAAGGTGTTGTTTGTTCTGCCCCGCAGCCCCTGCCAAGAAGAGCAGTTGGCACACATTAGGCTAATATTTGGATTTGTTTCCACCCTCACAAACTTCACATTATAAAGAAATGTTTTTACAACCACATTGTAATATCTTTGTACAAAACAAAACAAAAACTAAACTCATGAGGGTGGTATGAGGGCCAGACGTCCACAGGTGGGAGTTGCTTACAGCCAAACACTGTGCAGGACATTTGCCAGAGAACACCAAGATTAGCAAATTTTCCACAGGCCCTGTGCTCTTCACAGATGAAAGCAGGTTCACACTGAGCACATGTGATAGAGTCTGGAAAAACCATGGAGAATGTTCTGCTGCCTGCAACATCCTCCAGCATGACCAGCTTGGCAGTAGGTTAGTCATGGTGTGGGGTGGCATTTCTTTGGGGGACTGCACAGCCCTCCGTGTGCTCGCCAGAGGTGGCCTGCCGTTAAGATACCGAGATGAGATCCTCATACCCCTTGTGAGACCATATGCTGGTGCGGTTGGCCCTGGACAATGCTAGACCTCATGTGGCTGGAGTGTGTCAGCAGTTCCTGCAAGATGAAGACATTGACGCTATGGACTGGACCCCCTTCCCCAGACCTGAATCAAAATTGAGCACATCTGGAACATCATGTCTCGCTCCATCCACCAACCACGTTGCACCACAGACTATCCAGGAGTTGGCGGATGCTTTAGTCCAGGTCTGGGAGGAGATCCTTCAAGAGACCTCCCGCCACCTCATCGGGAGCATGCCCAGGCGTTGTAGGGAGGTCAAAGTCATCAACATTGGATCAGCCTGTAGTGTTTTTCCACTTTCATTTTGAGTATGACTCCACATCCAGACCTCATGGGTTAATACATTTGATTTCCATTTTGTGTAATTTTGTTGTCAGCCCATTCAACAATGTAAAGAACAAAGTATTAAGAATATTTGCAAAATATGCAAAAATGCAACGCAGTATAAATAAAATTATATCTAATATTATATTATATAAGTATAATATTTACAAATAAAAATGACACAGGCAATAGAGAATATAGGATAAACAATATTTGCAAATTAACAAAGTGTGTAAAAAAAGTACCTGCGATTAAATGTGATTATGAGTTAACTGTGGACAAAATGCAATTAATCACAATCATCTTATCGACGACAGCCCTAGTAATTAGTAAAACAAATATATTTTTCTCTTATTGCAAAACACATTTTTCATACAAAATACAAACCCACTAGTACATCCAAATTTTGTGAAAATTTAATTTGACACAACTATGAAAAGTGTTTGTAGCCAAATTATATATTTTCCTAAGTGCAAAAGTGCACATTAATTAACTAGTTTTCTGTATTAAAAAAACTGGTACCTCCAAGCATTTTTAAATGAGAAATAAATGCTTTTGAATACCCACCTCCCAATCTGTGAAACACAATTCAAACCTAACTATTCTACTGCCCAAATCGGCCTGTGTATTGTTAACAAGTACACATAATTTGGTGCGGGTCTATTTTGAGCCACAGTTGCAATCTTGAAAGGTGACAAATGTAGGGCCCTACCAACGCCGTTGTATTTTTCCCAAATTCCGTTTTTGACGTTTTATTTTGTAGAAGTTTTTTACATTTTACACTTATTTTCACCAGCATAATGTGTATGATTTTTGGGTTAGTGAATAACAGGTCAGGTAATTAAGTGCAAAAAACTAGCGTTTTCTGGACAATTTAGCTCAGTAATTGAGAATTGGATGTAGCTTGGCTAACTTTTGTAATGCTACAAAATCTTTAACAAACAGTTAAGTCAGTGCTTGTGATGAAGGAAGATGTAGTGCAATTCCATCTGCACATTAAATATATTTTTATGACAAGCCTATTTTGTTTACAGGTAGACTTGTATCAAACGATGCTCTTAATTTGAAAGGCGGGTAGATGTTCTGTGTGTGAGAAAGTCTCTTTACAGCTAACGAGGTACGTACGTCTTTCTTCGCAGAAGCGAAGCTAAAAGGAGGTTCCGCCAACTTTCGCCCGTGCTTATCGTCATTTCCACGTTAGAGGGGGGGGCGGTTTAGTGTTTGTTATGACATTCCGCCACAATTTATCCGTCTGCCGGGTATATAACAGCATTTGCAAATATTTACATTTCTTGGTCGTCTCCACTTCTTCCCCACGTCTCTGAGCTGAGGTGATGGCCTGCAGGGGAAAACATGGACAGTTGAAAACATCGTGCAGAGTTAGGTTATAACCAACAGCAACATCGCCAGATGTACATTACTATCATATTTGTAAGAAAATTTTTAATGTGCAATAAATTGAGCTCTTCAGTACATGGCTATGAGCAGGATACAGCCAGCATTGCACTTGATAACGTGTAATGCCTCGTACGGCTCTTTCTAGTCAATCAATACTAAATGTAACAATAGACGATGGCCGTGTCGGTTTGAGACACAAAAGTAGCAACAACAATTTAGGGGCCCAAAATATTTATGACCCTGGACCTTGATGGTGATGGTTAAACATGGCTGACATACTGGGCTGGTCAGTGCACTACGCCACACAGAGGGGGGCGCTGTTCTGCCAGTGGCCCCCCACCCCAACATTTGTGTAGAATGAGCTATACCTGCCGCAGACGCAACGTCTTGACAGTAAGCTTCCGATGCAATATTGGGACACTTCTAATCTGGAATCATTAGCGTCAACCTTTGGACTCGGTCCCCGTTTTGCTCGTTCACACGCCACGCCAGCAGTTCTCCAAGCACTAATGGCGAATTAACAGCGTCACAATAACACTTACACAACCACTGGCACGCATTAGCTCGTACTTGGCAGGGCTAGCGAAGGCTAACAGGTTGTCGTAGGTCGGATTGTTCGGCAACGACCGGCCCGTTGTCAGTAAGGTGCGCTTGTTTCTGGCCTTCTATGTGTACCATCGTATATTACAATTCTATTCAATACGCACCACAACGCTTGAAATGTTCAGCGCCACATATTCTCTCGCGCTCCGGTTTGTTGTGTTACCAAATGCGGACAAACCTACAAGGAGCGTTACAAGTCCAACTGGCTCGCTTTTATTGGCCTTTCCCGCGCTTACCTTACACACGAGTAACATTCGACGTTCTACACAAAAGACGAACGAAATATGGCCGTTTTTTATTTGATTCCGAGCCGCAACAGTGTTACCTTGGCGAGTCCAAACGTCTTATCTGTTGATGGCGGAGCTTTTTGTTCGCTTTGTGCGAGCGTGACGAGGTTGTAGGGGACGTAGTGTCCATAAATGTCATAAATAAAGTGTTATGTTCTGTTTCTGACCTGCTTAGACTTGGCCTGAGCAGCAGTCGGCCCCTTCTTCCTCAAAACAGTCACGGTGTCCCAGTCGCTCTCTGCCATTTTCTCTCGCCGTTTCCAAGCGATATACGTCCAAGTTAAGACTGAAATGCAAACGATCACAATTCCAGAGCCCTTGTTTGACGAGTTTAAGTTTTAGTGGTATTTACATCCACCCTGCTGCTTCTCCTTATCACAAGTACCAGACAGCCAACACCACGCGTTCTTCCCAAAGCTTTATTGACAACACACGAGTGAACAGTGACGCAAAGTCAAGAGGCGCCCCCTGGTGGTCAAGCATGATAACTGACACCCAAGAGGCGCCCCCTGCTGGTCAAGCATGATAACTGACACCCAAGATGCGCCCCCTGCTGGTCAAGCATGATAACTGACACTCATATACGAACGTGGCCTGAGCTCACGCTTGACGTCGCACGTTACGTCATTGACCCCCGCCCACGACATCATTAGGTAGACCCGGACAATGACACACAATAAAATAATATTGTTAAACATGTTTTGGCAATAGAGTTCACAAGTTCCTCTATTCACACGAAGTGGTCAGCAGCCAAATAATGCAGTCAAATAAAAAAAAACATTAAATTGGTTAGGATCAGTTAGTTCCTGAACCAGTTATTTGGTCACTTTATCAATCACGTGGTTAGTTGGCTGGTTTGTTTGTCGGTGGCCAATTAGTAACTTCGTTAATTCGTTTGTCAATAGCCAATTAGTTAGTCACAGTTGGTTAGTTTAGTTTATCAGTTAGCCAATTCGGTAGTTGGGAACCAGTTAGTTGGTGGTTGGTCAGCTAGCCAGCCGATAAGCTGGTGGTCTGTTGATGTGTCTTTTAAAGCGCATGAGGTTCCAAAGAGAATGAAGATAACAGAATAACTCAAGCATATTAAGTAATAATAGCAGGATAATAAATCAATTTGCATATTGATACATAAGATGCAATGATGACTTGGGTCCACTTGGTGGTGTGGTTCCATAATCCTTCACCATTGGGGTTCACCAGTTGCAAGACATTTCAGAGGCAGCGTCACTGTTTCTTCGTGTGCGTATAGGCGACCATCCAAACTCAGAGTGGACGTCATCAGCCACGTGGACACGCCCCCAGCGGCCATATTTGGAGGCCTGCTTCCCTGACCAGACCCGAGGCTTTGGATTCATCTGGAATGAACACAAAAATCATACCAGAGTAGACGCCATCTATCAGGACATTTATGTTCTACGTCTTATGGTAGTTACCCACAGCAAGCACTAACAGGCCAGAGGCTAATTTGTCCGTTACAGTTAGATCAGTGGTACTAATTAATTAGTCAGTGAGTGGGTTAGCTAGTTTGTGTCAGTCTGTCAATCAATCAATCAATCAGTCAGTTGATCATCAGTAAGTTAGCCAACTTGTGGCATAGTTGCTCAATCAGTTAGTTAGTTCATGTAGTTAGTAGATCAATTTATTTAGCTAGTTTAGTTTGTTACTTTGTTGGTAATCAGTTAAACCACAGGTGTCAAACACAAGGCCCGGGGGCCAGATGTGGCCGGCCACATCATTCTGTATGGCCTGCGAAGGCCTGGCAATAATATGTCAGTAATGCAATTCAGCTTTTTCTTTCTCAGTGTTTTTGTTAGTTCAGTTTGACAAAAAAAATCTTTGAACTTGAATATTATGTGACATGAACATACTAAGAGCATTTGTTATCAAAAATAAATACTTGACCTTATGCTTGTCACCTTGACATTCACTTCACTCCTCATTTCTAGGCAAGCTATCCATTGTGTAAGAATATCATGAGGTTATATTCATATTTATCCATCCATTTTCCACACTAGGGTCGCTGGTATGCTGGAGCCTAACCCAGCTGTCTTCTGGCGAGAGGTGGACTGGACACTCATATTCATTCATATTAACAGCTACAAGTGGCCCTCTGAGGGCAGTCATAACTTCAATGTGGCCCTCAACGAATGCGAGTTTGACACCCCTGAGTTGGACAGCCAGGAAGCCAATCGGATAGTTTGCCAATTAGTTAGGTTTTCTGTTGATTTGTCAATTAATGCGACACTTATTTGGGTGATCAACCGATTGGTTGGCGAAACAATAGCTCCTCATATCAGTTAGGTATCTAGTTGTCCAACCAACTTCCTCAGTTGGTCATTTTAACGAGCTGTTAGTCCGTCAGTCGGTGGTACATGGTTTCTAATTTAGCCAATGAGCCATGTAATTAGTTATTTATTATATCTCTAGATTTGTTTTTAGTTTCTTAGTTAGTACATTTGTTAGTTGGTGAGATAATCAGTCATTTCATCTATACAGTAGAAGTTTTCTCTGTACAGTCTGTGTGCAAAGTGCAAGGTTGCGTTTTGATTGCACTTAGCCAACAGGTCAAGACAGAGTTAGAAGGATTACATTAAAAGTACATAATCAATTCCAACAAAATGGAGTACAGGGATGGTGGATGTTCACACCTGCACAAAAACAGCAGTGTTCATGTGAAGACTTTCCACACGTTCGGACAAATGATTCAGCCACTCCAGATGATCACTAAGTGACTGGGAGAGATCATTATCCCCCTGCAGTTGACAAGGACACATGACGTTCACTCAGTGAGAGTTAAATATACTACCACACTGCATTGTGCTTCACTCACCACAGACAGGCTGTCCTTAAGTTCAATGGCGGCCAGGCGGACATGTTCCAGTCTGTCAATCTGCTCTTTGAGGCGGTCGTCAAGCTCCTGCATCATCATCAGGCCTTCATCGGGCCTGATAGCCACCATCTTAGCCATGCTACAGCGACGTTGGGCAACAAAACAATTCGAAGTAAACAGTTACATATTATTTTTTGTTGTTGTTCTATTTTGTTATTTTTCTCTTCTTATCTTTCCCGTCTTGCCGTGATTCTTTTATTCACGTAATTGCGTTTATTATGACATTTTTGGAGATCAATAATCTATCTATCTAGAGTACACCCAATTTTTTGCCACACAACATACTGTGCACTCACTGTATAATGGGGCGGGCGCTGTGAACTGTCCGGGGGGTGGGGGGGGGGGGGGGTTGTGAGAGGCAGGGAAGACTTTTAATGTTACCGCAGACGTGCCAACATGTGGGCATTTATTGTATTCAACATGTCCGTTCAACATCTCCGTTGGGCATCTCTGTGTGGAGTTTGCATGTTCTCCCCGTGCGTGTGTGGGTTTTCTCCGGGTACTCCGGTTCCTCCCACATTCCAAAAACATGCATGTTCGGTTAATTGGCAACTCTAAATTGTCTGTTAAAGTGTGATTGTGAATGTTTGTTTGTCTGCCCTGCGATTGACTGGCGACCAGTCCTGGGTGTACCCCGCCTCTCGCCCAAAGTCAGCTGGGATAGGCTCCAGCATCCCCGTGACCCTAATGAGGATAAGCGGTATATAAAGTGTATGAATGAACATGCAATTTGACTCTTAAATAGGCGTGTACGCTTCACAGCTCTCCATTTTGTTGCATTTCCCTGGTTTCACTTTCAAGTTGAGTCTGTACAGTACAGATTAATGATTAGATCTTATCAGGTTCTCAATAGTATTTTTCAATTGGGGGGGGCGTGACCCAAACTCGAGCTGTATAGTGAGCGCTGTTGCTTATGAAGGTATCACATTAAATACAAACACACCATTGCAGACCACAATGACATAAAATGTCAAATCTATGTCTTCATGACTGTCAATCAAACCTGAGCAATATTGTACTCGTGAAGGCAGAAATGGAAACACACCCTCCGAGAAGCGTGGTCCTCATCGACACGCTTGCGTTTAGAAAAGTACGAAACTCACCTTTGAGGTGTCGGGGACGGTGTTTGGGTGTTTGGGTGCAGACTGGGGGCTTTTTTCCTGTAAGGCCTTTTTCGACGTGTCCTTTTACACGTTTTTAGCTCAGCTTTTAGCAAAACAGTAAAAACGAACGACCCAAACGGGTTCACTTAGGTTGTTGTGCTTTAGCTTAAAGTCGAAAGCATAAAAAAATGCTATGCTAGTCGCGACACCGTTATTAGCACCTAGCTAAAAACAAAGAGACGGAAGTTTTGAAAAAGTCACAACGTACCTTTTTCATTCAAAGTAGAGTATGTACAATACTCCGCGCCGTGTCTTTACATTCAAACGGAAATGCTGCTCTTTGTCCCGACACGTTTCTTTGCAGCAGAAAAATCCTTGGAATTTGGTGACGTCAGACGTCACAAAAAATGGAGGTGCCGTTTGTAATGGTTATTACGGTAAACCTAAAGCCACGTAAAACAAAAAAAAAACAAAAAATACTATAGGGTAAATAGTTTGAAGATATAAATAAATATTTGAAAATTATTAGCTTGACGTGAACAGTGGGGTGGGAATTCTTTTAATAGTCAGCTGCACAAAAAGAGCAAACACAAAGCTGTCCTTAGAAATACAGTGTGTGTATATATATATATTTATATATATATATACCTGTGTATATATATATATATATATATACCTGTGTATATATATATATATACACCTGTGTATATATACATATACACCTGTGTATATATATATATACACCTGTGTATATATATATATACACCTGTGTATATATATATACCTGTGTGTGTATATATATATACACCTGTGTATATATATATATATATATATACCTGTGTATATATATATATATACACCTGTGTATATATATATACCTGTGTGTGTGTATATATATATATATATATAATAGGTGTATATATATATACACGCATCCATTTAAACTCAGTCTGCCAGTCATTAGAGACTCATGTACTTTTGACATTTTCTGTGGCCACTGGGTGGCGCTGCGACAATTTAAGGACGTGACCTACACGTACAGTACACACACAATGATCTGACCTTGTGGAGCTGGGTTATTAACGTGTAATACACCCAGTCCAAATTGTATGGAGCAGCCTAAAAAGTTTTGCAAACTAACACCACCCATCTGTTATTGCGTGCGTTGAATATCCATCGGTCTTATTTGGGCCAAGTCCCTAGCACAAGTTCGGCAAAACACAACCCGTTTTTGGGAATAACAGCAGTTCAGAATACCTGAGCTTTTTAAAGTCTTATGGGGGAGTACTGTAGAGTGCTCCCTGAGACAGGCTATCACTGGGGCTCGACCCCTAAAACATGT
The DNA here is from genome assembly GCA_024372805.1 of Oostethus manadensis. Taxonomy (NCBI): domain Eukaryota; kingdom Metazoa; phylum Chordata; class Actinopteri; order Syngnathiformes; family Syngnathidae; genus Oostethus; species Oostethus manadensis. The sequence continues at coordinate 3,508,945 of QODF01000003.1, read as the reverse complement.
TAAGGTGATGCGTGTTGTAAAAAGTTTGAGTACCACTGAACAAATTGATAACTAATCAATGACACATTAGCATAGTAAAATGTTTTGTCATCGAGCAAAGTGAGAAAACAGTCAACAGCTCATTTAAGAAATCACAACTGCTTTATTTCTTTCAATAAGCTCTTTCTTTGTTGTTAAACAAGGGAAGTAATGAGCAAATGGTTATCATCGGCTAAGGATAAATAGAAGGCTGGGATCAGCTGTAGAAATCACCGGTCGCTTGTTTTATTTTTGGACAAATTAAATAGTATGCATCCTAACAGTACAAAAAAATATAGGGCAACATTTTGGTGTAGATAACAAACGGTGAAGGGGGCCCTCCGAAAAAGTCGTAACAGGTGAAAGCAAGTCCATTGGGTGAACACAGTGACTTTAAATCCTTAATAGTGCCACAATATCTAAAAATGAAAGTCCTCCTCTTTCGCTGGCAAGGCTCCGCTGTACATTGAAGTGTGTGTATGAATGTGTGATATATGAAACATTGTCCCAAGATCATGTTTTGTTTTTTGTAGTAGTGTCATGAATCGTTTACAGTAAAGCAGAATTCTTGCATTAACCAGCTTTGTTGTGAGTGTCCTGTTACAAAACAAAATAATAAAACAGATGATTCTAACAGTTTTCACATTTTCAACACACTTAAAAAAGTCCTTCATAGGTTCACGGGAACGGTGTGCTCACAAACAAGAAAAAAAAGGTTGAATTCAGCAATGCAAACTGCTCCCTCTCTCCCTTTTGTCTTAAGGTAGTTGGACCCTGGTTGTTTCATTTATTGCTCAAGCCACCTCAGAGATTAACAAAGAAGATGACTGGAATTGTGGGAGCCTTAAACCAAAAAAGTGGGCATGTACATATAAGCAAACATTTTATTCCGATCTGATGAGGTATGAGATATGTTGGGAGGGGGAGCGGACAAAACAAATCCCACCATTTTCTACAGGGACAGAAAAGCAAGCGACATGATCGTAAGTTCAAATCTCAGACCACTTTGACATGCAATCACGTTGTTTAATCGGATGTTCTTTGTTCCTGCTATAATAAAATTTTAATAAACTTGTTGCAAGAACAAACAAAGTGCCCAGCTGTATTTGAATTGGTAAGGAAAGGAAATCCAAAAGCCTCCTTGTAAAGGCTCAAGTCCATTCTTATTTTTATTCAAGAGTTAATACAGGCAAAATGATGTGAAAAAGAAATAAATAGAGGACATTTGAGGAGATCTGCTTAAAATGATGTCTATGCATGTATGTGTGTGTCATATATATATGTTTTCTGTGTAAAATAAAGATGTATCCAGGTCAGAAGTCATAACGATGCCTTGCCTTCTGCTTCAGGTGGTCTCTTAAGAAGGTTCAGACATTGTGCAAGGAGCTTTTGTTGTGTTTGTAGGCTGGGTGGCGATTTAAAAAAAAAAACATTTTCAACATATATAGATATTTGTTGTTTAGGTCCACTTTTGTACTATGCCTTGCTCTCCTCCACCTTGACCACCTGGGGTTTGATGGCTCCAGTGCGTGCTGGCTTGGTGTGCCCCGTGGAAGAGGGGAGGGGCTCCTGGAGTTTGCTGGTCATCCCCGCCCCGGGCAGCGCCTTACCCTTGCCCACTACTTTGCACACGTCTCGCAGGATTTTATTCTGGGCAAATTAAAGAATGTGGAATTACAGAGAGCGCATGTCAGTGGATTAAATACAGCACCGTTTAAGCCTGTAGCAGCTTGACACAAAAAAACCAAACATTTTTCTTTAGTCGAACTTGCTAACCTGTTAAGTTATGAGTTATGAATCATGCTAGTCAATACATTACTATTACTGTAACTATTATAATGAGTTACACTTGTTATGCGCTTTATCAAAGCCTCTCAAAGCGCTTACACTGAAGTTGTAACTGTTCATTCACACCACACTTGGTGATGGTAAGCCACTATGCAGCCACAGATGCCCTGGGGCAGACTGATGGAAAGCGAGGCTGCCAGTGTGCGCCATCAAACCCTCCAACCACCACCGACACTCACACACACCACTTTCATACTAGGCAATATGGGTGAAGTGCCTTGCCTAAGGGCACAAGGAAAGTTTATTTCCTCCCACTGTGGCACCTGGTGTTCCTCTGAGGTCTCCCATCCAAGTACAGACCAGGCCCTGCCCTGCTTAGCTTCTGAGATCTGACGGGATCAGGCTTTGACAGGCAGGTTTGGCCAACTATTGCAATCAAAGCATCTTTCAGACTATAATCACAACACATTTACACAGACAAGCAAAGCATAGTGAGAAAAAGAAAGGAAATTACCTATGTTTACAGTGGGTGGCTCACCTTCATGCCATCCTCTGGCCCTTTGACAAGGGCCTCGGGGGCCGAGGGAGGGTTAGGGTGGTGAGAGAGTTCTCGACCTGGATTAGAGTAAGGGGGGGAGCGGATGATGACAGGTTTGTTGACCTGCATGACTGGTCTCTGGATGGGATTGGGGAAGTGGCCGGTGGTTGGGGGTCGCATGTGCATGACCATGCTGCCCTGGGCGGGTGGGACCTTGATGGCCATGGGAGGGGAAAAGGAGTGGAATGGAAAAAGTCAAGTTAAAAAAAAACACAAAAAAACCCACTTCTACTAAAAGTGAATTTTCTAGCAGAACAAAGACCTGTTGTGTATAATGCGTGGGTAAAGGTCCAACTGGGCCGCCAGGACCAGAGGGCTTCCCACTTGGGCTAGCAGATCCGGGCCTGATGAAGAGAGGGAATAAAATACTGCATCATGCACATTTTTTATATTGGAGATCAGTAAAGTAAAGACTTACCTGTAGGAGCCTCCAGAGATTGCTGAATGATTGTTTTTTTCCGAGAACTGGAAAGCCTTCATTTCCAACTGTGAGCTCTAAAGTCCAAAAAAAAAAAAAAAACATCAATCAAAGCCAGTGGGGATTGATTCCATCTGTAACAATGGAGCAACTCAGAGAGACCTACTTCTCGGCTACCAGGCATGACGGGTGGCTGTGAGCCAGGAGGCAACATTCGGCGTGGAGCTCCGACTGACAGATTCTGGCCTTGCTGCAACTGAATGGACTGAGTGAGGATGAGATGTTGCTGAGCGGAGCCGTAGCGCAGCTGAGAGCCAGGTAAAGACATGGTCACCTGATTAGAGGAATCACACTGGCATTTAAATAATCATCCTGAAGTGAATCGTTACACAGAAAATCTCTCAGTAAACTCAGTGACCTGGATGAGCTGAGAATCCATCAACTGGGAGGAACCCATGCTGGGCCCCTGGTTCAGCTGGCTGTCGTAGACCAGCTGCTGGTTGCTGTTCATCGGCTGATAGTGCGAGCCCGACGTGGGCTTGACTATGTCCGAGTGCTGCATGCCGGGAAAGGCGGAGTAGGGCCCCTTAAGTGGAGCACCGCCCGACAACACCATGGGGCTGGGCTGGGACAGGTTGGGGTGCATGTAAACCTGCGACCTAGATGGGGAGCATCATGAGTCAGATGACAAAACCACACACAACTTAAACTAGATGAGGTACCACTCGATACCTGAACGGGGGGATCGAGTTGAACATCTCTTGAGACTGAGACACAGGTAGACCTCCTCTGAGACCCAACTGAGCCTGAGCCTGAAGAGATGTGTGTAAAGAAATGGGAATCTGCTGGGCTGCTGCCGCCTGAAAGGATTTAGAAAAAAAAATACAACCCAGGTTCACGAAGAAATACACACAATGCACTAGCTGCGTATGTACATACTTGCTGGTAAGTCTGCTGTTGAGTCATTGTGGGTGGAACGAGGCGTGGCTGGCTGGGAAAGACATGACCGTCCAGATATAATGGGGGGATATGACTTCCTACAGGAAAACACACACGAGTTAGCCCTTTCCAAAAAACTTGGTCAGCATTAAAATGTGAAGATTTTTCATTCAGAAAAAATGTCTCGCCATAGTAAATAAATTACCCACACAATAAATGAAAATGAACTGGATAATTTGCTGGCCTCCATATATTACCATGTGCATGCTCGTCTGTTTCTCCCCATCTCTTGCCTCCTAATAGGCAGGAAGAGCGTTCACACTCTGCATTGGATCAACACTTTGTTTCAGAACAATGGATTGAGACCTCATCAGTCATACAGTCGCTTTGTTTCTGTTTGGGGAGGTTAGGCCACTGGGATACACAGATCAGTAAAGGAGCCTCATGAGGAGCAATGCGAGGTCATGTACTAGAAATTAGAAGAAAAAAAATGATTGCATCCAAATGCGATAGCAGCTGTATGGGAATGTAAATATGCTGCATTTGTCTGAATTGAATCTTGTCGTCTCGTTCCCGTGGACCCAACCTCATGCAACGTCTCATCCCTTGCATTGGGGGTCTCATGGCACCCGTAGTCCTTACAGCCATGTTTATCAGCACGCAACATGAGAAAAATTATCATCTCCCTCAATTGCTTGCTCCATCTTTGAGAATAGGTGCTCTGGGTTTTCAAAGGTGTCATAAAAACCTCCTTCCTCAGACATGATACTGGGCCCTGACCCAACCCAAACTAGACAAGTCCGCTCTGTCTTTACGGCTAAAAAACAGGTCTCACTACACACCTTATGGCCTAGAGTATCCGTCATTCAGCTATCAACATCGGAGATGTTATTTTTTCTTCACTGATTAGGCTAACGTCTAAGGCTAAGCATGATGTCGCTGTTAAAATGAGAGTGCAATGTTAGCACTGTATCTCACATTGCTATGCTAGTATTGCTTATGTTTGTGTTCCTCCAGTTCCACTCCTTAATGTTGCATTGTTGCATGACATGTATGACAACTACTATAGGACAAATGCAGAGTTGCAGTGTAGACAGTGAGGGAAAAAACAATTTGAACCCCAGCTGATTTTGTAAGTTTGCCCACTAACAAGAAATGATCAAACACACAGCCAAGGCAACAAAAGATTGGGTCAAGAAGAAGCATATTAAGGTCATGGAGTGGCCTACTCAGTCTCCAGACCTTAATCCCATAGAAAATTTGTGGTGGGAGCTGAATGTTCAAGTTGCCAAACATAAGCCACAAAACATTAATGACTTGGAGAGGATCTGCAAAGAGGAGTGGGCCAAAATCCCCCGAGATGTGTGCAAACCTTGTGGCCAACTACAAGAAACGGCTGACCTCTGTGATTGCCAACAAATGTTTTGTCACCAAGTACTGAAGCACGTTTTTCAAAGGGATCAAATACTTATTTCCTTTATGGAAATGCAAATTAATTTATAACTCTTTTTGAAACGCATTTTTCTGGATTTTTTTTGTCGTTGTTGTCTCTCAGTGTTCAGATAAACCTACCTTTAAAATTATAGACTGATCATTTCTTTGTTAGTGGGCAAACATACAAAATCAGCTGGGGTTGAAAAAGTTTTTTCCCTCACTGTATGTAAGAAGCAGATAAAGTGTACAATCGCGCTTTTTAGAGAGACACACTGTGTAAATACTGGTGTGGACGAAAACTCTTTAGCATTAGGACTACTAACACATTAAACAGCTAGTTCCCAGTACCAAAAAATAAACATTTTAATCCAGCATCAACGGTAGATTTTGGGCAACACGCTTCCGATACACTGCTGGGACTTAATTGAAATTGCTGAACAATACTACCATATTGGACCTTCACACTATGCATATTGTTGTACCACCAGCAGTGAGGGATGACGTCAAGCTGAAGAAAGTGGCCTATCAGGCCGTTTTGGCCCATGGGACCTTGGAGGCGGCTGACAGGTACCGGCAGGCCAAGTGGTCTGCGGCTCTGGCAGTCACTGAGGCAAAAACTCGGACATGCGAGGAGCTCGGAGAGGCCATGGAAAACGACTTCCGGATGGCTTCAAAGAGATTCTGGAGAACCACCTAATCCAGGCGGTTCGTTCCCCATATGACCGGTGTCAAAATTTGGTTCGCATTGCCGGCAATAAGTCAGACCCATTTCCAGTGAGAGTTGAACTCCGCCGGGGCTGCTCTTAGTCACCGATTCTGTTCATTACTTTCATGGACAGAATTTCCAGTCGCAGCCAGGCCGTTGAGGGATTTCAGTTTGGTGGTTGCAGGATTGGGTCTCTGCTTTTTGCGGATGATGTGGTCCTGTTGGCTTCAAGCAGTGACCTTCAAATCTTGCTGGATTGGTTCGCAGCTGAGTGTGAAGCGGCTGGGATGAGAATCACCACCTCCAAATCTGAGTCCTAGGTCCTCACCCGGAGCCAGGTCGGGGATGAGATCCTGCCTCAAGTGGAGGAGTTTAAATACCTCAGAGAGAGCTGAGTCGAAAGGAAAAGCTCTCAATTTACCCGTCGATCTACGTTCCTACTCTCACCTATGGTCATGAGCTTTGGGTAGTGACAAAAAGGACAAGATCGCGGGTACAAGCGGCCGAAATGAGTTTTCTCCGCAGGGTGGCTGGGCTCTTCCTTATAGATAGGGTGAGAAGCACTGTCATCCGGGTAGAGATTCGCAGTATAACCGCTGCTCCTCCGCATTGAGAGGAGCCAGATGAGGTGGCTCGGGCATCTGGTTAGGATGCCTCCCCGACGCCTCCATAGGGAGGTGTTCAGGGCAGGTCCAACCGGTAAGAGGCCTCAGGGAAGACCCAGGACACGCTGGAGAGACTATGTCTTGCAGCTGGCCTGGGAACGCCTCGGCATGCGTTGGGAAGAGGAGGAGGGAAGCTTGGGCTTCCCTGCTTAGGCTGCTGCCCCCGCAACCGGACCTCGGGTAAGTGGAAGAAAATGGATGGATGGAGATTGTTGTACCTTGCATGGACATGGAAGGTGCTACAGACGCCACAGGCATCGGGGGCATGGAAACCCCTCCAAAAGAGCTATAGCTGACACCACTGGATGAGCCAGAGCTGCATGGAGGCGGAGCTCCTGAGGCACCTGCACCTGGAGAGCCCTGCTCGGGAAGGGACTGGGAGTTCTCCCACGCCTTACGTGCCGATTCCATCTGAAAAAGAAACAGAAAAGTTGAGATATGTGCGCTTAAAAGCATAATTTGGCCAAAATGTGATATTTCCTCCATTCTTAATAGATTGTGTCTCAAATGAACCCTGTGTGTTGTCCATTTGAACAAATAAATGCCACACTTCCCCCCATGAAAAAAAAGCTATGATGTTTTTATGGATAATGGCACTGTGTCACAGTTACCACAACATAGGTCACCTACACAGCAGACATGCCATCTGTAAAGACAAAGATTGCAGCGGAGCAAAAATGCTATTATTCCCCCATTATTGAATTAACTAAATGTGATACCTTAAGAGTGAGGTCAGCGCTTGGAAAGGAGATAGGGTTGAGGTTGATGCCGGGCTGCAGATGATTGGACCGGAGCATGGGGATAGTCTACATACGGAAAATAAAGGAAAAAAAGCATTTGTCAATCAGCTGTAAATGGTTATACTTATACAAAACGTAAACGTATGCTCATCATTTTAGGCATCACTCACATTGGTGGTAAGGGGATCTTGCAGCTTGTTAACAGGATTGGACACAGGCACTGGGGTGGAACCTGGTGGTAGGCTAAAATCGGAGTCTTTGGCGCTGACGCCAAACTCTATTGGGGGCACTGGTAGAACCGTGTCCACATGGAGGTCCACGCCATTGACCGGGGTAATGGGGCCACTTTCCAAGCGATCTACGACCTCTGAGCCCTTGCGGTGCTTCAAAGAGCGCTCATTTCCGATGGGCCCTGGTTTGTGCTGCTCCTTAGTTTGTTCCGGACCAGCATCAGAGTCCTTGGATGACAATAAATAAGGCTTAATGGTGGCTTTGTCTGAGTAATTATGAGCATTATTCTGATTAGCAGTTGTCTTGTGGTACCTCAGAGTTAGGTTCACTGCCAGTATAAGACACCTGTTTAGTCCACGAGTCTCCCCCTGAGGACTGCACTGAAAGAGCTGGGAAATAATCGTCAAATTGAAACTTTAACTTGAGTATTTCCAAGTATTATTCAAGCTGCTTGTACAACCGCACTCTGCCTCTTAAACCCCATCCACACGAAGACTCTCCGATGCCAAAACGTATAAACACTTTATCAAAACAGCATATCATCCACACAAAGCCGGCATTTTCAGGTACTGTAAACAAACACTTTTGAAATCGGGTCTCAGAGTGGAAAGATTTGAAGACGCCGTTTTCCCGGCTCCGTATTTACGGCTTCGCCCCGGATTCTATGAAAACGCTTGCGTCATAGCTCCACTCCTTTAAAAATGCACATGCTATAAAACCCCAAACACAAAAACAATGGCACCGTACATTGTTGTTTTTGTCCTGCTGAAGCTAGTGAGCCTACTGTCATATTGCAGCAAAATCTGCTTCTTCATTTTCGAGAAGAACGACAAATGCTGCAAGACACAGCACATCACTTTATTCTGGTTTTATAATCCAGTGTGACTCGAAGCAACAGTTCCACTTCGTCGGTCCAGTTTGGCCACTCTTACTTGCCGCCAAGTTTTCTGTTTACAGGCTGTCTGCGCACCTGCGCATACCCAGTGTTTGGTTGCCGGTCAGTCACGTGTTTCTGCTTTCAGAGTGTCATGCAGCCACTAACAGGTTTGGCATATGTATTACATCGTTTTCCGTCATTTTCAGTACATTCATATGGACGCACATAGTTTTTGAACCCGCTCCATCTTTAAAGAAAAAGTTTTTGAAATGATGAGTGTTTTATCTTCGTGTGCATATAGCCTTAATTACCTGAGCTGTTAGTCTCCCAGATTTCTGTTCCCAAATTAGATGAAAGAGTTTCTTCTGGTTGATCAATGCCCAAGCCTCCTTGCTTCTTGGCAAAACGTGGCGGTATCTTGGATGCAACTGGCCTGTTCTTCACAGACACCTGTAACACATACTAAACAATAAATAGCTTGCCTTGGTAATTTGTTTGTGGTAAAGATGATTCTAACTGACAGCAACTCCTTGATCTTTCCTCCTTCTGTCATCTTCCTGTGGATGTCTTTGCTTTTTAGATAACGCATCCTGATAACTGTCCGGTTTGGAAACAGGTCCTCCAGTCTCCTCAACTAAAATACAGATACATATAGATAGATCAAGTCCAATCTCAACTTACATAAAATCTAACTGATTGAAAAGCTAACTGATTCTGTACTTACTTGGGTAGGCGCTGAGCTCATACTGGGACAGAGGTTCCACAATGTCTGTTTTGATGGGTCCCGCGTTTAGGTCTTTGTCAAATTTTTTTCCTGAGGACTCATTGAGCTCCCTCTCCTCCGACTGCTCAATAGTGTAGACGGGGCCTGACTCATCTGTGCTCCTGCTGGCGAGTGGAAGCAGGACAAATGTTTAATTAATACAATCTTTTGGATTCCGTATGGACTATTTCAGAGCTCTGCATCGTCTGTAGCCTTTCACGCCAAACCCTCACCTCTTAAGAGACAACCCTCCATTCTGCCAGGTGTCACTCCTGTTTGAAGGAGCTGATGGGGAATTATCAGGTGCACGTATCAGCTTACTTGTCTCCATCAGTGAAGGCTCTCCTTTCCTGTTATGGCGTTCTATCAGGGGTCGCTGGCTGGAGAAGCTTCGCTTGGAAAGCTCCCTTTTCTCAACAGAGCCCGCTTCACTGTGGCATGAGTCAGAGGGAACGTCGCCGTGTCCCTGTGTGGGTGTGCCTCCGCGCCCAGCCTGCTTCTCTCTCCAGTCATCAAAATCACTGTTGTCTGATCCCGTCTCCCAGTCCTCCGTCTGCCCGTGTTGACCGGTGCGTGCTCCAGAATAGGGTCCGCTGGGCCAGTTGTCTTCTGCATTGCCTTTGGGACGGGCGGGCCAGGGGTTAGCAAAGTCTCCATTTATGTACTCGTCATTTTTCCACTGATTTGACCCAGGTTCACGTTCTTGTTGCAGACGACGGAAGCGAGGAGGCTTGTCTTGCCGTGGTGGACGTCGCCTCCTCAATGCCTGCCTGTCAGGGTTGTCGCTGTCAAAGTAAAATTCCCCTTCACGTTCCTCTGAGCCATTTTCCATGAAGGAGCCAGTAAATTTGGGGGTGTACTTGAGTAAGTCGCGGTCAGTGGGTGGTTTACGAGAATAAACACTTTCAGCTCCAGGACCATAACCATTTTCTTGCACGGAGCCACCGCTGCTTCCAAACTGAGGACCACGACCCCTCCATGTGGAAATTTCTCTGGAACCTCCATAGCCTCTGCTGTAATTCCCAGCGTTTAGTCTGGGAGGCAGAATGCGACCTCCAAAGCTCCTGCTCGTTTTGGCCTTTTCTCTGGAATCAGCAGCGGCCTGGTCGTCTGTGTAGACCTTGTTGGATCTCCAAGAGTCCCGATCAGCTTTGCGAGCTTCTCCGGACTCGGAGTAACCATCTCCATTTTCAGAGCCCTTCTGTCTTCGTCTCTTGGGAAGCTCCTCATATTCAGAGGCTTCGCTTAAGGTCTCGCTGACATTGCGCCTTCGAGGTTTGCCTCTCAGAAACTCCTCCACCTTCAGCTCTCTCGGTTGGGCTCTGCCTCTGCCTGTCCGCTGAACAACAGCTCCGTTGTTATAAGCTCCTCGCATATTATCACAGACTCGGACACCACGGCCTCCCCCTCGAGAATTAAACTCCCTAAAACCACGCCCCCGGCCTCTTCCTGATCCCCTTACGGCACTGAAGGCCTGCTCTTCATCTATGAATATCCAGTTGTTGCGCCGTGGTGCCTGTGGCTCTGGGTTTTCCAGAACATCTCTAGACGGTTGGATTTTGTCAGTATCCCAGACACTCTCTTTGGGGGAATCCTCACTCTGCTGGGTGCTAAGAGGTCGTTCAACTTTAGTGGTAGCTGGAGAGTGATGCTGCCTCTCTTCAGACTGTTTCTCCACAACAGGTGAGGTGGTACGCCTGTTACTTATAGGTTGGTTATCTTTCTTTAAATCATACACGTTGGTGAGAACCTCCTTCTCCAGACGGTAAGGGACAGACTTTTCTTCAGGCTCAGGTTTTGGCTTTTCATTCTCCTTGTCTTCAACTTTGAGTGCCTTGAGAACTGGTTTCTTAATTGGGCCTGTTCTGCGTGTCAAAGTGCGCCCGGTGACCTCCGATGGTTGGCTGAGTCCCGCACTAGTACAGGAACTAGACTCAGACCACTGGCTTTGAGCATTGATTCCTCCCTCTCTTTTAACGTTGTCCTTAGAGCCATTTGAGTTCTCATCAGGACTATCTTTCAGGTGCCGGTCTCTTGAGTCTTTTTTGGGGTATTCGTTATCTACATGATGGTGAGTGTGGCTCTGAGCACTAAGCAGCCCGTGGTCATGGTGTTCTTTGTCTGAGGATCGACTCTGGAAAGCATGATGGTGGAGATCATCTTGAAGGTGGGACGTGCCCTCACCGGCCCTCTCTTCGTAGGAGTCCTGTTGCAAGGAAGGTATATCTCTTCTGTTGACAGAACACAAAATAGATCATGACAACAAAGAAGTCTTAACAAGCAGAGCATATGAGTTATTACAATAAGAGAAACTGACCTGTCGTCAAGCTGACGGTCCTGGTTTTCATGTTGCCTCTGGTAAGGTGGAGTGAAGCTGCGCATGGGGTAACCATCTTGGCTCCATAGGGGATATGGCTCAGTGGAAGGGGTTCTTCTCTCCTGATGGAGGTTAGAATGGCCCTCATCAGAACCAGGACTGTTCAGGTGGTCTTGGTGCATAGTGGGTTTCATCATTCCTGTTAGATAGATTCCAGAGGAGCTTTCGTTAGAAAAATTCATTTCAGATATGTCAGGATTGCTGTTAAACTCACCCGTAGAGGGTACAGAATTGGGATAATAGTCGACGGGAGATCTTCCTTGGCTCACGCGAAGGTCCATAAAAGGCGGCATCATCATCCAGCGGGGGTCAAACCCAAGTACATGCGGTGGATAATAGCCTCGCTGTGTGTGGCTTGAGCCTGAGGATGTTGGGTGTCCTGAATGCTGCCAGTGCTGCTGCAATTTGTAGACCTGTTCCTTCACAGTGGACAGTGTGGTTCTTGGTACTTGTGCTAAAATTACGTGCACCCTTGCTTTCATCAACTTACCTGTTGCTGGTGTTGTGACTGTTTTTGAAAACGGGGCGGCACGGGTTTTGATGGGCGTCCCCCATAATCTCCAGATGGAGGGGGGGTTTCCTGGCCGTCATCCTCACTGCTGCGATAGGCAGGGAAGCTTAACTCTTCACGGTAAGTAGGACTAGGGGAGTTGTCCGAGGAGCACTCGTGCATATCTGGAAGATGTTAATCCCATTATTAATGCCATTATTATTCATATTTAAACTATATATTGTATTTCCTTACTACCTTTTGCACTATACTGGCAATTGTTGTGAAGTTTAACATGTTCCCTATTAGGAGGCAAGGGGGATTCTTTGCCTTCTCCATCTTTGTACCCTTCCTCTGTCCTTGATATCAGCCTTTCGGACTTCCCAAATTTCTCATCCAGCTTTTTGAGCTTCTCTGCGCATGCCGCAAGCCTTTCCTCACGGGCGCGCCTCTCTTCCTCCTCCCGACGCCTGCGGGCCCTCTCGACGGCCTCCGATAACTCAGGCGATGCATACTTTGCCCTCGCCGGAGGTTGAGAGTGGCGCTGGTGATCATCCTGGTCAGCCAATGGCTCACTGTGGCTTTTCTGCAGGGACTGAAAAGGTGGAACACAGGTATTAAAAAGCTTGATTTACATAAACCTCTTCACAAAATGAATAGATCTCAAAAGACGTATAGCAATTAGAGCTACATAAGAGAAAACATAATTAAAGGCATATGGCATGTAGTTACCTGGGTGTCTGCAGAAAGATATCTGATGTTGGTCTTCCGAGAAGCCTCCTGGTGGTGGTAAGAATAGCTCTCTTCCGGGCCATCGTGGGTGTAAGGTACGTCACCCAAACTGAAGGATGAGTGGCAGTCACGACGATTCTCCCTGTCCCACTCAGCCCTGGAAATTTAAAGACAGAACCTTAGAACAAACATTTTGCACATGCTCTAAGGTAGCTAATGTTTTGAAACAACGCAACTAAGCATGACTGGTGAGGATTATTTTTTGGGAGATTTGGCCATTGGTACAAAAAAAAAAAAAAAGTGAACAAAATTTGAAATAGGGAGTTCTCACCACATCTGGGTTTTGTCACTGGCCGAGTGCTCTTCCTCATCATCGCTAAACTTTAGTTTCTCGCTATAGTCAACTTCTTCATGAAGTCCTGAAAAAAAACAACTTCATACAGTACTAGAAAAACAAGATGTTTTGCTTTCTGCAGCCATGGTAGATTAGAAATGCTTATTCACTCTGCCAGATAATAAACACAACCAGCACACTTGTTGACAAAGAACAGACTGTGATCTACAGAGTTTAAAGTGCTACTGACCAGCCCATCCATCCTCGCAATCATTGTCGAGGTCATCCAGATCTTTTAGGTCGTCAGGGTTAATGATCGCGGGTCGCTGCGGTCGATCACCGGGCCGACGAATGGGCTGTGAAGAGAGTCGGGGCGGAGCACGAACAAAGCGGTTGTCCTTTCTCACATCTCCACTGTGATTGCGGGTGGAAAAACAAATTTAAAAGAAGCCACAATGGCTAAATGCTAAAACACAACAGTGTACATACTTGACAAGTTCAGGTTTAGTGTAACTCTGTCTAAAAGTTGGTTTGCTGTCAAATCTGGCTGGTGCTGCTACAACAATTGGGACGTGGTCTGTACCTGGGGTCTCACTCGTATCTTTGGAGCACATCTGTCAACATCAGGATGATTTACGTTCACAACAAAATTCATTACTGTCTTTAATAAGACTATACCTTCAGCTGACAATTGCACTTACAAACGCAGGCAACATGTCATGGTAGACAGCATTGGAGGTGTGGTGGAGCTGGTGCTGCAGAGCTGAGGGAACGGCTGCTCTGCGGACAGGCTGGGCAGGACGCAGGGAAGGCTCCTTGGGGTCGAGGCCTGACTGAGTGGCCACGACACTAGATGAGGTGACGCTGGTGGCAGAGTTTGGGTGAGATGCAGCCGGAGGCGTGCCAGCTTCCCCCAGGGCAGTGAGTTTGCCCTCGGGGTCCGCTGGTGAACTGAGGGTCAGGGATGAGGGCTGGAGATTTCTGCCACCACCCTCCCTCCAACTCGTCACATCTTGATAGGAGAGAAGGGACGTTTTAGAAACATTATTCCGGGGTTGTAGATGACAATTCCATAACACAACTGCAGCCCAATTTCAAAGCAATTGCTCTACCATGTAGGGACTATTATATAACTTCATGAACCCTCAAATATATGTCAAAATTAAAACTATGTAAAGTCAAAACAAACTTTGGGGGCGGAGGCTTGGTCCGGGCCCATACGACGGATCGTAGCCGCTTCTTTCCTTGCCAACTCTGTCCTGTTCTCCAGCGGCTTTCAGTGTGGGAAATTCCTCGTGAGAGAAGGGCTGAAGTCGGTTTAAGACCCTTAAACCTGGGATTTGGTAACAATAAAAGAAAGCATTCATATACTAACAGTAGATCCTCATCATACTCAGTTAAAATCTGAAATGACTCACCATCTGGCTCTACTGCCTTTCCATTTAGCTGGGCCCATTGCTTTGGTCCACCTGTGTTTGTGCTCTGTGGAAATAGGTGGGGGAGGGAAAAAGTTTAACCCCCACCTCAGACACACAAGGTCTACATATAATACTGCATTGCAGGGTTAGCTAACAATATAATTTTTAGTTCGTATTGCAAGTTAATAGCTGGCTAAGACACACTATTGTCAAAAGAAATAAATAGCTGACAGAGCCGAGTAGGTACCATGCAGTAAAACAAGAGGGTAAATCTAAGATGCAGATGATGAAAAGGTGAACAACGCAACCCACCTCCTGGTTGGCCACTGGTGGAGGTTTCTGAAGATTGGAGACAGATTTCTGTGAAGCCAGCTGCAGCTGCGACTCCGGCAGCTGAGGTATTGATGCAACAGAACTACAAAACACAAGAAAAAAATGAGCCTTGTTGGATTTCAGTCATTCATGATGAGATAAAAGAGGCACTTCCCACCTCTTTTGATCGGGCTGTTCCGGCTTGTTTGCCCATCCTGAACCGTCTTTTGGGACAATAATCACGTTGGGATCGTTTCCTTTGTTTTCAGATTTCAAGCTCGGTAAGTGAGCAGGTGGGGGCATACGCCGGGCTGCGGCCACTTTGCCAAGACTCTGCAAGCCATGTCGTGGAACTGATGACAGTAGGAATACAGTTAGTATAATATACTGTGGTGCGGTAACTCTGATAATGCAGTTCATTTGATCAAGAGTGAATGCAATAATCAACAAGTGGGGCAAGATTGCTTACATAGGTGGGTTTTGATGCATATTTTTGACTGTAAAGTCAACCAAGATCAAATACGTAACACTAAAGTGCCCCAGTGCAGCACCAGTCAAACAACAAGTGTGAACAATCTACAATCACACTTTTAAAAAGCTACTAATAATAGGACAAATCAGAAATGAAGAAATTAACCATACCTGAATTTTTCTGTGATTCTATTGATTTTCCCTTGTACTTGTCAAACAGGCTGAGTGAGGAGTACTTGCTTTTCCCATCCTTGGACTTGGTTATTTGCCCCAAACGATCGGACATTGCGATGTAATGTCATCGAGTATGGAAATTTTTCTTTGCGCCTCTTCCCAGTGCTTTTCTTGTTCTACAGTGGAAACATGAAAAATATAAATGTTAAACACCCCACTTATTTTCATGCTACAAAACCATCCATCACGATAAAGTTTTTTTTTTTAATTTTATTTTATTTTATTTCATTTGCCCTTAGTTCTGCATGATTTCCGCTACATGTAATTAATCGTGACACACCACCACAACAAAATAAAAGCCTCCACATCTTTAGCCTTTACACCCTTTTGCAAAATTGTGACAAGCAAAGATGATAAAGATATATAGATGACCTAAAAATACAATGACCTGGATTAATGAAAATATTAACAGTCATAATAGATATATACTTTATATCTATCTATGTAATAAGAGCAGCTTATAATAGTAAATGAGATTGCGGATACAACCGGCCAAAAGGAGTTTTCTCCACAGGGTGGCTTGGCTCTGACTTAAGTCCCATCCAGACGAAGACGATGCGAGGCCTAAATCCACAAATACTATCAAAACAACGCATCATCCAGACGAAGCCGGTGTTTCCAATGTTTGTTAACGGACACTTTTGAAATTGGGTCTTAAACTGGAAAGATTTGAATACACCTTTTTCGCGGCTCCGTAGTTACGGCTTCGCCCCAGCTTCTATGGAAAAACTTGCGTCATAGCTCCAACCGTTTACATTACGCCATACAGATAGCGCACATCACTTTATTCTAGTTTTATATTCCAGTGTCACTCGAAGCAACAGTTCCACTTCGTCGTCGGTCCAGTTCGGCCACTCGTACTTGCCGCCATGTTTTCTGTTTGCAGGCACGCCCATTGTTTGGTTGTCGGTCTGTCACGTGTTTCCGCTTTGAGTATCACAGCGCCACTAACAGGTTCGGCATATGTATTACATCGTTTTCAGTACATTTTTTTGGACGCACATTGTTTCTGAACTAGCTCCATCTTTACAGAAAAAGTTTTGGAAATGATGAGCGTTTTGTCTTCGTGTGGATATAGCCTTAGAGAAGCACTGTATTCTGGGAGAGACTCTGAGTAGAACCGCTGCTCCTCCACATTGAGAGGAGCCAGATGAAGTGGCTCGGGCATCTGGTTAGGATGATCCCTAGACGCCCCCCAAGGGAGGTGTTCAGGGCAAGTCCGACAGGTAGGAAAGGTAATTTGACGTACTAAATAATCAAATAATATACAAATCAATATATTTCAAGTTTTTTTCTTTAGGTTTTGCTGATCAGGTCTTGCACCTTAAACGTACAATGTAATTTTCTGATCGATCTACGTTCCCACCCTCACCTATGGTCATGAGTTATGGGTCATGACCAAAAGTACGAGATGGCTGATACAAGCGGCAGAAATGAGTTTCCTCCGTAGGGTGGCTGGACACACCCTAAAAGATAGGGTGAGGAGCTCAACCATCCGGGAGGAGCTCAGAGTAGAGCCGCTGCTCCTTCACATTGAGAGGAGCCAGTTGAAGTGGCTCAAGCATCTCGGTGGTGCCTCCCGGGCAACTCCCTGGTGAGGTGTTTCGGGTATGCCCAGCCGGGAGAAGACCACGGGGAAGACCTTGGACACGCTGGATGTCTCACAGCTAGCCTGTGAACGCCTTTCTGTCCCCCGGTGGAGCTGGTAGAGGTCGCCGGAGACCGGGAAGTCTGGACTTCCTTACTGAAACTGCTGCCCCCGCGACCAGGACCCGGATAACCGGAGCAAAATGGAATAGAATGGAACAATGAAACTGAAATAGGCTGTGTATCAAGTGATCAAAAGTTTATGAATATCACTCAAAAAATGACAAAAAAACTCTCCAAACCAGAACAAAAAAATTTTCTCAGTAGGACACCGTAATGAGTATGTAGCGCGACCATTCTTGTTAATCATTTCAAAAATTGGTTTGGGCATGCTTGATGCAAGTGTTTCCAGGAAGCAAGTAGGAACATGGCTCCAAGTGGTGAAGATGGCTTCACGAAGGGCATCAACTGTCTGGAACTGATGGCCATTTTTAAAAAACTTCCCTTGCCGTCCATCTCCAAATATTCTCTATGGGATTTAAATCAGGAACATCCAGGATGGTCCAAAAAAGTGATGTTATTCTCCGAGCATTGTGAAATGCAGTGTTGTCCTGTTGAAAAACTCAGCTGTTACCACACAGACGAGGGCCCTCAGTCATGAGCATGGGTCGGCAACCTTTTCCATCAAAAGAGCCATTTTCTCTTCCAGTAAAACAAAATGTTCGGGAGCCGCAAAACAAAACAAATTACTTTTTCAAAGTGCTTTTTGTCACATTCCCCCCTTCTTGATTTTGCATATTGTAGTTCTACTTAAAATCTTATTAAGATTAAAATGTGAAAAAGCTAACTTCTAGAAATGTTTTCAACTAGTCTTAAGATTTTGATCAGATCTGTATCAACCGGTTCTCTTATTTTAAAGTCCGCAAGGATGTTCTGTGTGTGAGAAAGTCTCTATACAGCTAACGAACTAGGTGCAAAAATAAACGTGTTTCTTAGTTTTTTTTACTCAGAACCTGCGTGTCGTCGTCGGGCATTGTAAAACACCCCTTACATTAAAGCAGTAAAACACGACACAGTGAAAATATACCCATCCAACTAGACCTGCACACACAATCGCACTAGCATGCTAGCTTCCATCATGGGACGTAAATGGAAGGAAGCAAGCGGAAGCAAAGTTAAGAGGAGGTTCCGCCAACTTTCGCCGGTGTTTGTAGTCATTTCAACACTGGAGCGGGCGGCGGTTTACTGTTTGCAATGAGATTCCGCCGCAATTTAGCCATCCGGCAGATATACAATTCCACACGCGAATGTTCCTTCTCCTCACGATGGCAGCATTTTATGCACATAATGCCAATTTCAGCGAGATTTTGCGTTTAACCATAAATTCAATTTTAATTGGCCAATTCAGCAATTCTCTTAGTGTAAAAATTATAGGGCCCTACATTGAATGTTTAAACTGCACCACAGCATTGCCACCCACACTGACCTACAGTACTGAGACGCATCATGGGATCACTGAAGCAGCAAAAGAATGATAAATAATTACAGCAACAGCCTAGTAGGCATTAAGTAAACACGCCATTTATAAGCTATGAATCAATTTTTATTGTGATCCATTCATCCATTAGCAAATAACCTAAGATGTACTATTTGGAATTCAACTTGAATCAATCCATTTTCTCTCCTGCTTATCCTAACTAGGGTATGGATATGCTGGAGTTTATCCCATCTGACTTTGGGTGGGGGCCGCACGATGGCTGAGTGGTTAGCACATTGGCCACACAGTCAGGAGATCTGGAAGACCGGGGTTCAAATCTCCGTTGGGCATCTCTGTGTGGAGTTTGCATGTTCTCCCCGTGCGTGGGTGGGTTTTCTCCGGGTACTCCGGTTTCCTCCCACATTCCAAAAACATGCATGTTAGGTTAATTGGCGACTCTAAATTGTCCATAGGTATGAATGTGAGTGTGACTGGTTGTATGTTTGTTTGTCTGTACCCCGCCTCTCGCCCAAAGTCTGCTGGGATAGGCTCCAGCATCCCCGTGACCCTAATGAGGATAAGCGGCATAGAAAATGGATGGATGGATGGACTTTGGGTGGTGGGAGTCAGGGTATACCCTGGACTGGTCGCCAGCCAATCGTAGGACACATATAGACAACCGTTCACACCCACATTCAGACCTACGGACAATTTAGAGTCGGCAATTAACCTAACATGCATGTTTATGGAATGTGGGAGGAAACAGATGTACCCGGAGAAAACTCACAGTGATAACATGCAAACCCCACACAGAGACGCCGAACAGAGATTAAAACCAGGGAAGTGTTGGGGGAAAATTATTCTTAGTGAGGAGCTA
This sequence comes from Oostethus manadensis, assembly GCA_024372805.1. NCBI lineage: Eukaryota > Metazoa > Chordata > Actinopteri > Syngnathiformes > Syngnathidae > Oostethus > Oostethus manadensis. The sequence goes on along the minus strand of QODF01000003.1, from coordinate 3,489,459 downwards.
AAGGATTAACTCCACTGGTGCATTTTGATTTTTCTTTGGCGTTTCTTTGCTAGGACAGCGAAAAGGAGAAATACAATTAGGGATGTCCCAATCCACCTTTTTTGGCATCCAATTCGCTTTTTGAAGATCGAGGCCGATTTGATCTTGACCCTTTTTTTAAAAATATATATTTTTTTACAAACATGCATTGGTGTAATTCAATATGGTTATGCTCTTCAAAGCATTGGAAATGATCCAACCAAAGCATTGCTGAATTTTTTTTGTATTACACAGTATGACTAACAATATTGTTTGGCTTTTGTAACAAACCTCTGTGAGTCAGGTACATAATCAAACTAAAAGTCCATCCAATAAAAGATTTAAATTGAAAAACAATGGGCATGCAAAATACTATAGCGCTGGGATTATCATATTGATCCAGGCTGCCGTTTAGTGTGTGGGCTATTGAGGGCAGTGGTGTTCAGTAGAATAAGAAAGGATTGAGTGCCCTGTGTTGACATGCAAATAAATAAACTGAATTACAGCCATCCTGACGTGGAACTATTCAGCCGCCTTTACAATACTTTTAGGGTAGGACTAATCATTTGACATGGTTACAGATCTTTTTTTGGTGTGATTTAGTACAACCAGCAGTTAAAGTTGCACTTTCCGTGTTCTACCATGACTTGGGGCGCAGCAAGGGAAGTCAACCACTGTAGCAGCAAGCCGAATACCCAGCATTCAACGGGAAACTAACTTAACCACAGCACCCCACGGGGTGTCTGCAAGGTGGTGGGGCATGTTCGAGTGGCAACCAGCTTTGAGGCACCTTTACTGCATGTACCATGTTGGAGTGTGGTTTAAATTTACGGATCGGCTCGATCTTTCCCGATTTTTTTTATTTTTATTTATCTGCAGTCGATGCTGATGATCGGGACATCCCTAATGACAACCATGGACCACTTATTGTAACAATGGTTGGAGAGTAACTAAAGCAGTACTCATATCACTGAAACGGCTGCTGAGTATGGTTTAGTAAACAATACGTTGTTTATACTAATAACAGGAGGGACTGACTCATTTTCACGACGATTTGACTCTAAAACATATTATTTCCATTCCCATTATTTCCTATGGGAAAATGTTTCAGAATACAGTAGCCGGAATGTGTCATCAATGCTTTGTTGTCACACTGCCCATAAAAGGCCGCAGAAAAGCTGTAACCTGGAACACTAGAGAGTGTGTATTAATGTCAATTTGTGGTTATCTGAGTAATAAAAAAACACACTGTCCAACATCATTATAACAACATGTAATGGCATTATGACATCACACATAGAAGATAATGTGATGACAGCTACCTAGCTACCTAGCTGTCATACGCTGACTTTACCTTTTTTTAAACCCGATCTCCATTAATAAACACCAACTTTAAATAAGCAGTGAGTTAAATGATGTATTTCTTTCAATTAAACGAAATAGCAGGTTGACGGTCTCCTAGTGACGTTGTTGCTATTGCTAGCGCGAAAGACCTGAAGCATGACTATACAAACAGAGACAAAAACACACAAACCGTAATAGACATTGTAATCTAAAGCTAGAAAGAGGTCCAAATCTTCACCATTTTTGTTTACTGTACCAAACTAGCCGATGAGCTGTGCACCGTTAGCCGAGGCTATGCTAGCCTGTCGGCTAATGGAAAATAGCTATGTAAACACTCAAGCACTATTGCTGTTATATTGTAAACACAATTTGGATGGTTATCACACATGTTTGAATAACATCACAAAACCCATAAAATAGACTAAATGAACCAGAAAGCTGCCTATTTATGCAGTTTTTAAGGAAATAAGCAGGGGAAAGGAATGCCCTATGAACAGACAAGCTTGACAGGCCGAGGACGTTCCAAACACCCCTTGATTGTGTTTGCCACCATTAAAAAGACAATATTCACACAAATGATAAGCTGGGACCCCGTAAAAGTGACTCAACAACATTCCCACTTAGGCTTTCGGAAAGGGGGAAAGGCAGCCATAACTAAACAAGGCGATTAAAAATGGCTGCTGCCAAAAGAACAAAGCAACAATAAAACCGAGCAAGAAGGGGAAAGACAGGAACATACGACGACGTCCATAACTCACCGTTTCAATGTGTGCGTGTGCCTTCTGATCAACGGCAAGGGTTAATGTCCGTAAAACGTCTTCAACTCGAAGGATGGATGGGGATTGTGAAGCCCAATCTTCATAGGTTCGACCGATCTGTGAGTTGTTGCTGGGTTGTTACCCGGCCTGAGAATGAAGGGAGCCAGTGAGAAGCCTGCCTCTGCTGCGCTCTCTGCGTCTGACGTCATCAAGCGACGTCAGTAGAGTGGTATGACTAGCGCTACCCGCTGGTCGATTTAAGTAACTACAAGGGGGTACGCCATAGGAGGGAAAGAATGCTAAAACATTGAACTCAAGCAGCACGGTGGGCGAGTGGGTAGCACATTGGCCTCACAGTCAGGAGGTTAGGTATCTCTGTGTGGAGTTTGCATGTTTTACCTGTGCGTGGGTTTTCTCCCGGTACTCCGGTTTCCTCCTACATTCCAATGGACTGGCGACCAGTCCTCTCGCCCAAAGTCAGCTGAGATGGATTTCAGCATACCTGCCTCCCTAATGAGGACAAATGGCATATAAAATGAATGCATGAAATCAAGCAATGTAGTTGCTTCTCAAAAATGTCACAAGTACAAATCTAACAAAAAAACGCAAGCAATTTAAAGAGTACAAGCTATTCTAATGTCCGGCAATAAAGAAAAGGTGGACCGACTTAAAATGCTAGTTTTAATGCAAATACGATAATTTTTGCACTGAATCGTTCAAAAAATATCACCAGAAAAAAAAATCATATTTTTTCTATTAAATGGAATAGTTTCAGAAGAGTATATTCTGTAAAAGTACAGATATAGAGTGTTTTAAATGGCCTAAAAAACTGGGTACTGGGAAACGCTGAGACAAGCCCTCTGTGCTGGTTGGCTTATGTAACTACAGAAAAGGAACAAATAAATAAAAACGAATAAATTGCCTCCATCTAACTCTGTCTTCTGTATCCTCTTCTCTTGCACCAACTACCTTCATGTCCTCTTTCACTACATCCATAAACCTCCTCTTTGGTCTTCCTGTAGGCCTCCTGCCTGGCAATTCAAAACTCAGCATCCTTCTACCAATATATTCACTATCTCTGCTCTGGACATGACCGAACCATCTCAGTCTGGCCTCTCTGACTTTATCTCCAAAACCTCTAACATGTGCTGTCCCTCTGGTGTGCTCATTCCTGATCCTGTCCATCCTGGTCACACCCAAAGAGAACCTCAGCATCTTCATCTCTGCTACCGCTCTACCGCCGCTCTAACATACTTCTCTGCCACTCCAGACTTCCTCATACAATACTAGAGTTCCTCTCTGGGCACCTGTCATAAGCTTTCTCCAGATCTACAAAAACACAATGCAGCTCCCTCTGACCTTCCCTGTACTTCTCAATCAACATCCTCAAAGCAAATACTGCATCTGTTGTACTCTTTTTTGGCATAAAACCGTACTGCTGCTCACAAATGCTCACGTTTGCCCTTAGTCTAGCTTCAACTACTCTTTCCCATAACTTCATTGTATGGCTCATCAGCTTTATTCCTCTGTAGTTGCCACAACTCTGCACATCTCCCTTGTTCTTAAAAATGGGCACCAGCACACTTCTCCTCCATTCCTTAGGCATCTTCTCATTATCTAAGATCTTGTTAAACAACCCGGTCAGGAACTCTATTGCCACCTCTCCTAGACACTTCCATACCTCCACAGGTATATCATCAGGACCGAGTGCCTTTCCATTCTTCATCCTCTTCAATGCCCTCCTCACTTCTTCCTTACTAATCTTTGCTACTTCCTGGTCCACAACAGTCACCTCTTCTACTCTTTGTTCTCTTTCATTTTCCTCATTCATCAACTCTTCAAAGTACTCTTTCCATCTTCCCATGACACTACTGGCACCTGTCAATACCCTTCCATCCTTATCCTTCATCACCCTAACCTGCTGCACGTCCTTCCCATCTCTGTCCCTCTGCCTTGCCAACCTGTATAGATCTTTCTCTCCCTCCTTGCTGTCCAACCTAGCATACAAGTCATCATAAGCCCCTTGTTTGGCCTTTGCCACCTTTACTTTCACCTTACGCTGCATCTCTCTGTACTCCTGTCTACTCTCTTCAGTCCTCTCAGTGTCCCACTTCTTCTTAGCTAACCTCTTACTCTGTATACACTCCTGCACCTCCTCATTCCACCACCAAGTCTCCTTATCTACTTTCCTTCCAGATGACACACCAAGTACTCTCCTACCTGTCTCCCTGATCACAGTAGCTGTAGTTGTCCAGTCATCTGGAAGGACTTCCTGGCCACCCATAGCCTTTTTCAACTCCTTCCTAAATGTCACGCAACACTCCTCCTTTTTGAGCTTCCACCATTTTGTCCTCTGCTCTGCCTTTACCCTCTTCATCCTTCTCACCACTAGAGTCAACCTACACACCACCATCCTATGCTGTCTGGCTACACTCTCACCTACCACTGCTTTGCAGTCACTGACCTCCTTCAGGTTACACCTTCTACACAAGATGTAGTCTACCTGTGTGCTCCTACCTCCACTCTTGTAGGTCACCCTATGTTCCTGTCTCTTCTGGAAGAAAGTATTCACTACAGCCATTTCCATCCTTTTTGCAAAGTCGACCACCATCTGTCCTTCAGCGTTCCTCTCCTGGATACCAAACTTGCCCATCACCTCCTCATCATCTCTGTTTCCTGCACCAACATGCCCATTGAAGTCCGCACCAATGACAACTCTCTCACTTCTAGGGATGTTCTGCATCACTTCATCCAGGTCTGACCAGAATTTCTCTTTCTCCTCCATCTTACATCCTACCTGTGGAGCATACCCACTAACCACATTGAACATCACACCTTCGATTTCTAGCTTCAGGCTCATCACTCTATCTGACACTCTTTTTACCTCCAGGACGTTGCTAGCAAACTCCTCCTTCAAAATCACCCCTACTCCATTTCTCTTCCTATCTACACCATGATAGAACAGCTTGAACCCTGCTCCTAAGCTTCTAGCCTTGCTACCGTTCCACCTGGTCTCTTGGACACACAATATGTCTACCTTCCTCCTCTGCATCATGTCAACTAATTCTCTATCTTTTCCTGTCATAGTTCCAACATTCAAAGTCCCAACTCTTAGTTCTAGACTCTTAGCATTCCTCTTCTCTCTCTTCCTACGGACACACCTTCCTCCTCTCTTTCTTTAGCCAACAGTAATCCAGTTTCCACCGGCACCCTGTCGGTGAACAGCGCCGGTGGTGGGCGTTGTTAACCCGGGCCACGTCCGATCCGGTATGGACGTCATTTGTTTGATTCGCATGTTCTGGTTTGGCAAAGTTTTACGTCGGATGCCCGTCCTGACACAACTCTGTACTTATCCGGGATTGAGATCGGCACAATAAGACACTGGCTTGTGCCCCGTTGCGGCGACATTTTTAAGAATAGTATTGTATAATATGGTATATTGGTCATTGATTTGATGGTGTAGATATAACAATATTTCACTTCACCTTTAATCCAAAGGCTTCTTCAATTTTAAGTGTAGCATCTCCCTATTTATGTCCCTGGTCGGTGTGTCCCCAGGGGTGGTCACATCAGAGTTGTTGTAGTTGTTGCCAGCCATTGCTGGTGAATCACCTCTTCCCATAGAATGAGACAATCTTTGGAGGAAGATATGTTACAACGTTGTTATAAGCACGGCAGTAGGTGATGGCACAATCCTCCTTCACTGTTTAGGGAGGGCCTTTTCTCTTTCTGTGTCTAAAAGATTGCCTTATTGCACCAGAAGAATAGCCACTAATGACTTGTTGTGCCTCCGGGCATGTAAGCGATGTATTGTTATGTACAGAATCAGCCCTCTCTACCCTCTCCGGTGTAGGGCCCCACAATCAATGGGTGCCTCATATTGCACAAAATGATGTGCATCACTTCCATGAGGCATAGAACACCAAGAGAGCCAGAGGCTGTTTAGGAAAAAAGGGTATATGTGAATAAAATGGCAGAATTCACCTGCTCATCTATGCTCTGGTGGTGCAATGGTACAGCTGCTGTCTAAATAAAATTCTGCTTTGGGACCCAGTTTGGTTAGGGGCGGCCATGAATGCACAAAACGGTCGCTCACCAGCAACTGGCCTGGCAACCACCACAACAACCCTATTGTGACCACACCCACAGGACACACCCACCCGGTATTTGAATAGGGAGACTCCAATCTTAACATTTACAACTAAAGAAGCCTTTTGGATTAAAGGTGAATTTTCTTTCACAAACAAAATAGTCCACTTGCCTCAATTTAAATTTAGCAAATTTGTAACAATATAAACCCATCCATCCATCCATTTTCTTCCGCTTATCCGAGGTCGGGTCGCGGGGGCAGCAACCTAAGCAGAGAAGCCCAGATTTCCCTCTCCCCAGCCACTTTGTCCAGTTCTTCCCGGCGGATGCCGAGGCGTTCCCGGGCCAGCCGAGAGACGTAGTCTCTCCAACGTGTCCTGGGTCTTCCCCGAGGCCTCCTACCGGTTGGACGTGCCCTGAACACCTCCCCATGGAGGCGTCCGGGAAGCATCCTAACCAGATGCCCGAGCCACTTCATCTGGCTCCTCTCAATATGGAGGAGGAGGAACTCCGAGTCTCACCCGGATGACAGTGCTTCTCACCCTATCGTTAAGGGAGAGCCCAGCCACCCTGGGAGAAAACTCATTTTGGCCGCTTGTACCCGCGATCTTGTCCTTTCGATCATTACCCAAAGCTCATGACCATAGGTGAGGGTAGGAACGTAGATCGACCGGTAAATTGAGAGCTTTGCCTTTCGGCTCAGCTCTGCACCACAACAAACCGGTGCAGAGTCCGCATCACAGCAGACGCCGCACCAATCCGCCTGTCCATCACGCGTTCCATCCTTCCCTCACTCGTGAACAAGACCCCGAGGTATTTATACTCCTCCACTTGAGGCAGGACCTGATCCCCAACCTGGAGATTGCACTCTACCCTTTTCGGGGCGAGAACCATGGACTCAGATTTGGAAGTGCTGATTCTCATTCCAGCCGCTTCACACTCAGCTGCGAACCGATCCAGTGAGAGTTGAAGGTCACGACTCGATGAAGCCAGCAGGACCACATCATCTGCAAAAAGCAGAGACCGAATCCTGTGGGCACCAAACTGAAACCCCTCAACGCCCTGGCTGCGCCTACAAATTCTGTCCATGAAAGTAGTGAACAGAATCGGTGACAAAGGGCAGCCCTGGCGGAGTCCAACCCTCACTGGAAACGGGTCCAACATATTGCCGGCAATGCGAACCAAACTCTGACACCGGTCATACTATGAACGAACCGCCTCGATTAGGTGGTCCGATATTCCCGCAGCACTCCCCACAGTATTCCTCGAGGAACACGGTCGAATGCCTTCTCCAAGTCCACAAAACACATGTAGACTGGTTGGGCAAACTCCCATGCAGCCGCAAGGACCCTGCCGAGAGTATAGAGTTGGTCCGCAGTTCCACGACCAGGACGAAAACCACACTGTTCCTCCTGAATCCGAGATTCGACTATCCAGCGGATCCTCCTCTCCAGAACCCCTGAATAGACCTTACCGGGAAGGCTGAGGAGTGTGATCCCACAATAGTTAGAACACACCCTCCCACCCTTCTTAAAAAGCGGGACCACCACCCCGGTCTGCCAGTCCAGGGGCACCGACCCCGATGTCCGTGAGATGCTGCAGAGTCGTGTCAACCAAGACACGCTCACAGCATCCAGGGCCTTAAGGAACTCCGGGCAGATCTCATCCACCCCCGGGGCCTTGCCACCAAGGAGCTTTTTGACCAACCTCGGTAACCTCAACCCCAGAGATAGGAGAACCCGCCTCAGAGTCCCCAGGTACCGCTTCCATGTTGGAAGGCGTGTCGGTGGGATTGAGGAGGTCTTCAAAGTATTCCCTCCACCGGTCCACAACATCTCGAGTCGAGTTCAGCAGCACACCGTCCCCACCATATAAACGATATATTTATACAAAGTATACAGTTAAGGCCAATGAGAAATAAAAGTGCGCATACTAGCATTGTAGCAGCTGTATTTAGCTGCATGATGCAAAGTCATTGTGAGGACACGTAATTTCCACTAGAGGGAGACATTGCTGCACCTTATCTCTACTGTTTTTAGTGGGGTAAATGTATATACTTTATACAGTATTTTTATTTATACAGTATTTGTACACTTAAAAAGGGGTGCAGGAGGAGAGTTCACTTTGTTGGTTTGAAATCCTTTGTTTTGCTAGAACAACGGCATGAACGGAGTGTGCCCTGTCGTCTGTCATAGTCTCTTTGTCTCTGTGGGTGAAGGCCTATAGATTGCATAAGAGTGTAACCTAGTAGAAATTAGTAGATAATATATCGTCACATATTGTACTTTTCTTCAAATAAATGTTAAAATCGTGCCTCATTCTTGAAGTCCCACTGTCGTCTCCTGAACTGTGTCTCTTGTGACACCCCTACATTTTAATGTACTTTATTCTGCTAACACAGTGCAAAGACAATGTAGAGGGTACATGCTGCACGGGGTTCAAAGTTTGATTTTCAACACTTTAAAATTTCCGTCATATCTTTCCATTGTTTTGGACATATTTTCTGCAGAGTGAGACATCACACGTCTGACTTCTTTACGCCTGAGTGCAGTTTCTGTTCTTATAGTATGCATTCAGGCTTTCCTGTCAAGAGTGTCTGCATGCGGCAACAGACGGGAAACCTCAGTTGTTGCATCATGAATGTTTGCAGCATAAAATACAACTGCAGCCCTCAAAGTAAAGTACAGTACAGTAAAGCACACTGGTGCAGAATTGTGGCTGTGATGTTGTTGTTGCTTTACAGTTTAAAGCCATTCCTGTTAAATGTTGTGAAGTGGGTGCATACATCAAATAACAGTAACACTTTTTACCTCCATTTATTAGAGTGATGGGGAGGGAAATAAGTAAAAACCCGCCAAAAATGTACAGATACATGTCTCTAATGTACACCAAAGTATTTAATATTTGTTGGGCACATAAAACCATTAAAAAAGAAGTTCTACTGAAGACACATAGAAAAACCTGATCTGTACAGTTTAGCAGAAAATCACTTATTCAAATATGCATATTCTTTTGCACTAATTCAGTTTAATCCAACAATTCAGCCCTTTTGACTCTAAACATACAGAAATGCATTACCTGAAAAAGTGAGCTACAGCTAACGCTACCACATGTCAGGAAATGTTTGCAAAACGTGGGAAAAAAAAAATGAAAATTATGTCAGAGATATACTGTTGTAACAGCAGTGCCCAGTCAAGAACTTTCTTTCCTGGTCTTTTATAATATAGTATGAAGAAGTACTAGGGCCACACTGAAAGGAAAAAATACCCAAAACACAGTCATAGAATTTTTAAAAACGACGAATGTATGAGAGTATAGTTAAAAATGTATGAGAAGAAATACAATTACAACAATTACAAGAATAAAGCCATACTTACTATACTATTAAATCTCACTCTTAAGTCTGTTGCAAGAATAAAATTAATAATATTAGAAAAATAAAAATAAAAATAAGGACAATAAATTGTACCTTCATGGCCAAAAAAGTCTATTACAAGAAAATGGCAATTATTGGGAATGAAGTAAAAATGTTGCAAGTTATAAATTGTAGAGAAAAAAAGTGGTTCTACAAAAATGTTATAATAAATTGGCTTTAATAAAATCACTAATTTAAAGGAAAAAAAAAGAAAAATGTGTGTTTTTTTTAAGGAACAAATTGTAATATTACACGAATAATGCCAAAGAAGGAAGTATTCATTATGCAGGAATTAAATCATAATATTACAAGAACAGTATTTTTAAACCAAAAATTTGACAAAAACGTATTAATTTTACATAAATAAAATTGGATTGTAAAGATGAGTTTTTAAGAACTTTAGAACTTTTTAAAACTTTAGGACTTTTTAAAAAGTCCTTACATTTTATTTTTTTTAAATATACTGTCCTTTCATTTTGACCCTAATACTTTGTAGAAAGGTAATGATGCTAATAAAGTTATGACACATAAAAGGATGAGTATCAATGATGAGTGAAATGCATCATAGTTATTTTTTATTCATTTGTGAAAACTAAAAACAACCAATGTGCCTCCAGGGCCTTCCATGCAACCCTGCAGTAAAAATGAGTGACTTACACAAAAACAACCAAGTCCTTTAGACAGACAACCTAAAAGTATGAAAGCATTCACACGTGAGAGACTCATGAGAAGGGGCTCCAGCTGAGGGTGCTGATGGAGATGAGAGTCTGGCAGGTGTTGGACGACAGCCACACCGTCTCCATCAAGCTAAAGTGAAAGAGGCCCAGTGCGAAACCACACAGCATGTCCGTCAAATGGTGCTTCCCCAGCAGCACCCGGGACATGCCCACCAGGAAGGCCCACAGCACCAGCAGGATGCGGAGCGGCACCGCTAGCACCAGATGGGACAGCAGGAACTTGGACACCATGGCAGCGCGGCTGGCGTGGGCCGCAGGGAAGGAGTACACGTCCATGGCCACGCAGTCCAGGAAGCCTGGCGTCATCTCCCAGGGTCCTTTGCGCTTCACCAGCCTCTGGACTCCCGCCACAGTCATTACGTCGAGGATGAGGGCTGGAAAAAAAAGACAAAAGTCCACCTTTAAAAAAAAATAGTATTGTAATATTTACAGTATAGGCATAAAAAAGGGTCGAGGTTGCTTGCTCGCTCCCGACTAGTGTTATGCTACCTTCCTTCGGATACTTCCAATTCCCAGGGCAAAAGCCATCAATCGGAACATCATGGCGTGTATCGCACTGGGTAGACGGGACATGCGGGATTCACCAAAACTTGCCACGCTTTGCCATACTCAATCGCAAGTAATTCTCAGATGTTTGCGTTTTCCAGTTGTACAATGTTGTTTACAGCCACCTTGAAAAGCTAATTGCTGATGCTATATCCATTAGCTTCACAACAGATACAGTACGTGTTCATTCCATGACAGCAGATATGTGATGGTACACATATCCGTATCGGTTGATATCGGAATCAGAAATGGAGAGTTGGCTAAAGTAACATTTTAGTAGCATCAAATTTAATAAAAGTAATTTTTTTTAAATCGTACTATTATGAAAAACAAGCACAACAATTAATAAAAGTGTCATTTTTGGAAAATAAGGTTGCAGAAAAAGTTACCCTGTTACAAGAATAAAGTCAAAATATTAATGAAAAAAGTTGCATTCTAACGGGAAAAAAAGTCGCAATTTTACGTGACTAAATTTGTAATAGAGAAAAAATAAAGAGAAAAAAATAATGTTATTTTAGGACCCTTCCGTTCAGATTGTTTTTAATTATTAATTTTTTACAAAAACTAAATGTGCCATTTTTAAACAAAGGAAATAACTTATGCTAATAAAATCTTCCAAATGTGAGGAAAATCATTAATTTCACAAGAATTAAGTCAACATTTGTACAAAACTCTATTTACAATTATTTAAAAAATGTCAGAGTTTTACATTACAATACTATCCATCCATTTTCTATGCCGCTTATCCTCATTAGGGTCGCGGGTATGCTGGAGCCTATCCCAGCTGTCTTTGGGCGGGAGGCGGGGTACACCCTGGACTGGTCGCCAGTCAATTGCAGGGCACATATAGACAAACAAACAGTCACACTCACATTCATACCTATGGACAATTTAGAGTCTCCAATTAACCTAACATGCATGTTTTTGGAATATTATGAGAAATAAAATCATAATGTTATGGGAATAAATTCTGGCTATTACAAGGGAATAAAAAGGGCACACCAGAAAAAAGTAAACATTTACACAAAAATACCATTGTCATTACAAGAATAAAGAGATAAACGTTACAATAGTACAAGAATAGAGTTTTTAAATTTATGAAAGTAAAATCTGACTATTGACTGAAATAGGTATTTTTTTTGTACAGTTGAAATTTTGACATAAAAAATAACATCCTAAATATGAAATTAATAATTACTAATAAATAATAATTGTCAAAGGCCCACTCGCTTAGGATTTATTGGCCTACATTGGGTTGGTTTTTGGATTACACCTTCATGTGACTGATGAGTGGTTCTTATTTTTAAACTTGTATAGGAATGTTAGAATATGGCCTATAAAGGTTTTATGATGGCAGCAGCCTGACCCTGAAACGGATTATTTCTATTTGTATTATTTCCTGTGGGGACAAATGCTTGGCTACACACGGTGAGATGTTTAATCTGGTCCTCCAGCAGCTTGGTGCCAGGCTGGTTGTGTTCAGTGGATTTGGGCAGCTTCAATAAGCTTCCCACTGTGGAGGAGTCTAGCCTGTGCAGATCATTAGTCTATAATCACTATCAAAAGATGACACAGACAAGCGCTAAAGAGCAGTGAGCCACTTGAGATACAAACATGGAGCTATCAGTTTCTCACAGCGTAATAAAAAATGTATTAAGGGCAGCAGCTGTGACAGCGAGGACACTATGGGACTATTTGTTTGGCTCTCCACCCAGGATCGACTAACTCATTGAGCCATGAACACAACTCCATATTCTCTTTTATTTTTCACTTCCTGTCATGGGGAACAAAAGCAGAAAACAGGAGCGATAGCACCGCACCATCACGTGATTATAAACCATCAAATAATAACAGCAGAATTAATCGTAAATCTTCATGCACCAACAAATAACAATGAACAAGCAAAGAAACCCCCCAAAACAATACAACTCGTGTTCCAAAGCCAGAGATTGACTAAGAACCAATCACAGCTCAACGTTGTTCCACTGCAGATTTGTCAAGCAACTAATCTGTATTTGGGTTCCTACCGTACACAACCACTAAGGACTATTTGGGCCCGACTACAAAGGAAAAACAATATTAATACTAAAAAAATACAATCATAAGTTTAGGAAAAAATTGCTTAGGAAAAAAGCCAAATTTTACTTTTTTTTCAGTATACAGAATTTAGCCACCATTTTCCGAGAATGAACTCATAATTACAACAATAAAGTTGCAACTACTTGAAGCAAGTCGAGATGGAATTTTCAACAACAAAAGTTAGAATTGGACTAATTCAAGTCCTAATAACTAATCATAATAATGTTAAGTCAGAAGTTTTCAAGAACATCGGAAGCAGTGAGGAAGCAATGCCTCGGGGGCATAAAAAGTTTGGGAATCACCGGTTTATATCTTTATTTATGGAAATTGTGTGAGCGATACTATGACTATAACTAGGATACTATGAGGAAAAAATACAATTTTACAAGAATAAGGTGGTAATAAGTAAAGTAAATAATACGAAGCGGGCGGTTTGAGAACAAAATAAGTAATTTTACAATGAAATTTAAAACAGAACAAGCATAAAGTTGCAATTTGCATGAAAAAGATGCTTACATTTTGCAAAAAAGAAGCTAATTTTTCCATTATAGAGATAACATTTTTACAAAGCAGAAAATAAAAATATAGTAAAGTATAATAAATTTTGACCAAAAAAGTATTGGTAACATCAGAGGGCATAATATAATATGGGGCAGAATTTGTAATTGTCCAAGAATACGGTTATTTTTGCCAGAAATTGTAACATTACAGTACAAAAATCATAATAGCTTATAAGCTATTATGATTTTTATACTATAACGTTATTAAGATATAAATTTAATTAATTATGTAATATCTTAATTTATGGAAATTTGGTGAGCGATACTATGAGTATAACTAGGATACTATGTGGAAAAAATAACAATTTTACAAGAATAAAGTTGGTAATAAATCAAGTAAATAATAATAAATAAAAATTAATAAAGTTTGCAATCTTAGTAATAGTAAGTCCTAATAATAAAAATAAAGTGATATGTTTTTTACATGAAAACATTGCAATATAACTGAAATAAAGTTGTAATTTGATAAAAAATGATTATATGAAAATAAAGTAGAAGAATCATGTGCAAAATGCAGTAAATATACAATAATAAAGTTGCAACATCAAACAAAAGTGACTTGAAAGTCTAAATTTTGATGCCTTTGCAATTGTCAATATCATCAAAGACTTGAACTTTCACATCAATGACTCGGGACCTGACTCGGAGTTTAGTCTGATGACTTGAAAATAAATGAGATTTTCAGTCAATTGAGTAAAACGCATCCCCACTCAAAGTTCAGATAGGCCAGTGGTTCCCAAACTTTTATTTTCAACGTCCAATCAGGCTTACAAATTAACAAGGAGGGTTTGACTTATTTTTCTGTGAGCAAAAATACCACCGAGGAGAATTTCATTTGCATTTGCAAATGATGTGGTTATTATTGAACAGTGCTTATGACTTGCAAGGACAAACATTTCAGGCCTATGACTTTGGACTTGACACGACCTGTCTTGTCTTGTCTTGAGTTGGACTTGCACATGTTGATGTGAGACTTTAAAGACTTGAGACTTGCACAAGACTGCCCTTTGTCACTGATTCTGTTCATAACCTTCATGGACAGAATTTCTAGGCGCAGTCAAGGCGTCGACAGAGTCCACTTTGGTGGCCTTAGGATCTCGTCTCTGCTATTTGCAGACGAAGTGGTCCTTATGCCTTCATCAGGATGTGACCTTCAGCGTTTACTGGAACGGTTTGCAGCTGACTGTGAAGCTTCCGCACCTCCAAATCCGAGGCCATGGTTCTCAGTCGGAAATGAGTGAATTGTACCCTGTAGGTTGGGAGTGAGGTCTTGCCTCAGGTGTAGGAGTTCAAGTATCTCGGGTTCTTGTTCACGAGTGAGGGAAGGTTGGAGCGTGAGATTGACAGACGGATCGGTGCAGCGTCAGCAGTAATGTGGTCGCTGTACCGGACCGTCGTGGTGAAGAGAGAGCTGAGCCGGAAGGCAAAGCTCTCTGTTTACCGATCGATCTACGTTCCCACCCTCACCTATGGTCATGAGTTATGGGTCATGACCGAAAGAACGAGATCCGCGGATACAAGCGGCAGAAATGAGTTTCCTCCGTAGGGTGGCTGGACTCACCCTAAGAGATAGGGTGAGGAGCTCGGCCATCCGGGAGGAGCTCAGAGTAGAGCCGCTGCTCCTTCACATCGAGAGGAGCCAGTTGAGGTGGCTCGGGCATCTAGTCCGGATGCCTCCCGGGCGCCTCCCTGGGCATCTAGTTCGGGCATGGCCAGCCGGGGAAAGGCCCCTGGGCAGACCTAGGACATGCTGGAGGGATTACATCTCACAGCTGGCCTGGGAACGCCTTGGTGTCCTCTCGGTGGAGCTGGAAGAGGTAGCCGGAGAACGGGAAGTTTGGACTTTCCTACTGAGGTTTCTGCCTCCGCAACCCAGACCCGGATGAAGAAGAAAAGCAGAAGACAGCAAGAACTTCATCATACTGTGAGCTGTTCCTAATATTTGGGATTTCTTGTTTAGCTCCACGAGGGACTAAATGGTGAGTGTCAATCAGACAGTCAAATTGTGAGAGTGATGATGATGACAATGATGGGCCGTGACTTACCCAGCAGTAGGTTGACCAGAACCTCTTGTCCCGCCAGGGTGCTGCTCCTGGTGAGGCAGACGATGGTCCCGATAATCCACGTCAGTCCGTGTCCCGTGAGGGCCAGCAGGGTCACCATGGAGCGACACCCTCCCCACGACGAAGACGTGTACGCGCACACGCTCATGCGCTTGGACAGGCATATGTCAATGGCGAGGAGGGAGTTGATGGCGATCCCCTTGAAGGACGGGTTCAGCTGCATGCAGTCCTCCTCGGGCATCTTACCGGGCTCCCTCTTGTCCGCTTTAGGCACACCGTCTCCGGCGTCCTCGCTTTGTTGGCTCGCCTGGTGCCGGATCGAACTGGAGCGCCTTGGGCCTCCACCTCCACCACCTCGGTTCTCCGATGGCCCGCCTCCGCCTCGAAGGGGCTGATTGAGGGACATGAACTCTGGTCTGCTCAGGACGCTGTTCCGCTCCCGAGCCCTGGATCTCGCCGTGGAGGGCATGTTTGAACCTCCCTTCTTCTTCTCTGCAGTTGAGGATGATTGGAGCGGTGCTAGTTTACCACCATGCAACAGTCAAATGTCCAAAAATAACCCGCCGGCCCCCTCCTCCCGTTCCCTTACCAGATATATTTAGACCCGGAATGTGCAGTAGCCGTACTTGCCGGCACCGGACCTCTGGGTCCACTTGGTAAGGGGTGGGTGGTAATCCGAGCTGCAGGGTGCAGATAAAACAACACCCAAGTCACTTGTTAGGTCGTAGAGTTCTACACAAACAAGCGTGTGCATCGCAGACAAAACCCTGCGTTTACTTCCGGTTTGCGCAAGAAAACGTCACGTGACAAAAACCGCAAACGTAAAAAAAAACAACTACGATGTAAGAATCCCATATTGAACCCAGCAAGTGGTGGCTTCCACAGAGACAAGCGGAGGATAAACACCACCGATCCGAGGCATTAAACTGGAAGACCCGCAACGGTTTCTCTTTACGCCAATGACGTAGTTTAGGAGAAAGCTGATTCCAGATCAGCTGTACGCACGGGAAGGAGAGGAGTTCTCCAAGGTGCTTAAACACGCAGGAGAGATTGCTTTTGCGTCTCCATGAAACGGGGATTTCTAATTAAAACGGTATTTCTTTTGGAAGAAATGATCATCACAATCATATCTTTAGAAAACACTTAGCCGAAAACAAAGAAATAAATAATAAATCAAGTGGCATATTGCTACTATTATTACAAATAACCAATAATGTCATATACTCGGTATGATTAAATGCATTATATTGACATCAGTATTGGGTGATTTATTTGTCTGTTTATGTACTTTTTACTATCAGAGGTACTTCTTAACACTTTGCAACCGCAGTAACACGATATTAATAAGGAACCAAGCTACACTAAAAATGAGACGATGCATGCCTAGTTATGAAGCATTACAAAATAGCAAAATATGTTTGATTAAATTAAAAAATGCGTATGTGAACATTTTGGACGCGTTTACTCTCATTGTGAAAAAAATGTTTTAGATGAAAAACAATAAAATGATGAAACATTAATAAAACAATAAAACAGTATTACCAGTATAAATATTATTCATTGATAAAATAGAATATACGTTATTCAAAAATGTACCAAAATATAGTAATCTTTCCCTGTTATGTACATAGCAATGTTTCATGTGTTAGAATGTTAAACAAGTACAACTGATTAGCATGTTAATCACACAATCAGAAGATCTGGAAGACCTGGGTTCAAATCTTCGTTGGGCATCTCTGTGTGGAGTTTGCATGTTCTCCCCGTGCGTGTGTGGGTTTTCTCCGGGTACTCCGGTTTCCTCCCACATTCCAAAAACATGCATGTTAGCTTAATTGGCGACTCTAATTTGTCCATCGGTATAAATGTGAGTGTGAATGTTTGTTTGTCTATATGTGCCCTGCGATTGACTGGCGACCAGTCCAGGGTGTACCCCGCCTCTCGCCCAAAGCCAGCTGGGATAGGCTCCAGCATCCCCGTGACCCTAATGAGGATAAGCGGCATAGAAAATGAATGAATGAATGAAAGTTCCAAAACGCCACTTGTCCAGGGTTTAAATGATTAGTTTGGATAATTCATTCATTCCTTTAATGTTGAAATGTCTTGCTAAAATGTTGGTTAGTTTCAACCCCAGAGAGCGGCAAAAATATCATTATCTGTACAAAGTGAAGAGAGTGTATTTACTTCCGGTATGAACAAGACCTCACGTGACAAATATCACACACAACCAAAAGATCCCTCTGTTGGCTAAAACCTCAATCCAGGAAGTGAAGCTCTACAGAGACAAAATGTATAAAGGACAGAAAAGCGATGCAGTAATCAACAACATTTTTGGATTATTTATCATTATTATGTAATTACATTTGGTTTGCTATTTCATTATTTCGGCACGTAGTTAAAAGAGCTTAAGCTAGCGACGTTACTCCTAATTCCTACATTTCCCAGCATGCACCCAAACGGGAAGTCTCGTGCAAAGCGCCTTATAACCGCTCGCCAGAGCCTGGCTGGCTGAGTGGAGACCAGACGCAGAGCGGGTGAACCTGCCCAGCGTCTGCGGGAGCGATGACAGCCTGCTGGGTCGCAACTTGGACTGAAAGGCTCCCTTCCAACCAGCTCGGTGACAGCTGACGCTTTTCA
Source organism: Oostethus manadensis (assembly GCA_024372805.1). Lineage (NCBI taxonomy): Eukaryota > Metazoa > Chordata > Actinopteri > Syngnathiformes > Syngnathidae > Oostethus > Oostethus manadensis. Next base: position 3,471,216 of record QODF01000003.1, on the reverse strand, counting down.
TACTTTATGTTTTTCAATTTGTTTGCAACATTCGACGCTCGAAGGGATCCCGACGTGAAAGGACATGGGTGCTGAAGTGGACCCGGCAGTGTCCTTCGGATGTTGCGCTGGTGCTCCGACCCGTACTGGACTTGGGTGTTTGCTGTGGCCACACTGCTTGTTTCTGCGTGGGGAATGAGTCACCGTGGAATGGAAGAAACAAAAAGATAACGTCGTTGTTTCACTTTTTTTTTTACCTGATCATTGTGAAATCCTCCACCCAGTGTTGTTTTCTAGGTAGACTTAGTTTTTGCTTGTGTGTTTATTTCCCGTGTGGCTACCACGCATGGCCCTTTAGCAATCTGGACATGATTTGTTGATATGAGACTTGATTTTTTTCAATCAACTGAGCCCAGGAATAACACAAACGACAGGAAATAGAGGCCTGGGAGATTTTATTCAGTTTCTTATGATAAAGACATCAAATTATGATTTTTCTAGCTTGCGCGCTGCAGTTTGTAAGTTGACGTATGATGGCAGACATGCAAAATATTGGCTTTTAGGAAAGGCGTCGCCAGAAACAATATCTTAATTTACAAGTTTACCCTTCTCTTTACGCTAAACACGTCTAAAAAATAATAATAATAATTTTTTGTTTTTATCTTTTGTTTTTGCATCAATTTTGCTTTTCTTCCCATGCGTCCCTCCCCTACACAGTATCTCCTGTGGACCATTTTGTGGACTGGGTTGCTTCCCGATGCGATGGGCTGCATCCAAAGCATCACGTGCAAGCCCAAGACTTTCCGTGACAGCATCGCAGTCCTAGAGGTGACCACGTCTATTGACTCCAACCCCACCAGCGTTGACGAGTCATCAGGCGTGGTCCTGCGCTACCGGACGCCGCATTTCCGTGCCCAAGCCCGGGTCCTGGTGCCGCCTGTGGCCGGTAAAGAGACGTGGACCGTGGGCTGGATTCAAGCTTGTAATCACATGGAGTTCTATAACACCTATGGCAGCAAAGGGATGTGAGTATCATCTATTTATCTATACGTGTATGTTAAATAATATCCCTTGATTTACTTAACTGCAGAGATTACTAGGCATCCACCGCTTTAACTTACATATTATCCGTTTGCACTTGCACTGGACTTTCCCTAACTGCACACCAGGAGCATGTAAGCTGACTCAAGTATTTGCACATCCTCTTTTTGTGAGATTGCACAATTGACTTTTAGTGATTGAACACAGGCAATATTGAACTAACTCCCATGAAAGTCAGATTCATAACTGCCATGACCTCTTTTTTGTGTTCCTGTTGCTGGCACACCTGCAAAATGTGGTCATATGAATCACCAATTGTGCCAAGATAATGATGTGGTGTTTATTTAACAATATGTTTATTATTGTGGTTGATGTAGAAGCAGCAGTGTAGAAATATAATAGGGCCACCAACATGTTTTAACGACGCACATCAGGCTATTTTCTCTTTCGGAGTTTAAGGAACACATGACGTTGACTGCAAGAGACGTTCAGCTCACATCCTGTATTGGGTCGACCGCAAGTGTGCTGAGAATGTGCTTTATCTCGCCACTTTGCGACCGAGGATGTTTGAGCACTGCATGTCTAAGATTAGAGACATAAGATCCTCCCACCTAAAAAAAAAAACAAAAAACCCCACACCCTAGATGTGATGTTGTATTTTCAAGGAAATGATTGACCTAATAGTGTGTAGTCGTTCTTTGCCATTTTGTGGTTAATTTTGCAGCTTTATTCTATTACGGTTTTTATTAATAAATCATGTCGTTTCGTGGTTGAATATGGCCTATTATTGGTCATAAAATATGCATATTGAAGCAAATTTAACTTATTTCTTGTCTAAATTAAGCATATAATTAATTAATAAGAATTGTTAAACTAAGAATATAAATGGCTAAGTGAAATAAAGTACAAATAAGGCATTCAGAAGACGCTGTGAAAAATGTGTAGTACTCTACACTGGTCACTAGGTGTCAGTAAGACGCTGAACATCCATCCATCCATTTTCTTCCGCTTATCCGAGGTCGGGTTGCGGGGGCAGCAGCCTAAGCAGGGAAGCCCACAGTTCCCTATCCCCGGCTACTTCGTCCAGTTCCACCCGGCAGATTCCGAGGAGTTTCCAGGACAGCTGTGAGACGTAGTCTCTCCAACGTGTCCTGGGTCTTCCCTGAGGTCTCCTTCATGTCGGACGTGCCCTGAACACCTCCTCAGGAAGGCATCCTAATCAGATGCCCGAGCCACCTCATCTGGCTCTTTTCAATATGGAGGAGCAGCGGTTCTACTCTGAGTCTCTTCCAGATGACAGTGCTTCTCACCCTATCTCTAAGGGAGAGCCCAGCCACCCTGCGGAGAAAACTCATTTTGGCCGCTTGTACCCGCCATCTTGTCCTTTTGGTCACTACCCAAAGCTCATGACCATAGGTGAGGGTAGGAACGTAGATTGACCGGTAAATTGAGAGCTTTGTCTTTTGGCTCAGCTCTCTCTTCACCACGACGGACCGATGCAGAGTCCGTATTACTGCAGACGTCGCACCAATCCTTCTGTCAATATCGCGTTACATTCTTCCCTCGCTCGTGAACAAGACCCCGAGGTACTTAAACTCCTCCACTTGAGGCAGGACCTCATCCCCGACCCGGAGATGGCACTCCACCTTTTGTCAGGCGAGAACCATGGACTCGGACTTGGATGTGCTGATTCTCATCCCAGCTGCTTCACACTCAGCTGCAAACAGATCCAGTGAGAGTTGAAGATCACGGCTCGATGAAGCCAACAGGACCACGTCATCTCCAAAAAGCAGAGACCTAATCCTGCGGCCACCAAACCAAAACCCCTCAACGCCCTGGCTGCGCCTAGAAATTCTGTCCATTGAAGTAATGAACAGAATCGGTGACAAAGGGCAGCCCTGGCGGAGTCCAACCCTAACTAGAAACTGGTCTGACTTATGGCCGGCAATGCAAACTAAACTCTGACACCAGTCATACAGGGAACAAACTCCCCATAGTATTCCCCGAGGAACACTGTTGAATGACTTCTCCAAGTCCACAAGACACATTGGGTCTGCCAGGTCTGACCGGCAACCTCCCCCACCATCGGAACCATCTCACCACCAGGTGGTGATCCGTTGACAACTCCGCCCTTCTCTTCACCCGAATGTCCAAGACATGTGGCCGCAAGTCCGACGACACAACCACAAAGTCAATCATCGAACTGCGGCCCAGGGTGTCCTGGTGCCAAGTGCACATGTGGACACCCTTATGCTTGAACATGGTGTTCGTTATGGACAGTCCGTGACGAGCACAGAAGTCCAATAACAAAACACCAGTCAGGGTTCCTCCCAATCACATCTCTCCAGGTCTCACTGTCACTGCCAACATGAGCGTTGAAGGGAGCACTTTCCAGTACTTCCTGTAAGGACTCCCAAAAGGGTGGGTATCCTGAACTGCTGTTTGGCGCATAAGCACAAACAACAGTCAGGTTCCGTCCCCCCACCCGAAGGTGTAGGGAAACTACCCTCTCATTTACTGGGTTAAACTCAAAAGTGTGGGCTTGGAACCGGGAAGCAACAAGAATTGCCACCCCTGCCCGTTGCCTCTCATTGCTGGCAACACCAGAGTGGAACAAAGTCCAGCCCCTCTCGAGAGGACTGGTTCCAGAGCCCTTGCTGTGCGTTGAGGTGAGTCCGACTATATTTAGCCGGAACTTCTCCACCTCCCGCACCAGCTCTGGTTCCTTCCCCGCCAGAGAAGTGACATTCACTGTGCCGACAACTAGCTTGTGTAGCCGTGGATCAAACTGCCAAGGCCTCCGCCTCCGGCCGCCACCCAGCTCACTTTGCACCCGACCTCTTTGGCCCCTCCCACGAGTGGTGAGCTCATGGGAGGGGGGGGCCCACGTTACCTTTTTGGGCTCGAATACAGTAATAATGAGTGTGCATGGTGCCCCGCGCCCCCTCTGTCATAATGCCGGCCCCCCCCCCAGGGGCATGCCCCCAGTTTGAAAAATAACTGGTATGGGGTGTTACTTCGTCTCTAGAAGGCACTCATAATGTATTTAAAAAGGTTAAACAGGTGATCTATCCTGTAATTATAAAAATAATATTTCAAAATAAAGAATTCACTGTCACGGCTGTAGCTCACATTGTGTTGCAAACAGTCCATTTAAATATAGGATATCTGAGAAGTTTGAGTTGAAAAAATTCCGCAATTTGGGTCACAGCTTGTCACTGGGCGGTGATGGTGGGTCCCGCAGCCTAACCAGTTGAGAACCACTGCTTTAAATGATATCTTATCATTAATAGTTGTAAATAAGTGTAAAAAGAAGTTAACCGCTGTAAAGAAGAAAGGATAAAAAATAACAACCCCCCCCGTTAACACCTGCAGAGGGCAAAGAAATGTAGGCCTTCTGAAAGCAAAGTCACCATTTTCAACATTCTTAACCATGAAAAAATAAGTTAACCAATTTTAAGTATCACACAAAAACAACAAAGGAGTATGGGAAGAATGCCTCTTTATTCTTCATGATTAGTGGTATACAGTCCTCGTTTATTGTGGTTAATTGGTTCAGTCCCGGCCGTGATAAATTAATTTCGCAAAGTAGGATTCATTTTAATAAATGGAATGTTTTCATAGTTAGAGCATAAAAGTAGTAAAGAGTACAGATTTCCACATTATTAGAGCCCTAAACCCTGAACCTCCTGACTGTGAGGCCAACATGCTACCCATTCGGGCACCGTGCGGCCCTATAGGGCTCTAATAATATATTATATGACATACATGTTCGAATCTCCAGTGGGCATCTCTGTGTGGAGTTTGCATGTGCGTGCGTGGGTTTTCTCCGGGTACTCCGGTTTCCTCCCACATTCCAAAAACATGCATGTTAGGTTAAATGGCGACTCTAAATTGTCCATAGGTATGAATGTGAGCGTGAATGTTTGTTTGTCTATATGTGCCCTGTGATTGACTGGCGACCAGTCCAGGGTGTACTCGGCCTTCCGCCCAAAGTCAGCTGGGATAGGCTCCAGCATACCCGCGACCCTAATGAGGATAAGCGGTATAGAAAATGAATGAATGAATAGAGCCTTGTAGTCATGAAATAACACCCTCATAGTGATGTTTACGCTATTATTCTTTGTTTACACTACATTGCGCAACACTAATGTGCAGGCTACAGGATCACTGCAAGGACATAAGGGACAGCCACTGCTCATCTAAAGCTACCCACCTAACTAGTTAGCGTCCACTTTATCTGTTCTAAGCTTAGAGGGTTTTAAAGCTTGTGAGGAAGAAGGACAAAGTAAAAAGACAAAAACGTACCACTTCCACATGGAATGGGAGAACTCTTTATCACACTATAATGTCGGACAGGTAATGTAATCTAAGATAATGTCTCATTAATGTAACATTACTGATGCCTAGTGACCTCAATACTACATGTTACTAGTCTTTCAATATTTTTGACTAATAATAGTCTATAGTCAAACACGAAACAGCAATCATTTATTAATTAATTTTGGCAAAACTACGCTACTGAGAGGACACAATGTTTGAACTGCAATGCAGCGAGGGATGAATGTGTTCAATTAAGGTCCGTTGTGATGCATTAAAGATGCACACTAATTGGATTCTCTTCAGTCTTCTTTTACTACAGCCATGTTGTACTGAGCAGCCAGGACGAAGATGTGTGTACCGCTCACAGCGCTACGCTACAGCTAGGACGCTATAAGTTCCATTTCATATGCTCTTTGCCAGCCACTGGCGCCCCTCTGTGATGACATCACAAACAAAAAATGTCAAATAAAAAGCAAAACATCCTAATGTCCGTCATGCATCCTCAAAGAATTTGAGTTTGTTAGAATTTTGGGCCAGCATGGCAGCAGTGAACGGTGCAGGTCTTCTGTCCAGTCATACAAGGTAAACATAATTAGTGGTTGAACATCACGATGGTCCTACTATCATATATTGAATGCAAAGAAAGACAAATGTTTGTCATTTGTTTTGGAGGCCTCCATTTGAGAGGATTAAATGAGTCTTCATATGTGCGCGCACACGCGAGCGATTGTCATGCCTGATGTGATAATCTTGCCCCCCGGGCGGAATCGTGGACGTGAGGCCGAGCAGGCAGTAAGTCATGTGGCTGGTGATCACACTCTTATCTCCGCTGCGCTGCTGCTGACTCGCCGCATCATGAAAGGGAAGCTAATGTGTTTTTGTTGTGACCAAGAAGAAGCCACATTTCTGTACAGTACACTTGGCTTCAGTTCATCCTACTCTACCCTACACTAGGTGGGATGGCCATAGCTACCGGAAATGCTCCAGCTAATGCCGTTCCTGTCATGGAAGAATCATGAGTCAGTTGTTGGTGAGAAACTCATGTTACTTACCATTTCCGTTGTTTTCAATGATCTCCTTAGCAGTAGTGATGGAGGCTGAGCAGCTTGCTCCTTACGTTATTACAACATCCGTTCTGTTGCTCCTGTGTTGTGCAATATGCTTATGAATAAATGAGCATTTGGTCAAAGAGAGCTACTTTTTCACTTTTGCATGCAATCCAAATTATAAGTTAAAAAAACAAAAAGTTATGTACAGTCGTCCCTTGCGATATCACGGATCAATTATCGCTCCCTTGCTAACACACGTTTATTAATTAATAAATAAATGATTTCTGTTTCATGGCAGACTGTAGACTATGCTGAGTCAAAACATATTGAAATACAAGTGATATGTAGTTTTCTGGTCACTAGGTGGCAGTAATACAACAAAACACTGAGGCATCACATTATCCTTCATTAACCGTGCATGAACTAATGAAGTCAGCCACGGCATGTCCACCATGACAGAGTGAAGAAAAGCTCTCCTACTATTCTGCGTGAAAGTCGAACGTTTTTGGCTTTAGGTTTAGAAGAAAAAAATCAAGGCTAACTGGTTTAATCAAGCTAGAAGATAACAGACACATCTGAAACTTTGCTTACCTAACACTAGTCTCTTTAATAGTAGGAGGGCATTTGAATCCCACTTTAAACGTGTTATTATGAGCAATGAGCGGTTTTGTTAGTTGAATTTGCATGATTTGAATTTGCTTTTCAGACTCCATCCATCCATCCATTTTTCTCCGCTTATCCGGGTCTGGGTCGCGGGGGCAGCAGCTTCAGTAGGGAAGTCCAGAGACTTCCCGGTCCCCAGCGACCTCTTCCAGCTTCCAGGAGGACACCAAAGCGTTCCCAGGCCAGCGAGACATAGTCCCTCCAGCGGGTCTTCCCTGGGCGTTCTCCCGGCTGGGCATGCCCGAAACACCTCACCAGGGAGGCGTCCGGGAGGCATCCGGACTAGATGCCCGAGCCACCTCAACTGGCTCCTCTCGATGTGAAGGAGCAGCGGCTCTACTCTGAGCTCCTCCCGGATGGCCGAGCTCCTCACCCTATCTCTTAGGGTGAGTCCAGCCACCCTACGAAGGAAACTCATTTCCGCCGCTTGTATCCGCGATCTCATTCTTTCGGTCATGACCCATAACTCATGACCATAGGTGAGGGTGGGAACGTAGATCGATCGGTAAACAGAGAGCTTTGCCTTCCGGCTCAGCTCTCTCTTCACCACGACGGTCCGGTACAGCGACCGCATTACTGCAGATGCTGCACCGATCCGTCTGTCGATCTCACGCTCCAACCTTCCCTCACTCGTGAACAAGAACCCGAGATACTTGAACTCCTCCACCTGAGGCAAGACCTCACTCCCAACCCGGAGGGTACAGTCCACCCGTTTCCGACTGAGAACCATGGCCTCGGATTTGGAGGTGCTGAGTCTCATCCCAGAAGCTTCACACTCAGCTGCAAACCGCTCCAGTAAACGCTGAAGGTCACAGCCTGATGAGGCCATAAGGACCACATCGTCTGCAAATAGCAGAGACGAGATCCTAAGGTCACCAAGCTGGACTCCCTCAACACCTTGACTGCGCCTAGAAATTCTGTCCATGAAGATTATGAACAGAATCGGTGACAAAGGGCAGCCTTGGCGGAGGCCAACGTTCACCGGAAACAAGCTCGACTTACTGCTGGCAATGCGAACCAGGCTCCTGCTTCGATTGTACAAGGACCGAATGGCACGTAGTAGCGGGCCATCAATCCGGTACTCCCGGAGCACCCCCCACAGGACACCACGAGGGACACGGTCGAATGCTTTTTCCAAGTCTACAAAGCACATGTAGAACGGTTGGGCAAACTCCCACATACCCTCCAGTACCCTTGCAAGGGTGTAGAGCTGGTCCAGTGTTCCGCGACCGGGACGAAAACCACATTGCAGCTCCTGTAACCAAGGTTCGACTAACGTTCGTGCCCTTCTCTCCAGCACCCTGGAGTAGACTTTCCCAGGGAGGCTGAGGAGTGTGATCCCCCTATAGTTGGAAGACACCCTCCGGTCACCCTTTTTAAAAACGGAGACCACCACCCCGGTCTGTTTTTTCATAGGGGTCTTCCGCATCGAGAGTTAGTGAGCGATAAGAATATCCTCTTACTGTCGTTCTGTTTATTTAGAGCACATGTAAATACATAAATGCATAATAATGATCTGTGTCAGAGGGTCTCCGAGTGCATCTCGAAGTGCAGTTTTGAGGCTGCCCCTGAATGCACCAGAGACGTGTTTGTGAGGGGAAGGTGCATATTTGGTGTTGGTGCCGTTGATGTGCTCAGAATAAAGTTATTAAGGAGCGTCAGACATTGTGTGACTCTGTGGGGAGCTGCCGTCTGTCGTCATAACAGAGGCGTGGCTCGCCATGACGAGTATATGTTAATTACGCTAGAAGATTTCACGTAATTAATAAAAGCAATTAGTTACCGCTGTTAACGCGCTAGTTTTGACAGCCCTAGTTTTTAAGCATTCAAAGATAAAGCAAAGATACGACCCTAATGAGGATAAGCGGCATAGAAAATGGAAGCATGGATGGGAGGTAAGCTACATAACCGCAGCACACTGCTGACTTTACTTGTGCCGAAATGTTTCCAACGTAAGGTTCTCAAGTTGGGACTGGACTGCGATGAGATGTGACGTACAAAAATCAAGTGCTCAGATAACTAATAACTAATAATCAAAAAGGTCACGAAAGAAGTGCGGGGAAGGGTAGCTCCTGTGTGGTTACCCAGCATGCCTTTCAGGTTGTAGTTGTGGGTATAGTTTTGCATGTTAGTATTCGTGTGCAAGCGTTATTTTGGAACCCGCATAATTCATGTGGTGCAGTAATTCCCATAGCGTGTTAGACTGGTGTTTGTGTGTGTCGGGAGACAGTATTACTGGCTGCAAATAAAGAGCACTTCTTTAAACCGGGAGGTGTGCCTCGAACTGTTGCTTAATATTGTTGTAATTGGCGTGCGTGCTTCTGTGGTCCAGGGGAATATTTTCTTAGTCGATTGTTGATGGTTCTCCATTTAACGCGATGCAGTTGGCGCTCCTTGAATTTCTCCCTGCTTCTTTAAGTTGCGCGCTTTCTTGGCGATGTCAGTGTTGCATTTTGTCAGATGCTCATTTGTGACTGATTCTTTCTGAAATGAGTGTTCTAAAAATTGAAAGGGAAATCATGGACGGCGTGATCATTATCGCAGGCTGCCAGTTGCATACACGTGTACTATGGCATCGATGCAATTGTCTCAGGCAGTCCATTTCGAATATTTTACACAAACAGATCAGTATGGCACTTGAATCGGCATCGAGTAAGCGAGTGGAGTCACCTTTTTGGTGTAAATTCACATCTTTCCCGTTTCCAGGTCCAGTTGGGAGCTGCCTGACCTCCGCGCTGGAAAGATCCAGGCCATCAGCGACTCAGATGGCGTCAATTATCCCTGGTATGGAAACACCACTGAGACCTGCACGATCGTAGGTCCCACCAAGAAGGACAGCAAGTTCACCGTTAGCATGAACGACAATTTCTACCCTAGCGTCACCTGGGGTGTGCCGGTCAGCGACAGCAACGTGCATCAGCTCAGCAGCATCCACCGAGACCAGAGCTTCACCACGTGGCTGGTGGCCATTAACCAGGACACATCTGAGGCTGTTGTCCTGCAGACCATCTGCTGGAGGATGCGGCTTCACATAGAGGTGGATCCGGAGAAGCCACTCGGTCAAAGGGCGGTTCTGAGCGAGCCCATCTCCCAAGAACAGCCGCAGATCTTAGGCAAGAACGAACCCATCCCATCCAACGCCATGGTCAAGCCCAACGCCAATGATGCACAGTTGCTTATGTGGCGGCCCAAGGTGGGTGACCCTGTGGTGGTCATCCCACCCAAACACTGACCTTGGATACACCTTTCTTTGTCTACATTGTTTATGTTGAAAATAGACACCAGCTCTGACGACTTTAGGGTGTTTAGGGAGAAACCAACAACCATTCTACCTTGAAACTGGGTCGGGTCTCACTGTGCAAAATGAGCGAAAGGAAGTCGCTGATTTCAATTTGGGTTGGTGTGGATTTTTAGTATTTAAATGACCACGACTGAGCATTGATTTAGGGTCTGAATATGTTGTTTTTTATTCAAAAGCTGCCCGTGTCAATTTTTCTATTTATGTTGCGTGTCACTGTGCTGTTTTTATTTTTTACGCGTCAGATGTTGGGGTCTATGCTGCCTTATGTTTACATCGCTCTCCACTCCGAAACCCTTAGCCTTAAAATGCAATGCAGTATTTTCCCTTGTGCGGTGTCGTCTTCCTTGCATTTCTGGTGCCACTTGTGTGGGGTCTGGGACAGAAACAGGAAGACCTCCTGAACTTTAACCAGTTTAAGATCTCAACTGTAAAAGGGAAGAGAGTTGATGCTTCTAACAACTTAGTTTTCAACACAACCTACAGTCCATGGGGTAAATGCTATTTGTGGTTCCCACACGGTTTTATAATCATTATATTAATGGGCCAATTAATTGCTGAAACATTTTGCTTATTGGCGACCATGGTTTTCAACCAATTGCCCAAATTTTACAGACGTGTTTGCCAGTTCCCTAAAGGTGTTGAGCTGTGGGAGAAATTTCAAGTCAATTCGACTTATGGGATCAAAATTTGGGGTTTAATAACAGCACCACCATGTGGTGTACCGTCAGAAAAACGATAGCACAGCAACACGCTAGAGGTGCAAATTTTGACAAACAGTTGAAAAGATTGAATCGAGGCAACTGGACTATGTTTGTTGAAGACGTTTCACCTTTTAACCAAAAGGCTTCTTCATTCTTCAGGTGTTTTAGAACTGAGGAAGCCATAATGTTCTCATTCATCCAGGTGGATGAGCACAACTGGACTGTTGTAGAAGGCGTTCCACCTCGCACCCATGCAGGCTTCATCTGTTCATGCTCAACGACTTGGTGGGACGGCTGTCATCAGGTGAGACAGCTCTAGCCTGACTAGATAGGACTAGAGTAACCCTAGAGCCTAGGACCAGACTTGTTGACTAGATCTGCTCCAGGCCCTGGGACTAGAGCTGTTCTATCTAGTCATATTAGAGCTGTCCCACCTAGTCGTTGAGCATGAATCTTTGAAGCCTGCTCTAATGAGAGGCGAAACGTCTTAAGACAACCAGTACAGTCCAGTTTCTATCGAGTTGATGGCCTGAGAATACAACTAAAGAAGAGTTTTGGACGAAAATGTAATGTCTTCACCAAAGAAGACTCCGGTTGCCTCAATTCAAGCTGGCTTTTGCCAAATGTTCACCCTTTTGCGTGCAGTGGTTCAGGAGTACTATAGAAGACTTACACAACCAATACACCCTCAAATTGGAGACTTGCTAAAATGAAGAATTAAGATTGAGGAGGTACTAAAGGGTCCAGTCCAACACTTGGTTAGGACACAAGGGCTTGTCTCCAAATGCAAGACGCACATGGACAACCAGAATCCCTGTTTGCATGAATACCAGCACAAAATACCCCTTTGGGAATAGTCTCAGACTTGAACGGGGAACTTGTGAACAGTGTCTCATTTTGTAACTCGGAAAGCTCTAATCTTCTTTTCGCATCAAAGTAACAAACAAGCCATTCTGATGGAGTTTTTAGATTCCTGCTGAACGTTTTAACTCTTGTCTTCTCAAAGAACGACTATGCAAACTGCGATGCCGGGGATGCAAAAAAGCACGTAAAGCTTCAAATCCACCGAAATACAGAAGAGATGGTTGCCGTCACAGCCAAACCTCCCAATATTTTAGGTTTATTCTGCCCAGTCTAACAAAAACAACCAGAGCTATTCATGCCATGAGGTGCAGGCCGTTATTAGCGTGATTGCATAAAAAGCTCACGCGTGGCCTCGAGACGCTCCTGTGAAGGAAATTCGGGTTGAGTCACAGGCCAGCTGGATGAGGGGGTTAAGAAAAAAAAAGGGCTAGCGGGGGGACTCCTGACATAACTAGATCACTTGGATGCCCCGAGTGTTGCTTACGTGTGAAAGGGCTAAGCCAAGGGGCTGCAAGAACTACAAAGGTTAGCGTGGGTTGTGAGGGATTCTGAGGCCGGCATTTTTTTTTCTGCATACCCTGAACGGGACAAAGTTTCCTCTACATGTTGCGCCCCTGGACGTCGGTAGTACAGCACGAACAGAGGCGCGTGAGCGACACTGGGGGCCAACTCATTGGGCGTCTGAGGGTCAGCCTGCGGTCGCCAGTGTCACGTTTTAAGTGATGCTAAGTAAAGATGAGTGGGAGCTTAGGGTATGCTTGAAAACCAAAATAAAAGCAAGAACTCAATTAAATGCAGCTATGTAGCAACGCAGCCTGTGACCTTTCACCCTCGCACACTCCCATAAGCAAGTGTGGGGTGTCATCATCTCGATGTGTAGTACTCAACCAGACTGCACGTAATGTAATGAAACCTTCATGTGTGTGTCTTCATGTGTGCGTGTGAGTTAATACCCCGTTGAAGGGATTTAGGCCGGGATGAGGAGTTTGGCTGATGTGCTTCTGCTCTTGTTGACTCATCATGCTTTCTCAGCCCCCCCCCCCCCCCCACACACACACACACACACAGGCAGAAAGGTTATGTCCTTGTCATAAAGCAGGGACACACACATCGACACCCTGAGGGGCTGGTGTGGTTTCTGATGGTGTTGTCACCCTGCCAAGCACCGGCCCCATTTATCAAGTCCGGACTGCTTGTGAGCTATGTGGACGGCCAAGTTGCACCCTAAAAACATGCCCACACACCAGCGGCGGGGTTTAAACGTCGTGTAAACGGGCGCTTACACCACAGAAGACGATCACCGATGGGACTTGTGTTTCGGTAAAAGGAGCCGTGGAAAAACAATACAACGTTGCCAAAATGATCACAGCCAACGTGTTTTGTGGTTTTGGAACACACCAAATAAAAATGTCTATTTTTACATGAAGTTGAAACGGAACCTATACGACAGTGAAGGATAGTTTCCCTGACCCTCATGTACAGAAACAACTTTAGTGTAAAATCTTTTTCAAGTGCATCAGTGTTACACACCACTCTCTTTCGTCCTTGGGCCAAAATAATATTTTGCCTTTGACTGAATTTAGCATAGCAGGGTTGAAAAAGATGCTTTTCTTGATTTTCTTCAAGCTGCCGAGCTTCAGACTTAAAAAAAAAAATTCCTGTTAAGGTCCCGCTTAATGTCCCACAGCTTTCAAGGGGGTATTTTTTATTTGGATTGTTTTGGAAACATTTATTTAAAAAACAACATGTGTAAGCAGCTTTACTTTTTAAACTTATACTTGAAAAGTATTAGGTGACTATTATGCAAAACTGTGAAAATGCACAACTGTCCTCCAGAGGGCGACTCCGTGTATACATATTTTCATGGATCAATAAACGAAATACGTGTACAGTGTGTTTTTGCTCACGAATGACTTTCAGTCTTAAGAGTGCAACTGAAAACTAGCAAACACTTGCACACACTCGTGCACGCGCTCGAGGCCGCCATGGAGCGTACTTGATGCAGGAGCAGACGTCTTTTGTGTTGGAATGATAAGATGTTGCTGCTCTATTTATATCTCCCCTTTGTGCACGGGAAAATGGATGAAAGAAAGGAGACGTTGAAAGGGAAGACAAATAGAGCGAACGAATGAATGGGCAAATTGGACACCGTTGTGAACTGCTAGCTTAATAGCAACCATACTGTCAGCATATATATTATGTTAAGCAAAGCCGATTATTGGCATATTTTGGTAGACATCTTGTATTGAACCATCTTTGACTTGTGTGTCAACGTGGGAAGCTTCTTCCAAAATGCTATACATTTTTTCAAGTCTCACCTAAGCCACCGCAAAGACGTTTTGCTCGATGGCGGCCAGGATTTTCCATAAATCTTGCTGAAATTTTACAAACATGTGCTTGTCAGTCCCCTCAAGGTGTGTACCGAATTTTGTGGTGATTCGACCGAGCGCCCTTGAGTTACAGTGGGTGTTTTGTTGTGCGCGTTTGAGAAATTTCAAGTCAATGCAACTTATGGGATTAATAAGTGTCGGTGCGCGACTGCAGATAACATTTATTTGCATGAATGTGCTAAGTCGATAATGGCGGGGTCTGATTGAGTCACTTTAGTTCTTAGCAGAAGATTGGCATCGTTTTTGTATAGCTCAGAAGTTTTAGAACACCCCTCTTTTTCCTGGTGTTTACTGAAATTCACGTCATTCAAGTCCAGTAATAGCCTGAAATGAAATCTGATAAATATTTTCAGAATTACACAAAAAGGCCTGTTTCAGGGACCACAACATTTAAAGTTGTTCTGCAGAAATTGCGGTGGATGAAACCTTGGCAGTTCTGGAGTACTTACTACCTCCTCTGTCTGCATAAAAGCAGTGTTCGGAATGCCACAATGTGGCACTATACCCTTGTGAACATCAGTTGAACAGCACTGAACTGGAGAAAGTAACTTGTTGCTACAAAAATGGCAAGAAAAACAATTGACAATGGAAGAGAAACCATCTCAACACTTAATACTAGCGGCAGCAGTGGCTCAGGAGGTAGAGCAGGTCGTCCAGAAACCAGAAGGTTAGAAAGACTTTTCACCCACCTTGCCTCCAGTGCTTCCCACACCAATGTATGAATGTGAATCAAAGTTTGGTGGTGGTCGGAGAGGCCGTAGGCACCAATTGGCAGCCATGTTTCCGCCAGACTACCCCGGGGCAGCTGTGTCTACAGATGCAGTTTACCACCTCCAGTGGTGTGACTGTGCTTTGGGTACCTTCAAAAGCGCTATAATACCTTTTTTCTTCAGGAAATGTGTTCTAAAACTTTTGACCGGTAGTGTATAAAACAAAAACATGATGCGTTCAAGTACTAGAGCAATACTGAGAATGCTAGAACATATGAGTGTTTATGGCGGACTTGCTAGCGCTGCAGCCTGGACTCTTGATGCTATCCTGGTCGCATTCCTAAGCGGAGCATTCTAACTTATATTAGTAGGGCTCAGACTCGGCCCTTGCGGCGCACCTGTCACTGATACGGATGCAAAATAATCACTGGTCCACTATCTTTGGCACCAGACGCTGCTATTAATACCACAACGGTGCCAATGTCACCGTAGCTCTCATTATGCCATTTGTCACCTAAGCACAAATCCTTGCGTTTTCTTCTGGACATGTTTATCACTACAATTATTACATTAGTCATTTTGTCTACATGCTTTTTATTTATTTTTTACGCGTGTTTTAAAGACATGCCTAATAATGTATTCCAGGCCCCCCTCGGGTACAGGCATTTTTTCCACACCCACAGGATTTGAAATACTATTGAGCAGTGGGTGCGGACTGAAGTGAGTATGATTCAAGGCTTGTAGTTGGACTTGGACTAAATACCCCGTTTCCACTGTAGCAAACTCAGATTTTAGTGGGATGACTTGAAAATACCGTGTGTCAAAGTAAAATATTTTTTTTCTATACAATTTTTTTTCTATACAATTAATTAAAAATGTCATAAATGCCAATTCCGCAGCATTACAGAGTGATAGATGATAAATTATTTCTTATTAATATGTATTATTATATATTATCATAAAAATGGCTAATTTGGTGTCAAAAAATGTTGATAATATCGATTAGCGACAGTTTGTGATAGAATAAACATTTCAAACGACACCTGCGTTGTTTTGTGACTCAGTTAAATAACACATTGGTTAGTCCGGTCATATTTCTTCATTGTACTTTTGTTAAAATCTACGTCTGGTCTCATTCTCACGGATCCAGTCTCGTGTATCGTCTCACGACTCCCCTATTTATTATTCCTGATCTGCTTGTAACAGATAACCGATATTTATGATCACAATTCCAGCTACACCAATTGTCATACGGAGCACAAGGATAGCCAATCAGGAAGCGAGTTGACCGAGGACAAAAAATAGCAATCGGCAAGACAGCAAAGCTCTAGGTGAGATAGACTTACAATAGAACTGGAGGTACCACAGAGTTATACTTATGGCTAGCCAGTCTTGTAACTATTTTCATTTAGCAAAGATGGTAAAAAAAATTCTGGGTCTTGCAGACACTGCGTCAGGCCACGTTTGCTAAAGACGCGTGATTGTCGGTGGAGAACGTTTGTAGCAGTGAGTTCATTTCATTAATCTGCCTTTCTTATGTTGACAAAAGGAGTACTGGTAGTCTTTAGCACCCAATAGGTGTGAGCGCTGTAAAGACAAAGACTGCCCAACTGAGTAAGAACTTTAGTGGTGATGCTGGGAAAACCAGGTGTTCTAAAGCAGAAACGTGCAAGAAAAAGCAGCTTTGGTGGCCAAAAGATGAGCAATAGTCATCAGCATGTCTGAGGAAATGAGACTTTTGGACAAGTAAATGTTTAATATTTAAACTGAGGTCTTAAATATTGTTTTTTTTTAATGTTTTTACACGTGCTATAGGGAGAGAAATATGTAATTTCTTCTCTTCTGGGAAGACTTTTGAGAAGATTTTGCAGTGTATGGACAACACTTTGTCCATTCATGCAGAAGAACTTTAAGAAGCCATAAGATCAGGGCAGACTAACGAGGCTATGTAATAATATTGTCTATATGGTGTAGATTAGGAATCCTTATTGAACTTTAAAAAAAAGCATCTGAGATCAGACCAGAAGCTTTTTTCTCCGTCACTCATTGATATGCAAAGTCAGTGTTTGAAACGTATCTTTGCTGTTGCCAGTTTATGTCAAGTCGCCTGCAAAGTGTGCCAACAAGTACAGGCACGGCATTCGTGCTTTGTAACAGGGCTAGTAGTGTGCGGAGACTAAAACTGGGTCGCATTAAAATGAAAATTGAAAGCTCATTTAAAGTATCAGGATAAGGCGGAACTGCGGTAATCCCTGTGAGTGCGTTAAAGAGAGCAAAAGAACCTCGCTGAGGTGGCGGCGAGGTAATTAGCTGTGAGGGTTGGACGGCCTTGGTTGAAAGTTCCAGTTCAACTTATAAAAACCTTATTTCAGCCACAGTAGCATTACCTGCATAACTGATTGAGACTTTGTTCTCATTGGGAGCATTCTATCCGACATTCATCACTGCTAAGACTGGACAAAAGCAAGATGAAGAACAAGGCACAATTGATACCGCAACGCCATTATCTTAGCATTTGCACTGAGTAGGGCTGCTACGCTGGTACAGGTATTCTGTTCCAGAAGACTCGTCCCGAAACAAAATTTTCACTGAACTGAACTGTACATGTGACTGAATGAATACCCATCCCCCTTCCATTTGCAGAAATCAAATCAAAATGCATATACATGACAAATTAAAGGGATGAATGAATATTTATTGACATTTTTACCTTCATTGTTGACAAAGACTGCCAGGGAAGAGCTGAGATCCACACGGGAGACCACCTTCATGTTTTGCAATGAGTTGTTCCTTGAATTCAATAGTGTTTTTCACCTTCTTTATCAAAATGCTGGCATGGCATTGGCCAACCTTTGTTTGGCTAAATTGTCGGTTATTTTGCAGCCGTGGTCATTGAGAAAAGCAGAGAGTTGTGGTGTAACTACAGTAAGCAGAACTGAGCTTGAGGTCCAGCGTGAAGTTTCCACAGTCTGACATGGTTTGGGGTGCCAAGGCATCTGCTGGTGTTGGTCCGCTGTGTTTTCTGAGGTCCAATGTTAGTTTTAGAGCACTTAATTGTTCCCGCTGCTGACCAACTTTATGGATATGCAGGTTTTATTTTCCAACAGGACTTGACATCTACACGCAGCGCTAAAACCACCAGTACCTGATTTAAGGACCATGGTAGCCTGTCCTTAATTGGCCAGCAAACTTGCCTGATCAAAACCCCGTAGAAAATCTATGAGATTGTCAAGAGGAAAAGCGATACGGCTGAGCACAAGGTCACTATCAGAGCCACCTGGGCTCCCAGGTTGCTCTGATAGTGACCTCCAGCTCAATACCTGGAGCTCCGACCAAGTATTCAGTGCTGTACAAGCTAACATTTCTAAAATCCTTTTTAAAAAACAAAAAACAAATTGGTCATACATAGAGATATCCGATATTGGCTTTTTGGCATTATCCAAGATGTCGATATTGTCCAACTCTTAATTTCCAATATCGATATTAACCGATACTGATGATTTTTTCCTCTCCACTTATTTAAATTAAGTGTTATTGGCAAGGGGTGCCGTATAAACGAGAAAAGTCAGGACAATTCCAAAGTCCCTTGACTGCCAGGACACCCAAAAACAGGTAATTACTAATAAAATTAGTGATTAATTCATAAGGGGGATGGGAACATGATTTTTGTAATGGGACCCAGAATTCATGGCTGCACCTGTTACTGGCAATATGATATATGAAAAAAGAATCCATAAAATCACCATAATTTAGACAAAAACATATTGGACTTTTTGAAGAGAACATAATATCACTGCATGGTGACACTTCCAGAAGATGACATGCCTTCTTTAAGGAGACTTGAAATTAATTTTATTTTTGCTTTATTCCTGCCCTTCTATCCGTGAGCGAGGCTGCAGAGATGGCCACAATGTGGTTTTGGATTAAGAGGGCTGATAAGAGGACTTCTAGCTGCAAAACAAATCCATCAATGGGTACTAATAACGTAAATTGAACTGCAACTGATATGCAACTGCAGCAGCTTGGAGCCAGTTAGCATTATGCTAAAGTAGATGACGCTAGTGACTCTAAATGAATGTTAATGTTTGCAGAAAAACACACGACCATCAACTTTGGCATGCATGGAAGTGTTTATTTCCTGATTTGGGAGCATGCAAAGAAAGAATGAAGAGGCGCTAATCATCACCAGCCAGTGAAACTTGTGTGGGCTACAACGGGAGTGGAGAGCTTTTTGGCTGGTGCGGACAGCGCTATTTTTATCTGGATTCCATAATGACAGCTGTCATCCTCACAAGTGTCCGTGAGACTTTCCTGCATTTTCCATCATGACAAACTTGAGGATTAAGAAGATTACTTTGCTTCCATTTGAGGCATTATGCAAATACACTTTAAAAAAGTCATATAGGCGGAGTGGGTGCGAAAAATCTCCTAATGTCAACCACTTGGGGAAAGCTATTACAGACTGCAATTTAATTTCTTTCCAAGAGAGAAAACATGTATCTGATGCAAATGATGAACAATACAAAAAAAAGTGTCTACATCTGTGATTCATGTTCATTTGTTTTATTTTTAATTTGGTTGGCTCCAGTCTGTTTCATTTTTAAACTGTTGGGGAATGTCAACTTTTTGGGCAGGTGGTAAATTCAGTCACATAATGACCCTGGTATTCCTGAGCTGAGACCTCTGTTATGCATTTTGGGTGGGGTGGTAAAGGTGGGTGTGGAGATAAGATGGGCAGACAGATTGACAGTGACAAACAAGTGGCGCGACTAATTTTGCAGATCGTAATATGTGTCCAAAAAAAAAATCTGTCCCTTCCAACAGCCAATTAAAACTCCATGGGCAATTAATTAAAATATGTTGTTAAACATTTTTTTTTAAGAATATCAAGCAGAAGTTCACATTACAATTAGTGACTTTTAACCATAACCTGCTACAATGCTGCTGCTAATAAAAATAATAATAAGAATAATAAACCTGCTAGTAATCTTCAGATGTTTTTTAACACGTGACGGTGACTTGACTAAAGGAACCAATGCTGTTAACATTTCTGAATTTTAGGTGCAATTACTTTTATTCCAAGTACAGGGTAAAATTTTGTACTGTAATTTCCGGTGTATAAACTACTTTTTTCTCCCGTTTTGAACTCTGCAGCATGCAACCCCACAGTAATGCAGCAAATTTATAGCAAAAACTACATTTCCCAGGTTGCTTAGAGTGCAGCTACAGGAAGTAGTGATGTGGAAGAGTTAAGTGAAAGAAAATACCACGTTTTGAAGTCTAATGCATCAGATTTTGTGATGAAGTTTATACTGTATGATGAAGAGAGTACCTCAAGATAAATGGCTAATTTGCCTCGAGACAAAAGTGACAACAAAACAAGAGAGACTGACAAAGTGTGTGATGAAGGAATTATGAGGCTGTTGAATTGTGATGCTGAAGAAGATGACTTTAGCGGTTTAAGTTCCCAGGAGGAAGAGGGGGCAACGAATGTCTTTTCTGGTAGTCTACTATTTAACTAGCCGAGTCACACGCACTGTCTGGCACCATTTGGAAAAAGACAAAATATTTCATGTTACGACATGTACAGCTGTCGCTTATACTGTTAACAGGTGTGAGCTATATGTGTACAATTTTTTTTCCTCTTTAAATTTAACAGGTGTGCCTAATATAGCGGTGCGCTCTATTGTCTGGAAATTAGGGTAATATATTTTTAATTAGTAATGTGCCATGACCGTGGAGTACAAAATTTAAGCCAAGAACATGAAAAAAAATTAAAGTCAATGAATTTAAGACTAAAAAAGTTTAAACATGTTTATTTCCATGTAAAAATAAAATACAGTTGTTACAAGAAAGTAAAAAAATATAGTATAGAATTTTGTTTTTTTTTTTGTAAATGTTCTTTAACATTCCTCATATATACGTTTGACAGCTCTGTTCCAAATATTTAAAACTTCTCAATAATCTGAAGTATGTATTTTTCAGAACATACAAATATACTGTATATTTAATTGCCAAAAGTGAAATAAATTTGGATTTTTCTTCACTTACCAGACATGCTCATTGGACTATTATTAAGAGGACGCTGCTTACTTCAAAGATTTTTTACAAGGTCAGAGTTGGTCACCAAAAAAAGGTTCCTCAAATCTGACAGATGTCACAAAAGTCCCAAATAGTTAAATGTACAAACTCAGTGTAAGTTAATTCATTATTACACAGGTTTTCTAAACTCATATTTGAAATGACTTTTAAAAATCAATGACATGCATGTTTTTTGTACATCCCTTTTAATTATTTATTCTACTTTCTCTTCCAAGCATTAACAAAAGAGCTTGAGAACAGAAAGTCAAGTAGCATGTTGTTTGAGAAGAATCAGTAAAACTAGCTTCTCCAACCAGCAAATGTTTGGGAACTTGATCTGGAAGAAATAAAACAATAGACAAAACAAAAAGAAGCAAATTATTGTAAAGCTGAGTTGTCAAACAAGTTCAAATTAAATTGAACTGTGTGAATGAGGTGTAATGTAACTGATTTTGTCTACATAATGCATACCGACTTTTTGCATTGTTTCCAGATAAACAGGAAGTTAGATGTATTTATAAGAAATACTTTAGCGTATATATTTTAAAATGCATGCAGAGGCCATTTATGTGTTTGGAGGTATATGTAAGTAAGGCATTCATTAAAGTGGGTTCTTTTTCTGCCTCTCTGGAAAAATACCTATAGAGTTAGGCAGAACAGTGTTGTAATAAACAGTATATTGAACATTGCATTTAGTGTATGTTAAAAAAAAAGATTATTAATTAGCAGAAGCACGTCCATTTTATTCAGTACAAGTCTGAAATGTATTTTTAATTGTTTTGTTTTACAATATGATGATGGTGGCCTGTAAAATATCTCAAAACTAAAAATAGCCAGAGAGCGAGAGAGAAAATTATTATTATTTGTGTCAGTTGTGCACACTTCAGAGTGCATTCCAGTGGAACACCCCCCGGGGAATATGGCGACCATGTGACAGAAAACCTAAGAGGCAGTAGAGATAAGGTGTGTAATATCTTGTGGACAAGGCTTTTGAATATAAATTAAAAGATAGATACTTTATTAATCTCAGAGAAAAATGTATATCCATAATTAATTTAATTATTCATTTCATTAAAAGTCCCATATCATAGTATTTTTCAGCAATTTAAATTAAAGTCTGAGGTCCCACAATAGTTTATCGGATGTGTTTTGTGCAGTATTAGCTTTGATGTTGGAATTTATACAATGTGCAGAGGATTTTTTTAAAGATGTGTAGTAAAGCTTGTTTTATTTCCCAACTTGCTCTTTTTTAAATTTTTACAAATCTTTACAAATTTGGGCTCATCTAGCAAGAGGTGGGTCATCCCCACGAGGAAACAGGATTTTCCTTCATGAAAACCCATAACTTCAAAAGTGTTTCTTTACGCCGTCTCAAAAGGCGGGGCAAACAAGTGATGGAGATAAGATTTTTCTCACATGTGTTGCTCATAAACAGGCTCGCACTAGAGATACATATTACAGTACATGATTTAAAAGGTCAATTTTGCAAAATAGGGCACCTTTAAAGGGAAAGGTTCTAACAGTACAGAGTAGACAGGGGCGTTTGAGAAATGATTTTTAGCAGGACAGGTCTGCAGGCAGTGAAATGTACTTAAGAAACCAAAACCTACTGGTTTGTAGGGCCAAAGGTGTTTCCAGAGAACCCTAGAAACACAATGATATTATATTAGACTGGCAATGCGAGACAATAGAAAGAAGATGCAAAAAGTGCCTGAAGTACCTCCTGGTTGTGGCTGCTGTCCAAAGCCAGAGAAGCCACTGGGCTGACCTCCAAAGCCAGGACCCTGCTGAGTCAAGCTCCCAAATGACGGAGCGCTCTGGTTGGCTAGAGCTGCAAAGGATGGCGCCGAAGGAGGAGAGGCAAAGCTAAAGTGGAGGCAAGAAAAAAGGTAGAGGAAGAAAAAGGTAAAACTGAGTGAATCTGAATACACTATCTCACAGTAATTTTTAAAATCTCTAACTAAAAGTGAGGATAAGCAGTATGGAAAATGAATGAATGAATAAAAGTTTTTGCCAAAAGGGTGCTAAAAAGATGGGTTATGTTGAAAACATTTAAAACTGCAAAAATGTACTGCTTGGTAAAAAGGAGTTTTTAAGAGGGGCTGATGAGTCAGTAAGTCTTCTACGCATATATTAAACCCACCACTTACTCGGGATAACGATACAACATGTATTTAGCTCCTTTTCACAAACAATACTAGAGGCAGAAGGTGTCAGATGGTGAGAGTGAGTGGTATGGTGGAGGGGGATTGGAAAAATGAGGGTTTAAAAGGTAATCCCTTCCCCAGGACCCGTGCCGGCGACTCAGCAGCCCACGCATCCGCCAATATGCAAAACCCAGGGAGTGCGACAGGAAGTGAGACGATTTAATCTGCAGCCAGCGTGATCCTCCAGTGAGATTATCAGAGGGGAATAATCTAGTCCAGCTATTCGGCTGCTGTGATTGCATAAAATTGTATTTCTAAATTCTGTTGGTTTCCTGTTTGCCAATGTTGCATTGGTTCATTCTTGTGCAAAAGACGTGAGGAAAACTTGAAATGCATGGATGTAGACAACCACAATGAATCCCACTGGTCAGTCTCATTTTTTTCCAAATAGTGGTCAGGTGCGTTTAGCTACTCACCTATATATAGTAGCTAGCGTTTTAGTCCATTTATTTTTCATATTAACTAACAAGAAATCATTAATTTATACATTAGTGACAAGACTTTTATTGGTGGCATTTTTTAAATAACAACTAACCATATTTCATATATTTCCCACCCAGAATGAATATTGATAAATTGAAATATATAAGTTTCTATATCATGATATAAAATGAATTGTATTTGCCCAAATGTGTTTGAATACTGTAAATCACTTTCTATTTTTACAAATGCATTAAATAATTTATTGTTTATCGTTCATTTAGTGTTTTATTATTAAAACACATATATAAAGTATTATAATTTTCGCCACACAAATACTTATGATAAATAACCAAACAAATTTTGTCATTTTTGGGATGTTTTCTTTCAAAAGAGGGAAAAACTGTTTAAGGTGAGGTTGAGCCATGGCGTCATCTGTCAGATTTGCTTTTCCTTAGTTTATTTGTGGTTTCCTGTTTTGTACTCTTTTTTTCGGCTTTCACTACCTGTTTGGCACCATGGCTGGTAGATTTGCTGTCGGCGCATAACTGCACCGGTGTCTCATTAGTAATCTGTATTGTTTGTTAACGGTTCTTTTTTCCTGTTGGTTGCTCTCCGTGCCCTTTCTTACCATGCGAGTTGTATTATTTATTTTCGTGAGTTCAAGCCACGCCTTGTGCATTTCTTTTTTGCTTTGCTCAAATAAAAAGCCTTTTTGATGGCATCTAGCCATCATGTCATGGCATTCTGGGGTAGCACACTTTGCTTATAGAGTGCACCGTAAAGTATAGGCTACTATTTATTTCTACTATTTATTTCAGATAATAGTGTATGATATTCTTTTAAGCAAGTGAATGAATGTACAATTTATGATTCTCAGTTAATCAAGGGAAAAACTGTCATGCGTAGGTTGTTCGCCTCTCTGGTGGCAAAACAACTTCTTAGTGACTACTCTTCCTTCTGTAGCAGAACTAAGCCACTGGTTCAGACATGCTGACGACATGTGTTACGATCAAAACTTGGAAAGTAAATGTGTTTATTGAACACGGCAACTCTGTAGATAAACATTTGATTTACTCTGGAAGACAGCGACTTACTGGTTTCGGACTGCAAAGTGTGGGCAAGCAGGGACGGAAGCCTGAATATTGAGGTCTAAAGATAACCTGCCCAGACAGAACAGTACCTGCTCTTTGACTCTCATCAACCTAGAGGCAAGCTAGGGGTTATGAGAACCTTCAAGAACAGAACACAGAAGATCCCCACCACCGACAACAGGAACAAAAACACATCAAGAAGGCTCTTTTGAACTTGGGATATCCTAATTGGGTCTTGTGTCAAATCAACAGAACAAAGTGAGCCACTACACACTACAGGATAGAAACAGGAGGCGTAATGTGGTGGTCAATTATTTGGCTTTTTTGTCAGAAAAAAGTGTATAGTCTCCAAACATAACATAGTTATGCATTTCCAAACCCACACTCTCTGACAAATGGGTTCATAAGACAAATCTTGAGATTCAAAGCCAGCAATGTTGTTTATGCAGCTCAGTAAGTAGTGCAATGACCCTAACATTGGAGAGCCGACGCAACCCTTATACAAACGCATGGAACAACCTTAATGCTTAATTTGGGCCAAGAAATATGCACAATTTTGCATATATATATATATATATATATATATTTTTTTTTTTTTACCACTAATAGTCTGTAGTCAACCACAAAACAGCAACAGTTATTTATTAATGTTTGAAAAACCATGACAGAGTAAGGGAGCGATGCTCAAACAGTGATGTAGCAAGCGAGGACTCCATCTAAAATGTTAGAGGTGAAGAAGCTTTTGGATAATGTCATACGTCTTCAATGTACTTCAGAGTCCGGCTACATCAATTCAACTTTTGGAGTACAATTTAAGAGCTGTTGTGTCAATGTATTCGTAATTCATCTTACCCAAATCCACCCATGTTGGAAGCTGCTGTTCCCTCTCCAAACACTTTCCCAGCTGAGGAGCCCATGGTGTTGCTAAAGGAGGGACTGGCGCCAAATGATGTGGTGGCACCAAATGATGGGGATGCACCAAAAGCCGGTGGGCTCCCAAACACTGGCGCGCTGCCAAAACCACCTGAATTAGGGCACAGATAAAGTATGATGTTGGTTATATGATGCAGGCCACACAACAACAACAAAAACATTCGGGTGGACCTAATTGTTCAGCTTAGGCATTTTTATGTTGAATTGACACACTACATTACAGCATTTGGCCTGTGTTTAGTATGGTAACAACAAAACGTGGTAGCTTGCACCAATGTGTAAACGGCAAAAAGCAACTCACTATGTGAAATGAGGGAGTCACAGGGGCTAACAGGGTGTGCTGAAATTACAGCCCGCCTACCAGCATGCCCCAATAAATAATTGATTGCTCTAATGTAACAAGATTACATTGCCTGCACGTCCTGAGAGCGATATGGCATTAGTGTGTGGTTGGGGGGTGCTATAACCCGCTGAAAATGGAGAAGCCTTAGAGGGCTGATAGTAACAATGCTGTTTAAGAGATAAAAACATTAAATATATGACCTCATATTACATTTTAAATTACATTATAGGGGGGCGTTAAATAAGGCTTCCCAGGGTAAGTATGCTTGCTTGCTGCTATAAGGCGGATAATCATTGAAACTGCTCAAGTGGAGGACCGCCTGCAAAGAAATCAGTCAATGCTGGATTCACACCAATGCTAATATCCGTGAAAATTACTTGAATGCTGAAATATAGTAATATTTACTATTGCTACTGAGCGTAAACATGGAATGCCTTATTCTTTCACATTAGACTATTGGCTCAATTCAATTAAAAGCAATACATTTACTCAAAACAAAGCCATTTCATGAAACAGTGGATGGCGTCCGATCTAATACAATCAGGTTTTTCTTTACAGTTTTGCAGAGCTGATTTTTTATTATTGTTTTTTTTTTTTTTAAACAAGGTTTTGTTACCAACATGAATTTGTGGAATTGGATATGGTTATGAAAATAACTTTTCATAACATTAAAAGCAATGCAACCAAAGAATTGCTGAATTTACTTTATTACACAGCATGACCAACCATATTGTATGGTTTTTGTAACAAACCTCTGTGAGTCAGGTCCCTAACGCAATAATAAAAAAATAAAAAACTGTCTTAATAATAATTTTTTGACAGTCCTTAGCATAAACAACCAGCAGTTAGACCAGCACTGCCCGTGTGAGCTCCCCGCACCTTGACAGAAGAGTCCGGGCACAGTGAGGGGGAACGACTGCTGTAGCTATGAAGCCAAATATCCAGCGTCCAACGTGAAGCTACCTTCCCCACAGTACATCCGAAACATGTCTGCATGGTGGTGCTTCTTTATCCATGTGGCAGGAGTCGAGTGGCAACCAGCTTTGAGGTGCATCACCACACCTACAGTATTGTGTTGGAGTGTGGCCCAGAGGTTTGGATCAGTTATGATCATGGATTTTGATCTCAAGTCAAATTTATCTGATCTATAAAATACAGGGGATTTGCAGCCAATCCTGTTCCTGTAGATCAGATCGGGACATCCTTAGTCCCAGCATTTGTAGCTTGTACACATTCACAAAGTTCTATTGCATTTTAGATCTGCCACATTTTCAGTTATTAAATAGCTCGAGTACCTTCCTTAACCTGGTTGAGTATGTGGATGAACAAGCCTCGTGAGATAGGAGGTGAGCTGCCCCTCATTTCTCTGATTGCACTACACATTAATAGACACATTAATGTGTTTGGTAACAAGTATTATGTATATGCAAAATACCTTAATCATGTGTTATCTAACACCAGCCTGACAAGAGCGTCAGAATCACCCTCTTTATGCTGTGCTGGTGTGAGGAGATAAGGGCACTTGCTGATAGAAGGAGAGGAAATGTCAAAAGCTGGTGGTGAGAGATGGCGGATGTATGGATATGCATTTTAAAAGGGGGTTTGCGCCAGAAAGGACACAAACACCAACATATGGGCACTTTGCTGCAGAAATTAGCACTCAAAAGTGAATAAATTGAATTGAATTAATATACGCGTGTATATAAACAATACTTTAATTGTAAGCAAGACATTATGTATGATGTCTACTTTAAAGTCTGGATGAAGTGCGAAAAGACTGAGCTTGGAGTCCTTACTTTGTTTTGTTGGGGAGGAGAAGGAGCCGAAGCCCTGGGATGCAACACTCCCCCCACCTGAGCTGAAGGTCCCGCTAGGTTTCTGCTCTCCAAAGGAGGACTGCGCAAATCCAATGGGTTTGGCTGCAGTACTACCAAAGAGACTGTTAGCACCTGCAGGAACACAAGTAGTTCATCGTACAGTGGAACACGCAGAAAGTTGTACAGATTTGAGCTCAGTCAGTATAAGGGAGTGAAATGTTTTGCTTTTTCTTTGGCTTTTTGTGCTTTGTCATCTCAAAATCACAGGGTACTAGTAATAGCAGAGAGGAAAAGTATAATAAACACAACAGGAAACTTCCCTAAAGAATCTGGCTGTTCAATAAGATTTATTTATAATCTTTAATAAACACATTTTAATGGTGCTAATAAAATGTAGTGCAAGGAAATGAAATGAAAGTTAGCTTCTAAAAAGTTTTTTTTTCCGAGATGCTGTCTCCTAAAGAGTCAGCCTACCTGTCTGTGCAGGCTGCCCAAACCCTCCAGAGGAAGTAGTGGGACCAAATGGATTCTTGTTAGCAGATTCTTCACTCGGTTTGCCTCCTAGGCCGCTGAAGAGTCCGCCACCTGGTGATGCTGCATTTGTGGAACTTGAACCAAACAGACCGCCACCTGTTGACTGCTGAGGTTGAGAAAAGTGCTCATCGTGAAGTACATCCGAAAAATGTATGGTTTAGCGGTATAAATTAAGCAAGAAAAATATGATACCTGTCCAAATACACTCCCAGTATTAGATTGCTGGCCAAACCCAGATGAAGGAGAGGAGCCAAAGGCTATAGGACAGAAAACATGTTTGGAATTGACAGAATACTTAAAAATAAATTCTCAAGTGATTGGATAAGATAAAATTGAAATTAGCACCCACCTGATTGCTGACCAAAACTGAATCCTGTAGATGAGGATGTGGTGGTATTAGTCCCAAACAGGGCCCCTTGTCCAAATCCAAAGCTTTGGCCGAATGCAGAGGTTGTGCTTTGTCCAAACATCCCAGTTCCGGTGCTGCTGGACGTCTGGGCGTTTGCACTTGTGCCGAAGGAAAAAGAACTAGCATTGCTAGCAGTGGAGGGTCCAAAAAGACCTCCTCCCGTGGTGGCGCTGCTTGAGCTTGTTCCAAATGCAGACTGTCCAAAAGAGAAGCCACCTGATGTTCCGGTGTTACTGGCAGGCTGGCCGAAGCCGCCTGACTGGCCGAAAACAGACTTGCCAAAACCGCTTTCAGATGATGCACCAAAAGCAGCTGAGCCAAAACATGTGGGAGGTTGCGCTGAGGGGGCTGTAGAGGTTGGAGGGGCTGAGACAGGTTGGCCAAACACAGTGCTCACAGCAGCAGGAGCAGCAGACGCAGCAGCAGCAGGAGTTGCAGTGGTGGTGACGGCTGAGATGTTACCAACCGAAAAAACAGGCGTGCCAGTCGCAGGCACAGCTGTGACAGCAGGCGAGCTGCTTTCTGTCACGACAGGCTGAGTGAAGATGGAGCCGGGCCTCTCAGAAGTGGCCACCTGAAAGGTTGGTGGAGCTACTTGCGGGATGACGGCTACAGGAGCAGTGGTGGCAGCAGCAGTGGCCACAGGGGCAGAAGATGTGACATCTGCGATGGCTTCTGCCGTGCTGACTGGAGTTGGTGGCTCCGTTGCTGTGAGTGCAACAGGAACGCTTGTGGCCAAAGCAGGTGCTTTAACCATGGACGCACTTTCTTCACTGGTTGCCTCCACTGAAGGCTTTGCAGGTTCTAAGGGTGCAACACCCTCGACAGAAGGTTCAGGAGCAGGATCTTTTACAATCTCTGCAACCGGTTCTGTAACTGGTGCGGGTGGTTTAGGGTCTTCTGTTGGCTCTGTGGGGGCTGCTAGGAGACTACCAAAAGACGTGTGCAATCCTGAGGCAGATGTGTTTGACGTTGTCACACAGAAGGTCAGCTTGGGGGTTGTTTCGGGAGGTTTGAACAAACTACCTTGCCCCTTGGACAAGTCAGTTCCAAGGGAATCACCCGCAGACTTTCGATCTGCGCCAAAGCTAAAATGTGCCGCTCCTTTGCCAATTCCAGCGACACCAAATGTAAAAGCTGTGTTACCAGAGGTGGGTTTGGTGGTGGGCTCTACAGCTTCTTCTCCTTGGCCAACTCGAAGTCCAGAGAAACTCCCTAAAGTTTCGCCTCCGATTGCTTTAGGCGGTTGGGCGTCTGTCCTGGCAGTGGTAACAACAGGTATGGGCACGTCTGCTGTGGTGTTTGGAGGCGGTGTGGCCGAAATGGTAGCAAGGACAGGGGGCGTGAACACCACCTTACCATTTCCACCAAAGGAGAACTCACTCACTTCCTTTACTGAAAACACATAAAATGAAATCAGCATAATGTAACAAAACATATACACAACAACAAAATGGTGTGACGCTTTTTACCTTGTGGTATCCCAGCTCCTGGTGTGACTGAAGTGAAACTAAAGTTCGAAGGGCTGTAAAATAATAAAATGATGATTTCTTTATTTTTTTTCTTTGAAAAAAATATCAGAAAATTTTTTCAATCATGATGGTGAGGATAAATATGGACTTACGTTGAAGTGAAAGAGAATGTTTTGCTCATACTTGTTTCAGCAGAGCTAGCAGGAGCGCCGGATGTGTCAGCTTTGGCAGACTGACCTGAAAGGCATACGAAAAATCGATTATTATAATATCCGTTCAAGACATTTTGGTAACCAAAAATATGACAGAAATCTGCACTCAGTGTACACTTAAGGCTCACCAAAAGTGAAGCTTGCTGGTGGAGTGCTTGAGCTTTCAACAGATATCTTCTGCACACCTTGGGATGGATTCTGGAGAAAAAGAATAAAGAATGACATTAAATATGACCCAAGCGATAGAGTGGATCAATGACATGGTCATGTGACTGTATATGACATTTCTGGGTTCATTCATTCATTCATTTTCCATACCGCTTATCCTCATTAGGGTCACGGGGATGCTGGAGCCTATCCCAGCAGACTTTGGGCGAGAGGCGGGGTACACCCTGGACTGGTCGCCAGTCAATCGCAGGGCACATATAGACAAACAAACATTCACACTCACATTCATACTCTAATGGACAATTTAGGGTCACCAATTAACCTAACATGCATGTTTTTGGAATGTGGGAGGAAACCGAAGTACCCACGCACGCACGGGGAGAACATGCAAACTCCACACAGAGATGCCCAACGGAGATTTGAACCCAGGTCTTCCAAATCTCCTGACTGTGTGGCCAATGTGCTAACCACTCATCCACCGTGCGGCCCATTTCTGGGTTGTGCTAAAAAAAAAAAAAAGCTTTGGAAGATATGCTAGCGTACATGTAATACACATCCTCAATGTTTTATAATCATTAGACAAGGTCAAGTGCCTGACTGACATTTTCTTGATGCTTGATGATGATTTTCAACTGAAATTGCTCAAATGTTACAGGCATGTGCATGTCAGTCCTTCATGTATTAAATTCTGTTGTGATAGAGCTAAACACTAACGTTACAGGTTACAGTGGCTGTTTTGTAGAGTGCTGTTTTGTATTTGAGCTGTGTAAGAAATTCCAAGTCAATCCAATCCACAAGGCCACAATTTGGGGTTTAATTAATAACACCCCCAATCATGTAGTGTGTTTATCAGAAAAACAGGCAACTCCGTTTTCCCCTACTTAACAGTTTTAATAGGGAATCCATATGGAAAATGAACGTTAACTGTAAATGGATGATTAATTTGTACAATTGACGATAACGCACTGACAATTTACAACTGTTATAATCGATAATTCTCACGCGTTTGGGCTGGGTGGCAAGAGAAGTGGGACCCTGCAGACTCACAGATGCTGGGTCTGGTGTTGAGCTGTGAAAAAGAAAAGAAACAGGTAGATGAAGTTTCCACTGGTGTTTTTGTGTCTGTGCAATTACAATTAAAATTTAGGATTGACTACCAAATTTGTGAGCAAAATTACTGTAGAATATCTATTATATTTTTTATTATACAATTATATTAATTTATAACTATTTATTAGTAAATATTTTCAGTACAATGGCCTGAAAGGGGGACTGAGTTTATGCTAAACCTAGTCCCACAATGCATTTTCCTTCCTTATTTGCTATGACAACCTCAATTTGGTCCAACCACCAATGGGGGGAATGACTCAATAAAATACACTATTAATCAAAAGTTGAGTGAAGGCCTGAGGTGGAATGAATAAAGGTCTGGACTAAAAGTTGGATTTTGCATTGTAAAAATCGCAGGATGCATATCAACAAGAAAAATGCATGGCCATGGAAATCCTTCCATATGCATTATACACAAATATGGGATGCTGTCAGTTACAAGTCGTGGCCAAGGTCAAGGCAGAGTAGTCACTATCAGGTATGCATTAAAATAGATACAAGACATAATACAGCACAATAAAAATTACATAACAGGCCTTAAAATTTAAGTCCTGAGGAGTGTTCTGCCAATTGTATGTTTGTGTATTGAGAAAAGCCAATGAGGGTTCGAGTCTGTGATGCTTAGCTCACATATTACCATCTACATACCACTTTTTTGACAATGGAGTCACTGTTTGCTGTAGGAGCCACATAAATTAAATGTAAGATGCTACAATGAAGATTTTTTTCTCTCTTAAAAAGGAGAATACCTGATAACCATAGTAGCTGACACAGGAGGCCCTTTGTCCTTCAGCTCTTGAACGTTGACCACCTGGGGGACGGTTTTCAAAGTTGACTCAGTCAAGGAAGTGGTGACAACAGCTGCAGCAGACACATACCATACACATGAGGAGTCAATGTGGAGATATGTTGAAATATATAAACAATATTTCAAATGAATTTGACAATAGAGATAATGAGGCTAAAAAGCTAGTCATGAAGGGGATAAATCTATTTTTGTTTGAAGGGATGTCTCCACCTGGTGACTATTGCAGGTATTACAAGATCTCCGACAGCTTCTTATACAGTACAGACTATAATATTGTTCATTTTCAAAATCAACAACATAATATTTTGCACCCTGTTATTCAAGTATTTAAGTGGGTGAGACCAAAGAATTATTTTGTCTTACACGTCTTCTGATTGGCCATTAGCCTGCGCAGGGCAGCGGTGGCAGCAGCTTGCTGGGCCGGGATGGTGACTGGTACGGTCCTTTCGACCGGCGGGGCGCCATGTTTGACTGTCTTTGTGGCAAGGGCGGTGCTGTCAGCTCCACTGAGGTTGATCTTATTGGTTGGAACTGAAATTATTGGTTCAAATATTGCTTTTATGGCTTCTAAAAATGTGCCCCCTGGAAATTCACTTACCAGGGCTCGGAATTGGGCTCAGTCCGAAGCCCATGCCTGGCACCGCCTGCATTTTGCTTAAAGGTGTGGACTGGATGGCTCCGAATCCCGGCTGAATGGATGGCGTCCTCACCACAGTAGGGTGGCGAGGGAATGCTGGGGGGACGGCAGTCATAGAAAGCCGCTCTGGCTGCAGTTCTTCCTCTTCCTCCACCTCCAAGTGAGGCTGATGATGAGGCTCCATTGACTGCGAGAAGGAAGAGGTGGAGCTCACATCATCCAGGTCCTCATAGTATTTCGGCGACAGGAAGGCAGAGCGAGACAGGTTGGCTTGAGGAGAGTAAAGAACATTTTAGTTGACCTTGTCTGATTCATCAATACGGTTGTTTATAGTATATACCTGGTGCGGTTGATCGAACAGGAGCCATGTGCCCCTTGGAGAGGAAGTTGCGCAGTTGTGATTGTTTCACGGGCGATATCTTGACTGAAAGATATTGTAAAATGCATGTTTTGTGTTCTACCCTTGACAAATATATTACATGCAAAGCAAACCCCACAAAATCTTGTGTGGGGTCTGGTACCCATTAGCCGTGAGGGAAAGATGAGATTACTGTATAATGAATTTTCAAAATTGGACAAAAACAGCCTTTCTCCAATTATCGCCTGCTTCCAATTAACGCCACTGGTTGGGTAAATTGACACCCCATCCATAATTAGACTGTGTATATCTCTTGATACCTGGAGATGAGTTTTTGGCCGTAGAAGGGGTGGCATCCAGTCTGGCCTTCAGCAGTGCCTCCCTTAAGCTGTCAAGCTCACTTTCCATACTGCCAAAAAAGACAAACAACTTCAAGATGCCAACTTGTTTTTTTGTCGCACTTTTTCCTTTTCCAACACCTACCCTGCTGACGTTGCTGCAGTAGAGTTACAATTTGCAGTAGGAGTGTCCATCTTGTTGTAGAGGTGCAACGAGGTCAGCTCACTGACCAGCTGATCCAGTCTGTTCTTCTGCTGGTTGATGATGAAGAGGTTGTTGGCAAGTGTGTTGAACAAGCCTTCACGCCCAGGCACCACCATGTGCCTATAAACACAGATTATTTCAAATAAGCCACAACAGACAAAGGTCTTTCAAGTAGGTTTGTCCGTACTTTTTTTTCTTCTTTTTCTCCAAGTGTTTCTCCCATTCCACATCCAGAACACCGTTGACATCTTCCACAGCAAATGTAACATACTGGTACAGCCTGCGAATCTCCTGTATGGGAAGTGAAAGGGTCAGCATTGCACGGTGGCATTTCATTTACCGAGTACATCTCATGTGGGCTTACCTTGAGCTGCTCCTCACTACGCGGGTCCAAAGGTCGTTTGTACAGCAGCTGTCTGTAATTGCGCTCTGTGCTGAGGTCATTCCGGGACTTTGCTTCCTCAACTCCAGAAAAGCCCTCCAGCACGGTTGTCTTCAGTGTTCCAATGTCACCATGCAAAGACTGGAGAGGATGCATAAGCCATCAAAAGAGCATCAAAGCACTAAAGACAAAACCGTCAACATTCAGATCGGCATGGTAACAAAGGTGTGTTACCTCTGTTGTTTCTTTAATCTCCAGGTTGAAAATGTTAAGGCCTTCTGACTCCTTCCTCAGATCCTTCATTTCCTCGTTAGTTCCAACTTTAAAGTCAGCTGTTGAGCTTCGCACCTTGAGATTGTCCAGTTCCTTTTGGAAGTGTGAAATCTATAAGCAGGAAAAAAAGCCGTGCTTAAAGAAAACTCCTTGTTGAGATGGTCCCTCATCAGAAACAAGAGGAGCTCACCTCTTCCAGTATACCAGTCATTATAGGATCAGATTCTTTCTGTGGCTGAGGCTTCTCCACGGCCTTCAGTCCAACAGCCGCCTGTGACAAGAAGTCATAAAGTACCTCAGTTAAATGCGACATTTCAATTCAATATTGTAATAGGAAAATTCAACAAAACTGCATGAAGTATTAAAAGCCACCACAAGGAGCACTAGTTCACAAGAGAAGGTTTTAGGGCACAAGACAGTATTGTAGAATAAAAGATACTAATAAATAGCCATCCATCCATTTTCCATGCGCTTATCCTCACTAAGGTTGCAAGGGTATGCTGGAGCCTATCCCAGCTGATTTTGAGCTAGAGGCGAGGTACACCCTGGACCGGTCGCCAGTCACATCGCAGGGCACATATAGACAATCATTCATTTACACTGACATTTATACCTATGAACAATTTAGAGTTGCCAATTAATCTAACTAATAAAAACTGAATGTTATTTTAAAAAGCAGCAGTAGAATTAAACATAATTTACTTTATAATTTGTTGACATATGTACAGATAAAAACACAAATTTAAAGATAATTATGATCGCAGTAAACTGTAAGCTCATATGTATGCATCTAGAAAAAACAGCAGATATGACTTATAACATATAATTGGACCTGGGGAGTTTGGAAGCGTCCTTGGGGAGTTGGTGCTGGTTTTTGGACTGCTGCAGTTGGTGTGCTGTTTTGAATTGGACGTACAGGAGCTGGAATTAAGTGTGAAAAAAACAATACACAATTCAGGCAAAGAGATGAGGAGCACATTAATGATCATATAAAAAATATATAAATAGTACTAACTTGACACTGCTGCTGTCTTGGCAGCGGTAGCAGCAGCAGCAGCGGCCATAGCAGGAGTGCTCTGGTTGCTGCTGCTGCCACTGGCGACAGCGCTTTTGGGAGGGGACGTCGTGATTGACGTGAAAGACGGTGTGGATGCTGCTGCAGTTTCTACAGCTGAAAATCTTGGAGAGATACACAGCAGCAGATAACTGTCAAAATCTACATCTTTCGTATGCATTAAGGCATTTGCAAAAGAGTCTTACCTGTCATTTAAATTCAGTTTGACTGTAGGTAAGGAGGGTGTTGCAATGCTCTGTGGTGTCGGGGTCACGACTTTATTTGAAGGAGTGCTGAAAGAAAATGCAGAAGGCGCCGAGGGGACGTCGGAGGAAGGCTTGGCGGCAAAAGAGAAGCCTGAGGCCCCGGAGCCAAAAGGTGCAGTTGAGCCAAGGGAGAAAGCGGGAGGGGCAGAGTTGCTGTTGGTGGGTGGCACAGAGAAAGAGAAGCCTGAGGATGATGAGGCAGCAGCCGAGGGAATAAAACTGAAGGAGGGAGCAGACGAAGTTGCAGAGACGTATAAGAATGCTGCTGGGGCAGACGGGAGTGGGGCAGTGGTTTTGGGGGGCTGCGATGCCAAAGCACCTGCAAAAAAGGCAAATGTTAATATATAATCTGTTTGACTTTGCCATGGTCAAGTTCAACACAATGCATGGTATGCTGCATGTTGCTATACCTCGCTGAACTCTGGAAGAAGAAAATGGAAGACTTTTGAGTTTTAATTATTAATTATTATAGTGTTTCTCACTTTCTTTATTAAAACGCTGGCACTTGCAACTTTCTTCGGCTCCATTTTGGGTTATTCAGACTTAATTTAAAGCCATCCTGACAAGGTGTCACTCGGTCAGCATTATATTACACTGATGAAACAATAGCCATGACAGGAAGTACTCTGTCCAAAAAACAAAACAAGGAACCATCCCAATGCTAAAATGTAAGTCTATGTCACATCTTTTTTATATTTGACATGTCTTATTTTCTGTCTAGTGTAAAGGAGTGTAAAGGTATAAATAACTATAAAGATTATAGTGTTACTTTGTCTAGAAGGCTCTAATAATATTTAAAAGCATATTTAGAAGGTTGTAAACAGGTTTTCTGTGCTCTAAATACTTGGAATGTCTGATATTGGCTTTTTTGCCAATATCTAATGCCAACATTGTCCAACTCTCAATTTCCGATTCTGATATCAACCGATACCAATGTGTGTAACATCATATATCTACTGTCGTGGAATTAACACATCTGTTGTGACGCTAATGGATACAGTATCCACAATTAGCTTCTGATATAGTCCATGGTTTTCCAATTTATGGCTTTTGCATGGGAATTGGAAGCATTGAAGCAAGAAGTCTTGGTTTTGCATTGCATAACCAATGCTTTACAGCCATTGCAAATCGCAAGTTTTATATTTGAAAGAGACACCACAGACATAACGTTAGTCAGGTACAGAGCGAGCAGGCTTGTTACTAGCCAAACATTGTTGTGTACACACTTCAGACGCAGTTTGATGAGGTCAGTATTTGCATGCCGGAAAATATGGGAGCCCATATACAGCATTTAAAAAATTGGTTTTCCTTATAGGGAAAAAACCCAATACCAATACCTACCGATATTACATTTTTATACCAATATCGCGCCGATAATATTTGCGGGCTGATATTATTGGACATCCCGACTACCTGCGAAAATATTATATTTATAAAAAAGGAATTCTACTTTGCGTAAATTCATTTTTGGTGCAAACAATTAACATTAATAAACAAGTTACACGTTATTGTAATTGCATTATTTCTTATGGGAAAAATGTATTCGGTTAGCGCTAGTTTCAGTTAAGAGTCGGATCTTCTAGACCAAATTAATGACGCTAACCAAGGCTCCAATGTAATTAGTTCAGTCTCCATTTAACGACTTTGACTAAGTATATTGAACGCTCATCCATCTAACTAGTTTAATTAGCTTTCTCACCTGGCTTGGGGAGTCTCTCTCCCTCCACTGTGAGGGCGGTGCAGGGTGAAATCACCTGCTTGACCCCAGCGTTGTGGTTAAGCAGTGCAAAAGGGCAGAGCAATCCCTCGGTGGACAGCATGAGCATTGCTGGAGCCGGTGGTAATGTCTTGTCATCACCTTGATAAAAAAAAAGGTAAAAAATAATTAAAAACAAACATATAAACAATATGAATGGGATAAAAATGAAAAGCTTAATATAAATGGACAGTCTGGTGTAATGCAACAAAATGTTTAAATGTGGTGAATCATTCGATCATTCAAATCTTTATTATAAAGCCAAATAAGGTAAACTCAATATTAGACATACCTCTAACTAGTATTAAGACTGTGTAGTGCATTGCTTTTCAAACTTGGGGGGTGGGGGAGGGGGTTCTGCTCCCAACGGGGGGCTCCCCATTTTGTAACAAAGTGCCTTTTTTATGGATTTTTTTTTTGCCACTTTGGGTGCGTTCAAATTCTCCGCGTGTATCCGCGCACGCCCAGAGTATGTTGTTCAACGCACCCTTAGCAGACTGGGCCCACGGCCTCTCCCGCTTTGTTCACCAACCCAGTTGGTGGTCGGAGTTTGGGGAGGCGTGGGCGCAGCAACGGCGGCCAGCGGCCCAAAAGCATGGTTTCTCTGTCACCCTGCAGCCATGTTGGCCTTCACTAAATTATTTATGTGTTACTGCTGTCTTACAGGCACTGTTTGGAAACAAGGTTTTTTTAAAAAATGTACAATATCTTTCCGTGTAAATCTTCTATTTCGTTTATATGCGCAGCGTATCGTCGTGGGTTGGTGGATGGGGATGGAGGGGCGGGGGGGGGTGAAAAAAATTTTATCTCCAAAAGGTGGGGGCAAACACAAAAAAGTTTGGGAACCACTGGGGTCTTGTTAAGTTGTGCAGGTATACTTAATGTTGTGGCAAGTGAGTGTATATGTAAGCAGAGTATTAGTTTATAAAAAATAGAGCACACTACACACCTATATATTGCATTTCACCTGATGTATAGTTTCATCTCAAGTATGAACCTGCAGTTTGAAAGCTGAAAGTTGAGAATTACAGGGCAAACATGGAGGAGCTCATCAGCATTCTGCAGCAGGAATGTCTGGGCTTTCTTGTTTGTTGTCGTTCTTGTGCTTGTTTGAGCACTTTCCCCTTCTTTCCTCCCACCCTTCCTCTCGTAGCTGTCTCATCGCCAATTGGATTTTGATGGAGACGGCAATCACGTCAAGGGTGCCGCACAAATTGCGGGTTCTTTTCATGATGGGATAGAACGGCGTACGTGAATGTCTCGTGCGCGCACACACACAAAAAAGTGTGCTCAGAGAGAAGCTTATTATTATTCTCTGGGCGAGCTCGGTAGAGCAGTGCAGTTAATGCTGCGTGCACAAAAAAAAACCTGATAGATGTCTGCTCTCGCTCGCTATTGTGAGTGTGTTGAACATGAGGTGCAACAGGGTTCACTGTGTATATCTATCTCAACACCTGGGTGCGTTGGTTCCATAGCGGAAATAAAGTGAGTGAATTCTCCTGTCAGTCATTCAGTCTCTTTGTTCCAGTGGGCGTGGCTGCTAGCAAGTGCTCCAGCCTGCAAAGGCAAATATAAATGAAGGCACAAAAGTGATGGTTCTAAGCCCAATGCCACAGCCCCAGTGTAGGAAATATTTTTGTAGGAAATGGGAATATTTCAGTTTTAAACAGAAATAACAAGGCAAGCCCATGAATACTGACGAGCCAATATTTCGCATTTGTTGGAAAGTAGTAGCGACAAAAAAGGGAACACGACCAACTTGCATGTGCCCCTCAAACACAACCATCCTGTCAAGTTTTCCCACAAAACAGCGCAAAATGGTGTGTGCTCACAGTGTCGTTCGCAACATCATAAGTAGAGCTGAGCCGGATATCCGTAACGGATAATACATTTTTGCAGAGTACGAGCACTAAATGAGTACAGCTCGTCATTATCTGTGCTCTTGCTAAAGGTAAAACTTCACTGGGTCAAGAGCACTATAAAGTGCTCTTGACACCTAAACACATGTTAATCTTATTATTTTTTTCACTGTAAAGATACACTGAAAGGCATGTTTGATGTATGCTTGAATGACAACTTTTGTTAAGGTTTTGTCACTAAAGACGGTCCCTCCCCTTATTTTGGCACACATGCCTCTCCCACCTTCCTCACCGGGCACCGACCCGGGACGGGAGTTCTGGGCCGCAGGGTACAGCGACGGCAGCCTGGAAACACAGTTTCTCTTTAACCTGGGCTGCCACAGCGGCGTTCACTAAATGATTTCTAACAAGATATGAAAAAAAAAAAAACATTTACAATGTGTTTGTGTAAATCTTCTATTTTGCAACATTTATGTCCACGGCATATGGTCATGCTAGGGGGCGGGTTGCTGGCGTTGGTGGATGGGGTTGGGAGTGATGTGTAGGGGCGCTGTCCAAAAGGGGTGTGTGGCTAAAAAAGTTTGGGAACCACTGGTTTAAGGTAATACAAGACGTTGATAACTAATAACTGATAACTGACATGCACCAGACTTGACCACTGTTGACAGGTTTTTATTATTTTATAATTGTTTATTTCACAATAGGCACAATAATAACACAATCATGAACCTTATTTATGTTTTAAATAGCTTATATTCTCATTATATAGACTATATTGGGTAACGTGTGTAAAGGTAACTATAAGGTTGTTATTTCATGTCCACAGGGCTATAATAATATCTCCAAATATTTAGAAAGTCACACATTACTTTTTTAACAAAAATATTAACATATTAATTTTGAATACCACGGAAATGTACTTATTACGGTCGGGTCTGGCACCAAGCATATCACATTCAAGCTATGAGCAACCAAGTTTTAATTTGTAAATGATCTCTCACTTGTATAGCACCTTTTAGGCACTCAAAGCACTCTGACACTGTTTCCGCATTTACCTACTGATGACGCAGCACCAGGAGCAACTGGGGGTTCAGTATCTTGCCCAAGGATACTTCGACATCATTACAAGATCAAACCAGCAACCTTCAGGTTGGGAGATGACTAAACTTACCAACAAACATTTAACCACTGGGCTCACAAAGACCTCTTCCACCCTCAGTGAGAAGAATCGCACACCAAAAAAAACCAAATAGCTAGTCGGGTCATAAAGCCACATTGACTTACTGATGCGGATCTGCTGATGGCAGGTGTAGTCAATGGCTAAGCCCAGGGGCAGCGTGTCCTCACTGGTCTCAGATACAGGCAACTCTGCCCTGCTAGCATCCTCCAGCATCCACAACTCCCAGATCTAATTGGGCAAGAATTATATTTTTTAAAAGTGCATATTACAACTAGAAACTTTATGAAACACTTGGAAACTTTATGAAACACCTTCTCATCTTGTCTGGCGATGACGCTGACTTCGATGGAAGCGGCCGACGCAGCCAAAACAAGGTTCCTGCATGAATAAAACACAGAATAATGGAATAATAAATGGTGTGCTTCTACTTGCTCTCCATTTTGTTTGGCCCGTCATGATGATTCTTACCAGTCCTCAATGTGGCTGAGAAAGTAGTGGTGCTGTCGCTCCGTGCAGCAGCCGTATACCGTATCACTAAAGTTCAGGTACTTTGTTTCCACCTTTTCGTCCTTCTTCTGGAAAACAAAAATGTATTTTCTTCTTATTAGGGATAGACATTATTTTTTTTGCTGATGTTCACAAATGGGCTGTGTCTTTAACCTTCCATCAACTCACACGCAAAGGATCACTTTAAAAAAAACAAACATCACAAACATGTACAGTATAGATATGTACAACTGGCTGTACCCACGTTGAAATGAATACATGCAGTACTGTGTTGTTAACAAAAATCATGGGTTATTTATTTCAATTTTATTATATTATTACATATTACAATATTTACTTTTGTAATGAAAATTAGATTTTACACCATTTTGTTATGCATTTTGTTTATAAAAAATAATTAATAATTCATTTTTTAATCTCATAATACAAAAATAATAATACAAGATGTAACTACTTTTTTTTTTTAGAAAGTTTGACAATTTTAAAAAGAATTTTGAAATTACTTGCATGGATGACAATTGAATTCAAGCATTTTCAAATCAATCAATAAATACACTGGATTTCTTATTTCTTAATTTCAAAATGATGAAAGGCAAAATTATCTTTTAAAAATATATACACAAATAAGACAAAAACAACAAATGCACAACAATCAAATTAATTTGGCTATTAAAAAGGTAAATAAAACTAGTAAGCTATTAAGCTAGTAATGGCCCAAGCTTTTTTTCCCCCCCATTATTGTATATATTCAAATATAATAATATAATTACGTACAGGGATGGTGATCAATACAAGCTCAGGCGGGGTCTCTGAGGAGCCATCGGCAGCAGCGTAGACAACAGCGAAGGAAAATGTCTTCAGCCAAAGCAGATCAAGAACTGCCAAGGCAAAAGAGCAGACTGACTGAACACTTAAAAATAATATATATAATACAAATATATACATATAAAATATGTAGACAAAAGAATGCCTGATGGGGCAGTATTTACCTTTGACAGGGTCATCAGAAGTGTAAAAGTGCGGACATGGGATCACTTTTTTCTCCTCGAGTGCCTTTTTCAATAAACCATGAAATCAGTCAGTCATAATATAGGGTCTACTTATTATCAACCTGCATTTTTTCACTTACTGGGGTATACTGGCTGACAGTGCCATTCATTTTGCCGACGGCAACTTGTTTTCCTTTGGGGCTCCAGCAAACTGCAAAAGGGAATAATTGCAGCATATGAGGGATAAGCATAAAAATCAGAAACCACAGTTTCTAAAGAATCCTTGAAACTAGAAGAGGGCACTGTTCATTCAATCAAATGATTTTCTGGCTAAAGTAGAGTCTGAATTGAAGACAGCTGAAACAGCAGCAACCTTACCAAGACATTATTCCGTATTACTCCCCATCCATCTATTTTCTATGCCGCTTATTCTCACTGTAGCCACGGGGGAGTACATTTTGGGCAAGAGACAGGGTATGGTCCGTATATTCTACCATTCAAAATTAATATGAAAGTGAGAAATAATGTATTTTCCCCCACGCCAGATGGAAATGGACAATCAAATATCAGACCTCAGCCGCTTCGCGTTGCTTACTCTCCCATTGTATCACTGCACGCTCCCGCCTGTCCATTGTACTTGTACTTGCTTGTACATGTTGTGTACATGACAGCTACACAACAATGGGCATGCGATGCAGAGAAAGTAATGCCGAGCGATTGGGAGGTCAGACTGTTATCCAGCAGGCATTTTCACAAAGCATTTTGTTTTGTGAAGCCAAAATCTTAAGTGGCCCCGCCAACTAACCGGAACTACGTTCCTCATCATCAAAATCAACCAGAACTCAGCTCAAGGGAAGTGGGGGGTAAGTCACTGTTGATGCACTACACTGCTGATGGGGATGTTATACAACTTAAAGTAAAACAATCAGAACTATCCCGTTAACATCACTGCAGCTGTTGAACTCTAATGAAAAAAAGGCAACC
Organism: Oostethus manadensis; assembly: GCA_024372805.1. Classification (NCBI taxonomy): domain Eukaryota; kingdom Metazoa; phylum Chordata; class Actinopteri; order Syngnathiformes; family Syngnathidae; genus Oostethus; species Oostethus manadensis. The sequence continues at coordinate 3,427,799 of QODF01000003.1, read as the reverse complement.
ACCAAGTGACCAGTGCCACCAGGAACACCAAGGCAGGAAGGACTGTAAGGGTCATATTGTGCGTAAAGCGGTGAGCGATTCCAATCCTGCCTCTGGCACTGCCAAATTAGGTGTATTATCATTTACAGTAGTGACACCATAGTTTACAATTTGATTGCCGTCTGGACGGCCAGTTCCCATGAGACATCTTTTTTCTAAACAATAAATATAATCACGTTTTAATCTGACAGCCCTGGATTCGATTTTTCTGTCATTCCAAATGAATATGAAAATTCATGACTCACTGCATGTGGCGCAGCTGGAAGCGGGTAGTTCGGCCTGCACTTTGACACTGTCGGTGACGTCCAGGATGGACATACTGCCATCAGACAGACATGCCGCCAACATGGATGCCTGAGCAGGATTCCACTTCAAGTCCTGCACTAAAGTCTCTGGGGGCACAGGTGGCTGCCACAATGCAAATGCTAACTTCTGTGGACGTGCCTGTAAACATCACCAAACAACAACTGTTCATATTCTTCCTAAAGTTGTACAGATCGGGTAGAGTAGTAAGTAGTTACCTTGTTAACAAAGGTGCGGACGTCGTAGAAGGTGATGGACAAAGTGGTGTCTGTAGAGATGCCACACACTGACAATGTAAGCTCATCACAACTGAGCGCCAAGTGATGCAAAGTCATCTCCACAGTCACCTCTGCCAGTGCTGCGATTCCATCAACTAGTATGACACAGGACAATCATGAGATGAGGACGTAAATAATGAAATACATTCCATACCTATTGTGTTGGAGTTGCCCTCATGTTTATCAACGGCGAGGATATCTTGCGTGCGGTAAACTTTGAAGGATTTCCCCATCCCAGCGAACGTTAAGCCAAATTTGTTGGAGATGGTAAGCAAACTTGACCTCTCTCTTGGCATTTCTCCAGAAGATTCAAAAACTTTTGCTTTCTTCATTTGACGAAACTGAAAATCCTGAGGAAAAGAAGCAAATAGGGTCCAATTACCACACAGACCTGAAAAAAGACAAGCCGTCTTATATTTGGGTTACAGAGGTTTTCACGTGCAAACTAACATGTTGTTGACGTGCATTGCTGCAACATTTAAAGTTCAGGGTCCTCTTGTATTAGGACAATACTATATCAAATTATACTGTAACACATGGTGGAAACAATAGCCTCTGTTATTATTCTATGAAATAGAATATTTATTATTGCAATGTAAATATTTATTATTGTGTAAAAACAATTACTCATTAAAAACAACACGTCACCCTATTAAAAAAAGGCCTAAGTCGCATTTTCAAGTTTTGAGGAAGACGATAGCGTATACTGGACATAAAGAGCCCAATATCACCAGAGGTTGCCAGCATTATCAAGAGATGATTACGGTCAAACATGACTTAGCCTATTATTTAAACTGGGGGACAACATGGAAGAGGCACTTTCAAAAGGTACTGTGCTAGCATTACTGGCTAGCAATCTGGCCACAACTTGAAACAACAACAACTCCACCTTTGAGTCGAGTTTCTAAAAACACGGCGCGGTTACGCTTAATTAACCGTCAACCTATAGTCGTTTAAGACCATCCATTTTAAGAGAGCACATCTAAACGGCTACAAGAGTTAGCCAACATTAGCTCACCAATGCTAGCCAGTGAAAGATAACAGAGCTTACCTTCATCTCCCTCTCAGGAGGGGAGTCGGTATCGTCGCTCATTTTGAGGCACACAAGTGAGTACTTTTTTATTTCAACAATAACTTTTTCCTAGGCTGAAATTCCACTTCAGTGTCCGTCTGAAGTAAATATCACGACGCCATGCAGCATTGGAGAGCACTGAGTAGCCTCAGCCAGTAGGGATGGTACGTTCGCGAACGAGGCGGTTTTTTGAAAGTGAGGAAAACGTCGGTTTTTTCGCGTGTTTATGCCTGCAAGCTGGAAAGGTGAGTGAAAATGAGCACGCAAGATAGCCTCGCCATTTAGTTTTGCACCTTTTATTTTTTTCATTCATCATTTGATTGTATCATATTTCGTTGTTTCACTGTTAATTGTGAAATCACATTACACACACACACAATTAGTTGTATCTTATTGTCTAATTGAGATACTGTAGGTCTTGTTTTTTTATTTTTAATGTATATTTTTTTCAATATGTTAAGCTATAAATCAAGCCATATACACAATAAACATTTAATGCTTTTTTGTATCTTCAATTAATTGAAGCAACAAATAAATCGAGGCGCTTTTGACGGCTCTTTTTGGTGAGCCGAGCTGAAATAACCTGTTCTCTTAAAAGAGCCGAAACACCCAAACTGACATGAAAAACTCACGCGCGAGTTCAAGAAGAGCGACGTAATGTCTTACGCAGGATGACCAATCGATATCAGAAACTCTTAGGGGTCGATTTTGTCAGTCTGCTGGGATAGGCAGACTTCCAGTACACTCTGGACTGGTCGCCAGTCAATCGCAGGGCAATATTAAGACTTGATTCCCATAATATTGACTTTATTCACGAGCTAATGTTTTAAAAATGACAAATTTGATTGGTTTCTCATAATTATTTAACTTTGTAAAAAAATACTTATTTTTTCTTAAATATTTCAGCTCTATGCTACTAAAACAAAATGTTTCCCCTCATATTTAGTTCATATTTTAATTTTAAAATTCAATTAATTTATTTTTTATAAAATACCACCTCTTTCTAATGACTTTATTCTTGTAAGATCTCTACTTTTTCCATTTCTGCTGGGTTTTTAAACAAATTCACAGCAAAAAAGTTGTAATTTTACAAAAACAGAGCAGAAAACAGACCTTCAACTCTCACTGGATCGGTTCGCAGCTGAGTGTGAAGCAGCTGGGATGAGAATCAGCACCTCCAAATCTGAGTCCATGGTTCTCGCCCGGAAACGGGCGGAGTGCCCTCTCCGGGTCGGGGATGAGGTCCTGCCTCAAGTGGAGGAGTTTAAGTACCTCGGGGTCTTGTTCACGAGTGATGGAAGGATGGAACGCGAGATGGACAGGCGGATTGGTGCGGCGTCTGCAGTAATACGGACTCTGCATCGGTCCGTCGTGGTGAAGAGAGAGCTGAGCCAAAAGACAAAGCTCTCGATTTACCGGTCGATCTACGTTCCTACCCTCACCTATGGTCATGAGCTTTGGGTAGTGACCGAAAGGACAAGATCGCGGGTACAAGCGGCCGAAATGAGTTTTCTCCGCAGGGTGGCTGGGCTCTCCCTTAGAGATAGGGTGAGAAGCACTGTCATCCGGGAGAGACTCGGAGTAGAACCGCTGCTCCTCCGCATTGAGAGGAGTCAGATGAGGTGGCTCGGGCATCTGGTTAGGACACGTTGGAGAGACTATGTCTCTCAGCTGGCCTGGGAACGCCTCGGCATCCGCCGGGAAGAGCTAGACGAAGTGGCCGGGGAGAGGGACCTCTGGGCTTCCCTGCTTTGGTTTCTGGCCCCGCAACCGGACCTCGGATATGCGGAAGAAAATGGATGGAGAGCAGTTTGGCACAAACAGGTTAGCATGGGTTAGCATCATCTCACCGTTTCCTGGCGCTCTCAGGCAACCCCTATCAAGAGAAGTTACGACTTTTATTCTCGTAAAGTTACAACTTTACTCTTGTAACATGTCAAGCTTTTTCTCGTAAATTTCCGACTTTACTTGAAATCTCAAGTTGTAACAGGCAATGCCTGAGACAGCACAAGTATAACCAGACTTGTGTGACCTTTGGCTTGGGTCACGGGTAATATTAGAACATTTTTCCCACAATATTACAACTTTTTGTTCTTGTAAAATTATGACTTTTCTTCGAAAATCTTAGATGTGGCCCCAGCTCTCCATTGTATAATTCTGACTTTATTTCTGTAATATTTTAACTTTATTTTCGTAACATTGTAACTTTTTCTCCATATAATGAGTTTTATTTTAATTCGTCATATTAAAACTTTAAACAATCACATTTCTTAATATTTCCACTTATACTAAAATGGTGTTTCCTTACATTTCTAGAACCACTATATCGCAAAAATAATGAAAAAATGAATTTAATAATTTAATTAACTTAAATACCAATAATTGTTGAAATGCTAATGCTGAAAAGTCTAAATGTGATTTTCAAGCAACTCCTGGAAGTAATGTGCCTTTTTAATTGAATAATGAAACAAACAGGAATCATTCACGAAAGATAAGATTTGGTGAAGTAGGAGCTTTTTATTAGAAATCAGAGTTTTCCGTATTGCATTGAAATAAATCAGGAATCTTGGAGTACACAACTGAAAGTGGTGATGGTGAACACACCTCAATGGGAATGAATCGTTTCTTTTAAATGCAACATCAAAAATGGCAACTTGCATTTTTATCGCGTATATATATGTACACATTCTTGTGTACGGATATACACTGTATTATTGATGCTCATGTCAGAAGGCGCATAAACATTTTAATAGTTTTCATTTCAAAACATAAAGCAACACTGAGAATTGTCCCATCCAAGATCAAAAATGTAGCTTGCGTGATTTTTAGAGTCTAGTTCCTTATAGACCGACTGTTGTCCGTTTAGAGGTCATCGAGGAGCGGGCCTGGTCCACCCTTAAAAGCTTTAAAGCGGAGCTTCTTTCATTGAAATAAGAACCCTGGTCCTGTTCCAGGAGGACAGCTCTGCTCACAAAGCACCAAGGAAATCAGTCAAAAGATCTTTTGCGTCATCCGTTTCACTTTTACGACCAAGAGGGGGCGTCTTTGCGTCCCTGCAGGTTTTTTTTTTTTCCGTTGAGCGAAAGCAAAGTGGAGGATGACTTAGCAAAGAAGCGAGAGCAGAGCAGTTCACGTCACGTCTCCTCTCCCCAAAGTGCATCCTGATTGTCAGCGCTCTGAACACATGGCTTTAAATAGAGGTGCCTCGTTTTTTTTCGTCTTGTTTTTGCCATTACACTTTTTTTGTGTGTCGTTTTCCTCTCTAAATCATTCTAAAGTGCTGGTTCAAGGACAAATACATACACATTCAAACTTTTTTTAGTGCATTTCGGTCTACAACCTTTCTACGCTCAAATGCACAACAAGGGAGTTAGCCGTATGTATTTCTGCTCTTCTTGCTGTCACACAAAAACATTCGATAAAAGGCCAGAGTGTTTAAAAAAACAAACAATTTACAAGCCAGCCTGCTGCGTGACTTCACAGTCTGCGTTAGCTTACATTAACACATGGTGCATAAAGGTCAAGAGGTCTCATCGGGTTAGGTCTGGATGGCATGCATTTGTATGGTACAAGTGCCTCTGCATATAGAAACCACACTTTTACACTAAACTGAGGATGCGTGAATGGCTGAATGAAGCAAGTTTTTCTTTTTTTTAAAAAAAAATGAACATCTGAAGATAGGAAGGGGTCTCTTTGACCGCTAAAAGACAACGGATGATTTCAAATGAGTAAAACACAGCACAACTTTGACGGCTTTCAGTCGGTAAAAGTTTGTCGTGACATTGTCAAAAGCTTTTCTCAGGTTATACTGACAAGAGAGAAAGAGAAAAGGAAATAAACGTTCTAAAATTGCTGCGATAAAAGGGGGGCGGGGGGGATGAGGTGGGCTGATAGGGTGTTTTGCATTTGGTACCACACAAGAGAAGAGCAGCACGAGCGATGACCTGCTTGCCAATGGTGAGCCCTCATTAACGTACATCTTTAAATAAACGTGGGGAACAGTATGTGGCAAATATGCACGTTGTTGCACGCCGATGAGGATTTTGTTAACCCCTTTTTGGGGGGGAAGGGGTGCTAATTAGAAGCTTATTCAAGTTTGCACTGGCTGCATGGCTGTAAGACCATGCATCGTGTATTTTGTCTTATCAATTTTAGAACCCTTGATTTGAGGAGCTGCGTTAAATCCTGTTTATTCTTGCTGGCACTTGCAGCGTGGCTGGAGAACCCGGCCAAATGTGGGAGGATTGTAAATAAACTACCAATGCGGATGCTATTGAAACATGGCACAAACATAATCAATAAATTGACAAGTTAGCATTAAATTAATTTTTAAAAGGTATTTTAACATTTGAATGATTTATTTTACATGATTAAAAAAAAATGACTTGAAAGATAAACCTGAACGGTTGATTAATTTCCAGACTATTCCTAATTCCGCATTTCTGGACATTTGCAACACTATTTGTAAATTATTTCCAAATAATGTCATTACTAACCTACTCTACCTGTGTAAGTATACCCTTGTGGTATAATGCTACCTACCTTTACCTTTTAAACCTTTTAGGTATTAACCACCAGCATTATCAAATATGACAAAACATTGTTTAGGAAGTTCGGTTAGGTACAATTACAGCTTTAGTAAAAAACAAAGAAAAACAGTTTTTAATTACGTTACACAGTCTTGGTGCGTATCATCTACAGAGTCACAATCTAAGGCACAGCTTCACACTCCTTTACCACAGTGTCGCATACCCGTACCTTTCTTTTTAAATCTACTAAAATCCACTGCTGTGCAGTATTTGTCTAAAACAGTGCAGTAAAACACCGGGGGGAGGGGGGGGGGGGTTGATGCACAGTGCTCCAATTTTCATCGCAAGGGCATCAAATGGCATCAGGTTGAACGCATAACCAGTGCATCGCTCACACTTGGAGACAGAAGGTATTCATCAAATAGTGGCCAGAGCGCATCAGGCATTTATTTGAAGGTTTTAATTTGTACATTTGGAATGTTGAATTGACGCATGGGCCTCAGATGAATAAAGTTTGCGCTTGCTGTATGGGCATAAGACCATGCCTTGTCACATTTGTGTTTTATAAACGTATTCTGATATGCATTATTTGTCTGAACTTTACAAATGTTTGCACTGGAAAAGACCATGCCAATGCGTGAGAGCGTGTTCATTCATGTATTTTGCTTGTTGCACATTTTTCTGTTCAACCCTTCAATTGAGGCCTTACATTGTTTTAAGCTCATTTATGTTTGCACTTGTTGCACGGCCATAAGACCACGACTATGTGCGCTTTTTGTTTGTTTGTCTTGTTTTATCGGTATTTCTTTTTAGAACCTTTTATTTGAGGGAGAGGCCCTGATTTCCGTATTTACTGTATTGCTTTAAGGGCATAAGACCATGCCAATGCACATAAAGTTAGCTATTTCTTTTCAACTCTATTTGGGGATACACAACATATTATATACATCCTGTATATATTACTTCAGTTTGCACTTTCTACGCGGCCATATGACTACACCGGTGTGTGTGTGTGTTCATTTGTCCTATGTTTACACAATATACTGTTTACACAAGACCATTTATTTTCAACCCTTCATTTAGGAGGAGGCCTTCAATTATTAGTCAAGTTTGCGCAGCCGTGAGACCATGCCGATGTGTGTTTTGTCTTATGTTTGATCAACGTTGATTTCTTTTTAAACCCTGTAATTAGGGGGATGCCCTAGTTTATCATAATTGCATTCAATTTTGCACATGCTGCATGGTCATAAGACCAATGGTTTTTGTTTTATCAACTTTTCAACACTTTATTAGGGGAAAGGTGTTAATTTAAAGCTGATTTAATATAAAGCCAAGTGTATAGGGCTACTACAGAGGCCACTATTTAAGAAGAATACATTACAGCTCATTTCGGCATCATCTTAATGTCAGAATGGTTTTAAAAAGGAGTGTTAATGCTGGCTAATTAAGCTCATCCAGAGTTTGATTCTTTGCGGGGGAAAGGCTGATGTTAATTGGAAGACCTCTTACAGTGAAATAAAATGAGCTTCCAACCCCTTTGCCAAAGCAGCGCTAAGGTATACATTCATACAAGAATTCAGCCATTCTTTACTATTCTAGCCCTGCTCTAAGGGACACATGACACTACCCCAAAGCAACTAAACAAACAAAAGCACACACAAAAAAATGTAAACATGACCTAGTGCAATTACAACCTTGTGCAGGACCTTCTTAAAGCTTCGCCTTAAAGATCCCAAATTAAGTTGAACCTTTGGAAATGGCACATAGTTATAATTAACAATTATATCAGGGGCATTTTTTTTTCTGTGTTCATCTGGCAATCCCGTTTTCTGTAGGAAAAAGAGGAAAATCTGTGAGAAGAAAATGAAAAAAATAGTGTATGCGCGTAAGCATGATAAATAAAAAGGTTTTAAATCCATAGTCTACATCACCCTCCTTCCAAAACCAACACACCGCTTAGAAATCCAGATTTACACAGAATCGGGACAACAAATAGGACACTTTCAGTCTCAAATTCAGTCACATCTTTCTAAAATGATTCATGACTCTTTTAGAGTGCAAAATGCAATAAGCCAGCTGTGCTGTGTATTCTGCTTCTATTCAATAATTTACCCACCCTCCCCTCTGGAACAATAACAAATAGGATGGAAGAAGGACCATATCGATGTAAACCACATCAAGGGAAAACCGAAGGGATTCTCAAAAAAATTGACGCTGAGAGTCTCATCCTGCTGCTTTACTGCAGCCCGTCTAGGCGGGGGAGTGACAGTACGCGCTGTTAGTTGTGTCAAACACAAAAAGTCGTTTCTGGGTCACACCCAGATCAGTTCGAACATGGAGCACACTGAGGTAAGATCCCAGTTAAAAAACTCAATAAAATAACCATAAACAGTCATTTTATGTATTAATTGCAGTTATCGATAGATGCATTGGTCTCCATCCTTTGTAGGCATGCATGCAAGATAACATTTAGTGCATGTTTTTTTTTTTCAGAAATGTTACCCCAAGACTAGATTATTGTACTTCAAAGCATTGCTGCGTTGCATGGATATTTTTGTTTTTTTATGCATTGGATAGCATTTACAATTTATGTACGCTCGTGTGTGTAGTTGGAAAGGGCGGTCCCAAGCAGACACAGGCATCACTTTGGCACAAAGAATACATAAAGAGGAAATATGCATGAAAAAGTAGAAATGCATAACTCTCAACGACTGCTGCAATTATATATTTCTATTACCCCTAGGCATCCGCCTGTATACCTTTAATACAAAGGAGTATGAGCGCAACACCAACAGAATAAAGTCGTAGTATTGCAGCTTTAGTGCGATTTTTTGTTGTTGTTTTTAGAAAACAGCCTTATGTCTTATATACAAATAAATGTCAAAATCCCCACACCAACCAAAACACGACATCCACTAATGTAAGGACAAAAGCATTGTTTGTATTGTATTCAATGCATAACTTTTTTTTTCTTTAAGCACTTTAGTCACGTAAAATTGCAAAAAAAAAACACCAAACTTCATTTTAATTAATTCAAAAAATACAAGAACGTGAGATTGTAACCTTTTGCTTGAAAGAAATTTCTTGGTCAAAAAAGTATTACATTATTTTTGTAGCACAATAATTTTTTTGTGTTTACAGTGTAGCGCTACAACTTCCTCATAGTAAATGCACTTTGTTGTTTGTGGGCCACTATGACTAACGTATAACTTATGGACACCAAAATGTACTGGTTCATTGTCTGTCAAAGTCTAACCGCTACTTTCAATGGTGAATTTATTGTGAAGAGTACAAGTTTTGTATTAAAAAAACCAAAAAAAACAAACACCTATTATCCTACGATTACAATTTAAGTCTCGTAAGATTGTGACATCTTTCTTGAAAGACAAAAAGGGACTTCTCGCGATATTACTATTTTATTTCCGTCATGTTACAACTTTATTTTTGTAGTACAATTATTTTTTTGTATTTGCAGTGTGGCCCTACAACTCCTTTGTAGTAAAGTATATACACTGTTGTGTGACTCTTTGGGGGTAAAAATGTCACATCTTCATCCTAATTAAATACAAATTTTGACCCACCTACCACTCGAATGTAGTCGGAGGTACAAAGCAATTTGATAATGTGCCAAAAAATGGTTTGCTGTTTGATGCCAATATAGTGTGATATAGTAGACATTGGCATCAATGATGCATATTTGAAATAAATAGGGGACACATTTTGACATGACTTCCACAGAGAAGAAAGGTCCAAGAAAGGGCATTTTGCATTGAACTGAGGCGGTCTGAGCTGAGATTCTGAGAAATCTATCAGTAGTGTGAGCGTAGAGCAACTATCTCAATGCCGTGCCTATGTCTGCTTGGAGCGCTTTGTAGGTCAGCAATCACCAAGTGTACAAACACCATTGTGTGAGAACACGTGTGACAAATTCCTGTGGCGTCAGATCACAAGCTTTTTGCACTGGATATTTCTCGAGGAAGCACAGAGGAGGAGGGAATTGCGACAAGCAAAAAGGTTAAAAGCGAACTTCACGATGTGAGCGGCGACATTCACTGTCCGTTCACACTCAGGTCTTGCTCAAAACCTTCCTGCTCGGACGACGCATCGCCACAAGTGCCCGCCTCGCCGCCGGGGATCAAGGCGGGCGCACCTAGTGATCCATCGCCGGCATCTAAGCCGACTTCATCCTCGTCTTCCTCCTGGTCCTCGTGGACGCCTCCAACTGCGGCTTCAGCCTCCGCTCCGGTCGCCGCCGAGGCCGGGCTATTGTCGGCCAGCGGTGGATGAGTCCTCAGAGGGTCCTTGCGGTCGGGATACAGCCTCTGCTCAAAGGTCTTGAAGTCGGCCTCGAAGGGGAGGGGAACCACTTGTTGATGGTTGGCGCCGAGGCCCAGCCCCAGCCCTACTGGGGTGCTGCCCATGGCCATGCCGGCACGGTACACCTCCATGCCGTCGGGCAGCATGGACTTAATCTTGGGCAGCCATCGCTTGCGGACACGCCGTGCGTTTGTGCACATGTCAGCAGCAATCACATTCATTTCACTCTCCTTGAAGTTAGGGTTGAAATTCTGACAGTAGACTGCAAAAGAGAAAGTACAATAAAGTTACATATTGACAACAAAGACACAAATTTATCCATATATATTTAGCCAAAATATCTAAACAACTACACCACAACAAAAACAACATAACGAAGGGTTGTTTTACACCAGATAACAATGTATTTACAAATATAACACCGTGAACTAATTGGAACTGAACTGTGTGTGTGCATGTGCATGTGTGCGTGCATCCGTTGAAATTTCCCTACAATGCCTAACCCTTTGCACGCTACACTCCTCCATGTTCTTCCACTTCCTCCTTGCTGTCATGTACGTTTTTTTTTACATTCACATGATCTCTGCCGACCTCTTATCAAGTGCACTTCCGCAACCTTGTGGCCATTTTTATGTCTTAAAACGCCCCCGAACCACATGCATTACTGGGGAATTACGTCTTCACCCGTTTTAGCCTTTCGTGCAAAAACAATAAAAAGATGTATAAATACTTCGTTAGGATCAGGCGTTCGAGTTTATAAAAACATATAATAACGTCTTTGGTAATGAATCAGTTAATAATGAATCCTAGGTTCAGGGAAATTCACTTATTGCGGTCGGGTCTTGAACAAGTTAACCGCAATGAAAAATATTTTGTTAATGATGTAATTATGATAATTAATTAGGTCATGAACAAAATTATCATTTACCATTTTATACGTGTATTATGCAGTGTTATTTACACAGTCAAAAGTTAGGACACTGCATTCGTATCTGCAAGTACATCCAAACAGACTGGTTGTGGCCCACAGGCTGCCTATTGAGTAGTGTGTAATTTATTTCATAAAATTCACTTACGTTTTACAGCGTTGAGAACCCTGCTGTCCAAGGGTTTCCTACTGGGGTCACTGGTCGAGGAGCGGATACCAGTCCCACAGCTGTTAGCTAAAGTGTTTCTGCAATGTGGGAAAATCAACACCAGGGGGCAGAGTCAACATCAGGCCAAATCACAAAGCAAACACAAACATGTGAAGACACACTGCAAACCGCATTGCACAATGTGGCCACAGATGGAGTGTGAAAGTGGGTTTTGTGACAACAGCACAAGTGTTGGGAGTTGCAAAGGGCTCTTAAAGATTCATACAAAGAAATGTGCTCGTCTTACCTATCAAAGAATGTCGCTAAGAGACGACGCAACAAGACTTTGTGTTTGATTCCAGCGCAGAGATGACAGTTCATGAGTTGGCCTCGAGTCATAAACACCTGTGTACCTGTGTGGAAGGAGGGGGGAAAATGAATGTTCTTTGCCTTTGAACAATCTCTCTTCTCCCTCTCTTTCAATTGTGCTCTCAGTCTGTCCTACACAAAAGAACTCCCTAAATTCACGCAGTTTTCATTATACAGAATAAAAATACATTGCAACTCCCTCAGAAATCTGTCCTGGGAGACGCTATCACTTGCACAAATAACAAAGAAAGGACTGCTATGATAATTTGCTGATGCCAGTCAAAATCGGAACTTCCTTTATGGCTGCATGTTGGCATAAAAAGAAACTAAATTAGGAAAGCTTGAATTTGAAATGAGTATAAAAAATGCCTGCCTTAGAATGTCACAGTACGTGTCAGAATTCATGTTTCCTTCTTAATGAACCATAGCTCGCCATTGCTGGCATCACCCATGCAGCCCCAGACCGTGACGCTACCACCACCCTGATTGACTGGCCCCCGGCAGGTGTGTGCTCACTTGTGTTGCCAATTATTTAGACAATATAAGTCTATACCTCTATACAAGCTGCACACTGACTACTCTTAAGACAGTATATAACTACATTTTATTTCTATTGATAAGATATCATAAAAAGCTTCCTGAAATGTGAGTACTCACTTTTGTGAGGTACTGTAGTTCTCCTACTAGAGATTATTATGAGTCAGACACCCATAATGCAGACCTTTGGTTGTAATTGCACCATTCCATTTCAAGACATCTATTTGAGCAACATGTCCTACTGATATGCAGACATTCTTCTTGCCCAATCAGTACTTGTCTGTCACCCTAAGGCTGTCCTCTTTAGCCTGCCTGCTAGCTTCTTCTTCTTCTATTGGGACCAACTGTATTTGTACTAGTAGGCTCCTGATCAAAATGTTAAGACCAGTTTAAAAATAATTTACATTTTGCTCTGTTGGACCTTAGGTTCTATGCAGAGGTGGAAAATGCAAAGTGACAAAACGGGAGTGATACAAAGAAAAGTGAGCAAACATTTAAGGCCAATGCCTTTAAAATTTAGGCCTCTTGCAGCATAATGCAATAATACAGACAAGTCATTTTATAGTTTTTCAAAGATCCTGAGGGTTATGAGCAAAAAATCAAGTGGTACACTCAAGTAATGTCACCAGCCCTGAGCCGGAGGACCCATTGGCAGCCTGTCAAGCCATGGGACAAACCTGGGCCCAAATGAAGGTTGTTACTGGAGCCGAGAGTAGTGTAATAACCATCAGAGGGCATCTGCGAAAAAAAGAGTTTAAGAACAAAAACGTCTTCAAAGGCCTGGTCTTGAACGCCACAAAGAGGCCCGTTTGGAAATTGCACAAGAACACTAAACATGAGACATTGAAGAAAGTTTTATTCTCTGATGAGGAAAAAAATGTATCCTGGATGGTCCTGATGGCTTCCAACGTTACTGCCACGACAAGGAGATCCTACCAGAGATCCTTTCATACCCGTTTTTCAGGTGATTTACAAGAATGGCGTAGCTACTCATTACGGAATCATTTTTTTGAACATTTCTATTTTACGAGGGTTTTCGATTCTTTTTGTGGTATGGTCTTAAACTTTTGATCAGCTGATAAACAGCCTATTTCAGTTTAATGGTTGTTTGCAATTAAACTGCTTACTCAAAAAAACTCCCATTTTCCCAAATTTCTTAAGATCCAACAGTGCAAAATGTAAACTCTTCAATTTTTCAACTAGTCTTAAAATGTTGATCAGAAGTGTATATGGACAATGTGTGCAGTGCCTACCAGCAACTAGTTCCAGCTTCTCCCCGGGGTCGCCCTCTGTGTAGAGTTTAGGGTGGCACCGATAGCCTATCTGGCTTATCAGGCTCGCGGGCAGCGCCACCAGGTCCCGACGGATCAGCACGCAGTTGCGGTTCTCCAAGGCCAGGGGGACTCCTGCCATGTCAGGCTTGTCCGGCACTGGGGATAGTAAGTTGGGAACACATTTTGAGGACACGCGATGTTGAGTCACACATTTTCTAGCTACGAATAGGATAATAATAAGCAAACAGTCAACTGCCCCATAGTATGTACAGTCCGTGCCTCCATATAAACATGTGGTAGAATAAAAACAAGAAAATAAAAAGTGTAGCAGTGATAGAGAAAGAGCTGTTGGCCACAATGTTTACCCCCCCACCAAACCCTTGCCATACACACTGCTGCTTTTTCAAGACATGTCACATCCATGATTTATAAAGGGTTAAATAATGTAAATGTAATGAAATGGGATGTGCATCTTGATTTCCCCCCCCCTTTTCTCCCCGCACAGTGCATAACATGTCTGAACAAGGAGCAAATATGCAGACAACGTTCCAAAAAAGCTGACATTTACGGTTACGCAGATCCGTAAGTATTTGTGCAAGTCATGCTGCGTTTTAGTTTGAAATTTGGCCAGACATCAAATGAATTTCCTCTGTTGGCGTCAGCCAAAGTCAAGCAGAGAAAATATTGCACTTAGCAAAAGCCCACACTGAGCGTATAGACAAGAGCAACGTGTCTGAAGAGCATCTGCTGAAGTGACTTGTTTATTCTAACCTACAGACGACTTTGCAGTACGTAAACGTATCAAACCAAATCATATTAAAACAGCACTGTAACTTTTGTAAACATGGGCTTTCAGACAGCTAACAGGTTCTTAATCATGGCTAATAGAAAGCTGCTTTTGGGCAGCTAACGGGCTAAAGTACAGCTAATACAGATCATTAACAGAGGTGTAAGAATGCTAATGGATGTTCGACCTCAGGCTTCAACGCAGTTAACAAGCCCAGGTAACTAGCCTTGACTAACCACTGAAAGTGCAACCACCAATGCAAAACAATGACCAAAAACCAACCAAACCAATACTCACTCCCAAAGGGGTTCGCTGAGCGCCCATAGATGTGACTGTAGCCGTCCTCTGCGATCCCGTCATAGGGCTCCTCCTCAAACTCTTCATCTTCGTTCTGGTATGACGTTGGACTGTCAGTAGTGGGCAGACTGGACTCACCAGGACTTGATCTTTCACCTCCCGCCCCTCCTCCCACTCCGCCTCCCCCAGCCCCTAGTAGGTGGTAAGGAGGTACGCCAGGGATGGTGGTCCCTCCAGCTGTCGTGTAGAACACCGAACTGGCCCTCGCCAACCGACTCCCCAGCTCGGAGGATGAGATTTTGCTCTGCGTCGATGGTAGTGTGAGCGGCATGGGCTCACCCCCCTCGAGTTTAATCTTCCGCGGTGGCAGGAGTAGAGACGGAGACCAGCCAGGGTTGGCCAAAAGGGCAGCCACTGCCAAGCCACTACCGTTATTGCAAGGACTCTGGGGCTCGGATCCCGTCTCTTCTAAGGAGCCCGCTGTCTGCGAGTCACAGTGGGGTGAGTTGGCCTTGAACATCAGGTCCATGCCTTTTTCCACAATGTGCTGGATTTGAAGATAGCCCGCTGTGTACATGACCACCAGCTGTTCGCTTGCTGCCATGGTCAGCTTCCCCGTGTAGCAGAAAGAGAGGATCTGCTCGAAGCAGGCTGGTGTGACCGAGGAGGGCAACTCAAACTGGGTCTTGGTGGAGGTGCTAAAGAGGTCGCGGAAGTAGAGGCTGCTGGCGGCCAGGACGGCCCGGTGGGCTTTGAAAGCCTGGCCTGTTTAGAAACAAAGAAAACAGAAGAGGCCCAGCAAGGGTGTTCAGGAGCCAATGATAACTAATTGTCAAGAATTTGGTTGATTGCGTGGAATTGTTTATTACTTAATGCTACAAGATTGCTGAAACATTTTATCTAACAAGGCAGGCATCTAGATATTCTGGGAAAGAGGATGGGACTAATAATCAATTAGTCAAGTAAAAGACTAAGAATTTTGTTGATCACAGGGTAATGATTGTTGATTCATCACATCTTGACTCAAAGCAGCTGAGGTAAAATGCACAACTTGGCTGCAACCAGCAGATGCGCTGTCGATTCAGAGCTAGTTTGCCGTCTAAAGAACAACAACATCAGCTGTGAGTAGGTCACGTTATTGAATAGCACAATACAATCCGGACATCAAACTGTCATATGAGACGAGGGCTGGATGTAATAATATTCATTGATTTTGACTTTCAAATTGATTGTTGATTCATTGCATCTTGAAGCATTTGTGGCAAATAGTTTGCAGTCCACTAAAGTGCAACATGACATCAGTCAGCTATGGGAGTTAACATTAGCTAATGCAGTAATCCCTTGTTTATCGCTGTTAATTGGTTGCAGACCCCAACACAATGAGTGAATTTCAAGTAGTAGTAGGATTCAATGAACAAAGTGAATATTTTAATATTTTCACCATTATCAGAGCCATCTAGATATGAACACCCCAATAGTCACTTTTACATTCATATTACCCAATATAGTAGCTATAATCAGAGAAAATAAGCAATTTAAGACATACACTAAATAAGACTTGTGTTTGTGTGTAAAGTGGCGTCGGGGATTCATAGTTGCTTGTTAGTATGGCCACAACAGTAGGCCATGTTATTATTGATGGATTATTGATTATATTACTGATTACTGATGTTGATAATGACTACTATTGTCAATGCTATTATTGTGCCTGTTAATAATATTAATAAAAGCCTGTCGTTGGCGATAAAGTCAAGTTAAAGTGAAAATGCTTAGGCCAAACATATGTAACAATTACTTAAATATGGATTTTTTGCTGTGATTGAGTGGCGACCAGTCCAGGGTGTACTCCGCCTCCAGCCCGAAGTCAGCTGGGATAGGCTCCAGCCTACCCGCGACCCTAATGAGGATAAGCGGTATAGAAAATGGATGGATGTATAGATGGATTTTATGCCGTAGTCAACCACAAAATCATGTATTACTTTTTGAAGAACAGCGATAGATAGCGCGCGAGGGAGCCATGTTCTAAACTTGATGAAGCGAGGGATGAGTGTGGCAGAATACAGTGTAAAAGTCATACAATTTGGAGTTCAAGTCCCACAAATAAGATCAAACTGTGCACGAGCGCTACTCAATCAATAAAAATCCGGTCAATTATGGGGAATTATTTAATTGAGCTTTAATTCTCTTGAGGTGAAATGGAGTGCAGTACTTCATCTCAATGACTTTTCCATTCTAAAAAAACACAACATGGAGGTCAACTGGACTAAATTGACATTGTAACAGTTCAGGACATTCAGACAAGTGTACTCCCATCACTTTAAGTAATAATATTTAGGAAGGTAACAATGAATCAACTTCATTTCTATCCAGCTGGAAAAAATTGACAGTGTTTTTCGGTTGAACACACCTTTGACCAGGATGGAGACATCACAGTAGTGTCCTAACAAGCGCTGCTCATTAAGGGAGCCCAGGACCGTGGCGCCAAAGTTTGGAATCTCCACATGGAGCAGCTGCGACATATTGGACCAGGAGACTTCTGCTATGGACTGCAGAAAGCGGCAGTAAAAGGAATCTGTGACAAAACAACACAACAAATTACAAGCAAGAAAAGGGGCAGAAAATGCATGAAAGATGGAAAGATGCTAGACAGGAAGTGATTAAGTACATCTTAAGAAAAGTTGAGATAGCCAAGTGTTAGGTATGTGTGAAAAATAGAAGGATACGCAGACAAAAGGAGGGGAGTCAGTCCACTAAATTTAGCCTTGCTGAGTGTATATGAGGCCAACATGAAATAAGTTACTGCATCAACTCCGAGGAAGCGTGGCCTCATTCCGAGTATTGCCCTTAATGGATCGACCACAGTGCATAAATCAGCATCAACAACAACAACTTTTTCTTTGGTTGGGGAATTGCAATGGAACCTCTGTGGTGAAAAAAATCCGTTGTAGGATGATGTGTTTAGCTTTCCAATAGGAAGTAATTGGAATAGACTAGCACAAAAGTGCGCAAACTACAATCATTACGGTCATAGCAATTTTGATTGTATTATCATATTGTATAGTAATTACCGTAATCATAGGGATTACCAACCAACCAGCATCATCTCCAAACAGAAGAGCACTTTCAGTGGCAGATTACTATCACTGTACTGCTTTAATGACAGACTGAGAAGATCATTCCTCCCCAACGCAATGTGGCTTTTCAACACAACAGAGGGGGAGAGAGATTAAAAATACACACACAAAGGGCTGGACTTTTGACTTAATTATGTTTTATATTAATATGTATTCATGTGATTTATTATTTATTAATACATTATTTTATTAAAGGTAAACAGTTATGTGTTATTTATTTATCCTTCTATTCTCTTATTTTTTTCTTATCTTTCCCGTCTTGCTGTAATTGTGTTCACTTCTGTGATCAAGTTTATAATGACATTCTTGGAGAGCTGCTTGAAACCTAAATTTCTCTTGGAGATTAAGAAAGTATCCATCCATCTATTACGTTACAGCAGGTTCAGGAAGACGAAGCTTTGATCCAAAGCAGGGTGGGTTTGTGTAAAGATATATTTTTTACTTAAAAGGTGTTATTTATAGGATTTTTATTTGTTTTTGTGTTTTGCCGTGTTTGTCAGGGTTGCCACAGTTAGTAAACAAGGCAGAAAATTCATATACTCTTGATATTTTGCTAATACTGGGAATCCTACATCCTTTATGTACACGGAGTGGCCTTTTAGTGTGACCAGCCTAAGGCATGCCTGTTCTAATCAGCACCTTGATATACCACACCTGTGATGTGGGTGGATTATCTCTCTAACACATCTTTTGAGTTCAAGCTCATGTAAGATGGGAGCAAAACCGAAGTAGTCTTGAGTACAGTCTTAAAGGTTTGGTAAAACAATGCATGACTAGGATTTGAACTCAGAACTTTTGCGCCTCTTTTCACGGTGTGATTTTTCTCTGAAAATGTTTTTGGCCAAATGGCGCAACCTCATTGTTTATCTTTATCGCACCTGCAGAGACATCATAGTGGGGCCCGAGGGCCATTTTATGCTTGTTTTCGTTTATTTCTTTGATATGGGCAAGTACATACATCGCATGTCATACTATTGAATTATAGCCATTGTTAATTTGCAATATAATGCTAATGAAGGCCCTTTACATAAACAATTACACACACAATTAAAGCCTTGGCAGTTGGTGCAACTAATTTCTACAGTATTTCCAAGTGGAGTACTTACTACCTTCTCTGTCTGCATAAAAACTGTTTATAGCCTCGTGAGCTGTGGAAGACACTTTAACACTTTCCTCAAGAATTTAGAGTGTTTATTTTATATTCGAAAGTCTCATACAGCAATTATGCATGACCACAATTTGAACTGTGAAGTTCTCTTCGACTTTTCAAAGAATTAGGTCCACATTGTAGGGTTTAACTCTTATTTTCTTACGTTTTATGATTACGTATTTATTTTCTAGGTCTTGCAATATAAGCCAAAGCGACAACACACATGACCACGATTTAAAATAACTTTACAATTGTGTGGCGTGTTCTAAGTTTTGTGCGACGATTAGAGGTTTTCCGAAGATTCATGTTGAACTGTAGGACCTCAGAGGGAGTTCGTCTTTAGAGGTTCAACTGTGTGTTTCATGAAGAGGTTTCTCCAAGCATATTTGCACCAGTCTCCCTCACATGAACTTTGTAGCATTGGTTCCTCTGCGCAGCAACCTTTACGCACACACCAGTATATATATATTTGTATGTATGTGTGTGTATACACATATATATATATATATATACACATATATATATATACACACCCACACACACACATATGTATACATATACATATATATATATACATACATATACCAGTTTCATTATTGAGCAATGCAGCAGAGCAGTTTCCAGGAATACAAACTGGAAAAAAAATGTCACCGCCTCTCTTCACATACTCCCTCTCTTCCCCACTTCATGCACACACACACACACACACACACTCTGGCTTACTTACATAAAAGTATGCATGCCTAAACACACACGCGCACTCACAGAGTAGAGTCTGCATAGGGAAATGACTGTGTATTCTGGCACGTAAGCACTTACTCACCTGGGGAAAGCAGCACATAACAGTCTCTCCCCCCCTCTCTCTTTTTTTCGTGCTCTCTCATGCACTAATGCAGAAAAACGTGCTCAGACAGTCTTTACAGTCAATCTATGGGCTGCAGACAAACCGGTGGTGAGGACCCTGAAGTGGAGTTTGATGCGCGGCGACGTTCCTTAAAGTCTCAATAAAAAAGACAGCATTCTCGCTGCTGTGTGACTGACTTTTCCGTGTCTTCCGTATCCTCGGAAGCTCCATTCTGTCCGCTCTCTGTCAGTTGTAGCGCTGCCTCAAAGACTCCCTCTCCCTGCCTGTCATTATCTCTCTGTTCCTCTCCCATCTCCCCCGTCGTCCTCCTGCGAGGGTCGGATTCAACAAGTGCCAGTGCAGAGAGAGAGAAAGAGAGAGAGAGAGGGTACGTGTGATAGAGAGAGCAGTGTGAATCAATGAGGAAAGGAGTGGGAGGTTTACTTGTGTGTGTGTATGTGTGTCTGATCAATGCAGTATCTATACGTCGCAGGGAGTGGGAGGGAGAGAAAAACACAGGCTACAGTTACAGACGGAGACAGAAAGTGGGCAGAGCTGGAGAGAATCAAAAAGGGGAGGTAGGAGGTGGTGTGGGGACTCGGGTTGGGTAGGGTGGGGGTGGGTGGGGTCGTCGCTGAGACAGACGGAGAAAGTCATTTAAGGACAGTACGAGCAGAGAAAGACAATTAGGTAGAGGCAACTTGGGCCACTCGGCCTACTGGATGAGACGTGCATCCGCATGGGATCTTTACATGACAGCTCCCTCTATGCTATTGTTGATTCAAACAGAACCTTATACTGTATATATAAGCAAGCGGCAAATCTCTTTCAATCTCAATCTCATCATAAACAAGTTTTAGCACGACTGATGTCTCTGAATTGAGGAGATGGAAAATGCACCTGAGATCAGATCCTTAGTGGGTCTCTTCAAAATGTTATTTTGGTAAAACACCAATATAGGCTTAAGGCCAAACCAGTTACAAAAGTATGACTTCTGAAATGTGTAAAGCTAACAGTTCTACTTCCAAGCAACTGCACACAAAAAGAGCACAGCAATTAGTCACAATTTTTCCTATTCTGACAACAGCACATGGTGGAACTGTTGTTAAACCCCAAAGTTTGACCCAATAAGTGGGACTGACTTTAAATTTCTCACACAGCTCAACATGTTCTACAGAACAACCACTAACTTTCACATACTTTCATTCACTTTAGGGTACTGAAACATGGCCGATCATCAAGCAAAATGGCTTTGCAGGCACACAGGGAGGATTTTAAAACTGTCCATAAGTCCTCCTGCCTTTCGTAGGAGTTTCGTTCCAGACAGCCTTACAAATGGTGAAAATGGGAGTAATTGATATGGCCCAAAAATGTGTATTTTTGGCATACAGCTTGATCCTCGCTCCCCAAACCTCCGTTGTCCATATGACATTGACGCTACCCCTCTGATTTCTGATCAGCATTTGCATATAAAACATGATTGATAATGATCATATTGCCATAATAGTGACTTACGCTGGCAAATGTTTCCCTTCCTTTAACATATCCAGCGCTACCACCTTTTTCTGATGCTTAGGTTTTTGCCAAATTCCTGAGAGGGTACAGGAAGTTTAAGGGACCATGATAAGGAGTAAATACAATCTTAAAAATCAAACAAACTCACAGCAAAAACTGCCACTTTGTAGACCTGCAATGTGTATGGAGACCACAGCAGGAAATACGAGGTACAAAAACCAAAGCGCTCAGCCATTTGAACCTCATGCCAACATGTACTGTAGTATACTATCGGCTGTGTTATTAAGGTTATATATTATGCTCCCATCAATTCAAATTTTATCTATACAGTCGCGAAAATTCACTTGGGTCACGCGCGGTTGGGTCTGATACAATATATACTGTACACTGCTCAAAAAATGTGAGGAACACTTAGAAAACACATCAGATCTAAACGGGGGGGAAAATGATCTTGAATAGCTTTCCTGATAATAAGTATTGGGCAATGTCGTGGACCAGGAGGAACCCAGCTCCCACTGCACCAGGTTAGGTTCTGACAACGGATACAAGGATTTCATCCTGATACCTTACAGCAGTCAAGGTGCCAATTATCTAACCTGTAGAGGTCCGTGCGTCCTTCCAGAGATATGCCTCCCCGGACCATCACTGACCCACCACCTAACCAGTCATGTTAAATGATGTTGCAGGCATCATAACATTCTCCACGGCATCTCCAGACCGTTGAACCTGCTCTCATCGGTGGGGCGTCAGTGGCGTAATTGCCAATTCTGGTGGTCTAGCAATGCAACAGTACGTATTGATGTGCCATCCTGGAGTAGTTGGACTACTTGTGCAACCTCTGTAGCGTCCAGGTACCGCACCATGTTATCAACAGAGATGTTGATCCAAGCCAAATGAAAAACTACAGCAGTAAGAAGGCAGTCAGTAAAAAATCAGCCAAAATAAATGAGGAGTCAGTAGCCTCAACCTGGAAAAGCATTCCTGTTTTGGGGTCTGTCTCATTGTTGCCCTTCTGCTGCACCTGTTGATGATGTCATTAACAACAAAGCAGCTGAAACTGATGAACAACCCCCTCTGCTACTTAACGGACCAGATCAATATCCCAGAAGTTTGACTGATAGGTTACTACACTCTGATTAAAAGGTGTTCCTCTAATTTTATCGAGCAGTGTATATACAAACTGCTAAGAACATCATCTCTTTTCCTTTCGGTGTATCCTTTCAGGGGTCGCCACAGCGAATAAATTTTCTTTTGCTTGATTTGCATATATATCCATCCATCCATTTTCTATACCGCTTATTCACGTATATACATATATTTAAAATTTATGAATACATAAAATCACTATACAGTCTTGCTATACTTGAATGCAAGGGTACAATGTCATGTAAGGTAAATATTTCTGTACATTTTTTTTCAATATTGATACTGAGAACTTTACTCAGACATAAAATCTCTTACTATGATATAACCTGTTGGAAACATGTCCTGTATTTTTTCCCCAAAGTGCTCTGACCATTTTTTGTTGCAATGTTAAGGAAACCTTTTTAAAAAATTCACAGATTCAGACAGTGATCTGGATCATCCATTAGATTTAATCAGTTCTTCATTCATTCATTTTCTATGCAGCTTATCCTCATTAGGGTCGTGGGTATACTGGAGCTTATCCCAGCTGACTTTGGGCGAGAGGCGGGGTACACCCTGGACTGGTCGCCAGTTAATCGCAGGGCACATATAGACTAACAAACGCTCACATTCATACCGATGGACAATTTAGAGTCGCCAATTAACCTAACATGCATGTTTTTGGAATGTGGAAGGAAACCGGAGTACCCGAGAAAACCCACGCACGCTCGGGGAGAACATGCAAACTCCACACAGAGATGCCCAACGGAGATTTGAACCCTAAACCTCCTGACTGTGAGGCCAATGTGCTACCCACTCAGCCACTGTGCGGCCCCTTAATCAGTTCTTCTATATCCCAATTCCTGAAAATTTCTTCCATATCCATTCAAAATGTTTCAAGTTCTTCTGAACACAAACAAACAAACATTAGCTATTTGCAGTAATTTGCAATCACCTGGTGGCATCAAATCACCAGACCCTTAGTTGCCAACTAAATCTAAGCCAAACATAGCTTCCAGACAGAGGCCCTAAAAAATATATAAAATGTATATATCCTCAATGTTCCTAACAGAGTAGTGGTATACCACAGCAAGCTCACCATGTGACAGAGATAATCTGCAAGGGCCAACAAAAAGAGAAGACGGAGTAAAAACAAAGTATTAAAAAAAGGCCAGAGACACTACTAATCATCAAGACATCTAATCGTGCAACTTCTGAAATCCCAGTTTGACACAAGCATGTCGGGAGAGAACGCGTAACATCTTTTTGCTGAAGCAAAGTTGCACTTTTTTGCATGCCATCCAATGACCAATTATAACAGGGATGTCCAAACTGCGGCCCAAGCAGCTTGTTTTGTTGGCCCTCGGTACAACATAAAAATAAACACAACAAAAACATTGATACCAAAAAACGCTATTATGTGGGAGTTTTGTTCAGATAGCTTTTTTAATTCATAGAAGGTAACAATGTGGTCTCCACGTCATTAAATATTAACGTATGCAATCCTTGGTGGAAAAAGCTTGAACAGCCCTGGATTAGAGACAATTTTTAGTCAGGAGAAAAAAAATCTGTTATCTAGTAGTAGTACCACTCTTCTGACCATCTTTGGAGGACAATAGTTTTTTTTTTTTTTTTGTAAATGTGACTTACTCTTGAGTAAGTGTTGCATGTTTACTCTGAATCATGCAAAAGACCTTTTTACCAAACACCTACACGTGTACAGACAGAAAACACTGTAAATAGGCAAGACTTAAGCTTGTATTTCTGCACAAATTCATCAACTGAAAAGATTAAAAGTTACGCCTCAGTTGTCATGTTTTCCATTGTTAGTCGACACAGGTTTGAGGAGAGGGTAAGGAGACAAAACGTTGCGTGTCCAGAGTCAGAGAAGGAACAACAACCCCCAGACAACTGATTAATTAGGTATAGTATACCAGTATGACACACAAGACTGAACATTCTGTGATTTTGGATGAAGCTTTTAACATGCTAAGATTTACAGCGATACAGCCTTCCAGGGAAACTGATGCTGAGCAGGTCCTGAAAAAATATATAGTGGAACCTTTAAAGCCCTTGAGTTGTACTTGTACAAATAGAAATCTACTCCAAGGTACCTCAACTCCATCAAAGTTGAGCAAACATCAAACCTTGTTTTGCTTTGTCTTTGGCTTTGTGTGTGACATTTATTCTCAAAGAAGTGGCTTGAAGAATATACACACGTTATACTGTAGAGCATTTTCTAAACCACTCTGCAGCATCGCGTGGACATCGGGGTTGTTGCCCCTGGACTGGCAGACCGGGGTGGTGGTCCCGCTTTTCAAGAAGGGGGACCGGAGGGTGTGTTCTAGCTATCGTGGGATCATACTCCTCAGCCTTCCCATAAAGGTCTATTCAGGGGTTCTAGAGAGGAGAAGCAACCGGATAGTTGAATCTCGGATTCAGGATGCGCAGTAACTGGTCGTGGAACTGTGGAGCAACTTTATACTCTCGGCAGGTGCCTTGCGGGTGCATGGGAGGTTGCCCAACCAGTCTACATGTGTGTTGTCGACTTGGAGAAGGCATTCCATCGTGTTCCTCTGGGAATACTGTAGTGAGTGCTCCGGGAGTATGAGGTATCGGACCACCTAATCCAGGCGGTCCGTTCCCTTTATGACCCGTGTCAGAGTTTGGTTCACATTGCTGGCAATAAGTCGCACCCGTTTCCAGTGAGGGTTGGACTCTGCTAGGGCTGCCCTTTGTCACCGATTCTGTTCATTACTTTCATGGACAGAATTTATAAGCGGAGCCAGGGCGTTGAGGGGTTTTAGTTTGGTGACTGCAGGATTTGGTCGCTGAGTTTTGCAGATGATGTGGTCCTGTTGGCTTCATCAAGCCGTGACCTTCAACTCTCACTGGATCAGTTCGCAGCTGAGTGTGAAGCGGTTGGGATGAGAATCAGCACCTCCAAGTCCGAGTCCATGGTTCTCGCTCGGAAAAGAGTGGAGTGCCATCTCCCGGTTGGGGATGAGGTCCTGCCTCAAGTGGAGGAGTTTAAGTACTTGGGGTCTTGTTCACGAGCGTGTGCAGGCAGCCTGGAATGGGTGGAGAAAAGTGTGGGAAAGAGTAGTTGAAGCTAGACTAAGGGAAACGTGAGCATTTGTAAGCAGCAGTACGGTTTTATGCCAAAAAAAGAGTACAACAGATGCAGTATTTGCTTTGAGGATGTTGATTGAAAAGTACAGGGAAGGTCAGAGGGAGCTGCATTGTGTTTTTGTAGATCTGGAGAAAGCTTATGACAGGGTGCCCAGAGAGGAAATCTGGTATTGTATGAGGAAGTCTGGAGTGGCAGAGAAGTATGTTAGAGCTGTGCAGGTCATTTACAAGGACTGTCAGACAGTAGTGAGGTGTGCTGCAGGTGTGACAGAGGTGTTCCGAGTGAAGGTGGGACTCCATTAGGGATCAGCTCTTAGCCCCTTCTTGTTTGCTATGGTGATTGACAGACAGACTGACGGACGAGGTTAGACAGGAATTTCCATGGACTATGATGTTTGCAGATGACATTGTGATATGTAGAGAGAGCAGGGAACAGGTCAAAAAGAAGCTTGAGGGGTGGAGGTTTGCCCTGGAAAGGAGAGGAGTGAAGGTTAGCCGCAGCAAGACGGAGTACATGTGTGTAAATGAAAGGGACCCAAGTGGAAGAGTGAGGTTACAGGGAGAGGAGATAAAGAAGGTGGAGGATGTTAAGTACTTAGGGTCAACAGTCCAGAGCAATGGAGATTGTGGAAAAGAAGTGAAGAAGCGTGTGCAGGCAGGCTGGAATGGGTGGAGAAAAGTGTCAGCTGTGATGTGTGATAGAAGAGTTTCAGCTAAAATGAAAGGAAAGGTGTACAAAACTGTGGTGAGACCAGCGATTTTGTTTGGTTTAGAGACAGTCCCGCTGAGGAAAAGACAGGAGGCAGAGCTGAAGGTAGCAGAGGTGAAGACGCTGAGGTTCTTTGGGTGTGACCAGGATGGACAGGATCAGGAATGAGCACATCAGAGGGACAGCACATGTTAGAGGTTTTGGAGATAAAGTCAGAGAGGCCAGACTGAGATTGTTCGGACATGTCCAGAGCAGAGATAGTGAATATATTGGTAGAAGGATGCTGAGTTTTGAATTGCCAGGCAGGAGTCCCAGAGGAAGACCAAAGAGGAAGTTTATGGATGTAGTGAAAGAGGACATGAAGGTAGTTGGCGCAAGAGAAGAAGATACAGGGGACAGAGTTAGACGGAGGCAATTGATTCGCTGTGGCGACCCCTGAAGGGATAAGCCGAAAAGAAAAGAAGGAGGGTCTTGTTCATGAGTGAGGGAAGGATGGAACGTGAGATGGGACAGGCGGATTGGAGCGGCGTCTGCAGTGGTGCGGACTCTGCACTGGTCTGCCGTGGTGAAAAGAGAGCTGAGCCGAAAGGCAAAACTCTCAATTTACCGGTCGATCTACGTTCCTACCCTAACCTATGGTCATGAGCTTTGGGTAGCGACCGAAAGGACAAGATCGCGGGTACAAGCGGCCGAAATGAGTTTTCTTTGCATGGTGGCTGGGCTCTCCCTTAGAGATAGGGTGAGAAGCACTATCATGCAATTCAACTTAAAAGGTAAATTTGACATTGAATTGCTTGAGATATGGCAATTTGCATTTTATGGCTCAATAAAATGTGTTGGTTACCTCTTTTATGTTAAATTGTCAAAATAAAACAACTTTTACTTGATATTCTAACTTTTCGGGTCATAATGTAGTTGTACTGTAGTACTGTAGTGTATTGATTACAAACAATAGATGGCATGATGCATATCATGGACCTTAGGCCATATTACTGATATTGATTTTGAATCTGTGTCACTTTTCTTACTGTCTAAATCAGAGGTCACCAACGTGGTGCCCGCAAGCCTGCTTTTCATTTAGGTTTTCACTGAATAATGAATGTGGGAACACTAGAAAGCACTCTGAAATACAAAATGTCAGTTTTGGATACCAGCATTTTGTTAATGTTCTGGTAAAACAAGCATAACCGGTTTGTTTGTGTTGAAATAAGTTATGAAAATAAATGTTACAGAAATGAGTAGCCCTTGGCCATTTTCATTTTGTAAAAGTAGTTCTCACAAGAAAAAACATTGGTGACACCTGGTCTAGATATGAAAAAAAACAAAAACAGGAGAAACAACTCAAAAATACCCTGAAGTTGTGTGTCAATGCAGATGTCATCTTATTTGCATATACACTTCCTTGATTTAAATACGCTGTTTGTACGTTTAATGAGGTGTAACGTTTTTGTCTGAGTTTGGTCAAAGTACATGCTTTGGATGACGCACAAAGAGAGAGGAGAACATGCACGCATGCACATTTCAATATATTGAGGGCGGCAAAATTATGGCGTTTGGGTTGATTTATCCTGCGGTTACTTTTGATTTAATGATTATTGCGAAGGTAATCTAATCTCAATTCTCATCAATGTAACATTACTGACGCCTAGTGGCCAGAATACTACATATAACTTGTATTTCAGTATGTTTTCACTAATAAAAGGCCATACTCAATCATGAAACTATTCATTTCCAAAAAACTGCGATAGAGAGAGGGAGCGCGGGACGACTATTAAGACTGATGTTATGTCTTATTGTTCTGTCAAGATCTGTCTATTTGAGAATGTAAAAAATATGCATCACATGGCTGTACATATATTCAAAGATTGTCAATTCCTATGACGATTATGATGTTAAAAGTGAGTGTCTTTTCAAATCCCTGATACAAATACGATGCAAAATACCTATTAGAGCAGGAGATTGTTGCAGCTGAAGTAAAGAAATACCGGCATTTATATGACTCGTCATGTAGAGACCACCGGGACGTGTCCAACTCGCTGAGAAACATCCAAGAGGAAAAAAGGGATGATGTCAACGGTACGTACTCTGAGCTTGCGTGGATACACACGGAAACTTTACACACAGAAACTTAATAAGAGTGTTGTTGGAACACTCGCGCTAAGTCAGTAAAGAATTTGAACACACTCAAAGTGGCAAAAAATTCCATAAACAAGGCATTTCGTTATTAAATCCGCTGGGTCATAAGGGGCAGAAAAAAGTAGCAGCTTGTAGTCCGAAAAATACAGTAATAATAAAACGCGTGCATGGTAGCCCCCCTAGGGGAAGCGCCTGTTTGAAAACCACTGCATTATATGATGCTACGTGGTTGCAAAAAGACAATTAGTATATTTTGTAGACAACAGAGTACTACTCAAAGATCAATATCAACTGATAATACGTATTTATCTGTACAAACAGAATTTTAAACTGAAACCAGTAAAATGCAACCAAATGGGAGTGCTCTGAAGTACTGATTGATTGATGTATGTTTATTTCGAGCCACACAAAATACACCGGACAGAACATAATGAACATATACCTATAAACAGGAACAATTTGTCTCGAAAAGGAGTGGGAAGAAGACAAGACAAGTACTGTATTCAAGAGTCAAATGGCATGTTGAGTATAATAAATTTGGACATATTGGCAGGTTTACACTAATACTGAAAGTAGTCCCTGCTTCTGACTTGGTGTTCATCTGGCGGAGAACCTCCCCTGGTCACTAAACACCAGCTCCATCAGTAAAAAAGCCCGGCAGCGTCTCTACTTCCTGAGAAGGCTGAGGAAAGCCCATCTACCTCCCCCCATCCTCACGATGTTCTACTGAGGGACCATCGAGAGCATCATGAGCAGCCGCATCACTGTCTGGTGGTCTGCACCGTTTTGGATCTTAAGACCCTAGAGAGGATAGTGAGGACGGCCGAGAAAATCATTGGAGTCTCTCTCCCCTCTGTCATGAACATTTACACCACACGCTGCATCCGCAAAGCAAACTGCATTGTGGACGACCCCACACACCCCTCACACACACTGTTCACACTGCTTCCATCAGGGAAGAGGTTCCGGAGCATTTGGGCCCTCACAACCAGACTGTGCAACAGTTTTTCCCCAGAAGCCATCAGGCTTTCTACACACAGAACTTGAATTGATACATATTATCCTTCACCATTTCATTCCATATTCATGCACATCTCAATCATACTCATATTTATTATTTATTATAACTATGTTTACTTTTACATGCTATTTTGCACCTTTTGCTGCTATGTATGCACATATTGTACCTTTCACATCCTGTTTACAGTTTCTGTAATACAATCCCAATATATTTTTGGTTTTTGGTCGGTGTTATTACTTTATGCTCTTTGTTGTTTGTCCTGCACTGTCTTGTCTGTTTTTGCACTGTGTAGTTTCTGCACTGTTTGCACTAGGCTGCATACGATGCACTTTATGTTGTAAGTTAGTCCTTAGTTCTCTGTCATGTTGTATGTGAATATATGTTGTTTTATGTAGCACCAGCGTTCTGGAGGAACATTGTTTCCTTTCACTATGTACTGCATCAGCTTATATGGTTGAAATGACAAAAAAAAAGCTTCTTGACTCTTGACGCCCCCTCTGACAATTCACCGTGCCCCCCACAGGGGGTCCAGCCCCACTATTTGAGAACCACTGAAGTAGTGACAAATAATATGAATTAAAAAAAGAAAATCTACTGGATTTAAGTTGATAAAGCGTACAGGGTGTCCAAAAAACATGACCCCTATGTTAGTGGTTAACCAATATTTACACTTGTGTGGCAGTTACAAATGTGGCTTAAAACTTTTTTGATGGTGATAGTTGGTCTCTTACTTTTGCCATTTGTGAAAGTGATGTAACGTTAGCCTTCTGCAACACATGCCACAAAAATATATTGTGTAGTTAGCATGTTACATTGCTTTAATTTGAAGAACAAACACATATTGGAGAATGGTGAGTTTTTGAGGTTCACAGTGCAACAAAAGTCAAACAGCATCGAACACAGCTAAAATACCGGGCAACACTCTCTTGTATGTGCGCAAAAGTCAGACGACTAAGCAAATAACCGGTAACATAACAGACAATAAAATAGGGGTGCAGCCAGGAATTCTAGGACCCATTCAAAAATGAACTAAGTATTTTTAGAGCTTGAACTTCCCCACCCTACATGGCTTTGCTGGTCAATAGGACTTACCATAAATAAATTGAAAAAATTACAGTTAATCCATAAATACATTGAAAAAATTAGTTAAGCCGACATGTGATGTTATCGGCCTCTCACTAATGGATGATTGGTAACATCCACCTGAGATGTTTTCTACCCGGCACATTGGAGGGGGGTCCATCATGATCTGGGGTGCTTCTTCATTCAGTGGAAGACTGGAGCTTTAGGTGGTGCAGGGTCATCAGACGGCGGCTGGTTTCGTGCAGATGTTGCAGCAGGCATACCTCATGACTGAGGGCCCTCGTCTGTGTGGTAACAGTTGGGGTTTTTCAACAGGACAACGCTGTGGTTCATAATGCTTGCTTGACGCAGGACTTCTTCAGGGAGAATAACATCACTCTTTTGGACCATCCTGCATCTTCCCCTGATTTAATTCCCATAGAGAACATTTGGGGATGGCTGGCAAGGGAAGTTTATATAAATGGCCATCAGTCCCAGACAGCTCTCTCTCACAGCTGGCCTGGGAACACCTTGGTGTCCTCCCGGTGGAGCTGGAAGAGGTCGCCGGAGATCGGGAAGTCTGGACTTCCCTACTGAGACTGCTGCCCCCGCGACCCGGACAAGCGGAAGAAAATGGAATGGAGTTCCAGACAGTTGATGCCCTTCGTGAAGCCATCTTCACCACTTGGAGCAATGTTCCCGTTGCTTCCTGAAAACACTCGCATCAAGCATGCCCAAACCAATTTTTGAAGTGATTAACAAGACCGGTGGAGCTATTCATTACTCAGTCCCACTGAGAACATTTTTTTTCTGGTTTGGAGAGCTTTTTGTCTTTTGTCTTTGTTTTTGGTTTTAAGATTTTGATCAGGTCTGTATGTTTCCTGAGAGGATTTAATCGGTCCCTCCTAAAACACAACAAACTCCCAAAATGAAATTGACTAATGCCCATTATATGGATCTCTAACTTCCTAACAGACAGACCACAAGCTGTATGGATGAGAAAACACAGCTCATCCTCAATCACTCTCAGCACTGGAGCCCCCCAGGGTTGTGTTCTGAGCCCTCTGCTGTACTCGTACACGTATGATTGTGTGGCCACTTTCAACTCCACCACCATCGTCAACTTTGCTGACGACACTGTCGTGGTGGGCCTGATCTCCAACAACGATGAGACGGCCTACCTACAGGGGATTATAAACCTGGAAAGATGCTGCCAGGGGAACAATCTCCTCCTAAACGTCAGCAAGACTAGGGAACTAATAGTGGACTTCAGTACAAAGTAGGAGCGAACATACAACCCTGCTTCCATCAACGGGACTCCGGTGGAGAGAGTGGACAGCTTCCGGTACCTTGGTGTACGCAGGACTTGTCTTGGTCCTGTCACACCAACTCCCTGGTGAAGAAGGCCCGGCAGCGTCTATACCACCTGAGACGCTAAAGGGACTTTAAACTACCCTCTCAGATGCTAAAGACTTTACATCGGCACCATCGAGAGCGTCCTGACTGGCAGCATCACTTCCTGGTTCGAGAACAGCACCATGCAGGACCGGCGAGCCCTACAGAGGGTGGTGCGTTCAGCTGAGCGTACCATCCACACCGAGCTCCCAGACCTGCAAGACATCTATAACAAGAGGTCCAGGGACAGAGCCAGGAAGATTGTGAAGGACCTCGGACATCCTATCAATGGACTCTTCTCACTGTTGCGTTAAGGAAAGCGATTCGGCTCCTTGAAGGCAAACACAGAGAGAATGAGGAGGAGCTTCTTCCAGCACGCCATTCGGACTCTAAACAGGGATACACCGGGCACATAAACACGACTTTCTATCCATCACTTCATCTCTCACTCCACACATTCACCTCACAGTTTGCACAACCGTGGACTTGAAACAGAACAAGTCCCTTCAAAGACTTTCACTACGACACTTTAGTGACCATCTGTCACACACACATATCACTTGCCATTCTTGCACGTCACGTCACATCTCCAGTACTTTTGTACATTATTTTATTTTATCTGTATTTTATTGTATTTTTTATATTTTTGTACTGCTTTTTTACTTTATTTTTCATTTTTTTTAAATCTATTTTTATCCCTTAAATGGTTACAGGTTGGACAGTCGTACAATACATTTCACTGCACGCCGTACTCTGTATGTATATGTACATGACAAATAAAATCTGAATCTGATTATATTCAAGCCTTGCATCCTATTTTGTTCTAAATTTAGTGTGACTCTCGGAGGAAAACCAAAATGACCTCTCAGAAAGTCTCCCCACCATTGCCTGGAGGTTCCACTGTAATCCGGACATTTGGGCACATATCATCCGGACATCGAGACACAGTTACCTCAGAGGAGGTGAAAGTTGTTCACAACTTTCTCTTCCTGCAGAAAAGAATCAGTGAATGCAGCTTTTGAAAAGAGCTTTGGCCTGGGACTTTGATATCTGCACAGCACATATAGGCTCACATGAGCGAGCAGGCACAAAAGGCACAGTCAAACGCAGGAGGCACAAATCCGCTAATACAATCAGACATATACAACACACACATACACACACACGCACACACACGCCAACCTCCCTCCTCCCTCGACATGTTCTTTTATAGACACACAGTCACGTCATCTCCCTGTGCACACTCAGGAATGCACACTCTTGTTTGTTGGCGTGTCTCCGTGAACCTGCTCGTCCATCCATCAGTAACCGTGACTATTGTCCTCACGTTACCCCTTTGCCCACCCTTCTTCCTCCCTCCCTCCCTCTCTCTCTCTCTCTCCTTGCCTGCATACCACATCGCCACTGTCTCTCTGCCAATTAATGCACAGAGGGCTGCATTGCAGTGAAGTTGGCGCACAGTACAGACTCTACAGACATGCATGTTCGTGCCAGCCGAACCAAGTGAGGGAGAGGACAAGGGAGGGAGGGTGGCGATGGGGGAGGAGAGGAGAAGGGCGGGTAGAATATGTTGAGTCAGGCAGACAGGATGGGCCGAGCACTTGCACATATAAATACAGCCGCATATTTGCTGTAATATATGCGGCGCCTGAATCGACACAGCAGCACGTATGCATGCGCCAACATAAACATGCAAATTTCTAGCTCCCTACTGTCTGCATTAAATATAAATCCCGCACATGCCTGATGAAACATAAAAGGGCATGAACCGCCCCCCCTCCCTATAGACACACACACTTCAAAACCAACGCCACATCAGCCCGTGTCCTCATTTCGCTGCCCCGTGTTTGCACCTAACTTTTTTTTAGTTTTGTGTCTCGCTACCCCAAGAAGGTTGTGATGCTGCTGCTGCTAAGTCGTCTTCCATTGTCGGTTACATCAGTTTTAATCAAGGACTCTATACCTACGCACGGCTGTTGTTCACTGTAGCAGCAGTTCCAGGCATATTTGAATAAAATGAAGTCTGGGAGACTCTTCGCCAGATGGCACACACATTCACATACGTACAATACATGCTGATTTGAATAACTAACAAAAGGACAGAATCAATACATGAAACTGTGAGATTCCAATCCAATAATTGTAATAGAATTTTGACGTTGACCCAGTGATGACATCAGAGCTGGGGTCCTGGTGTGATGTAAAAAATACTTGGACAGTGACAAATGTTTGCAAGAATCTCAGGTGTTAAAAGGTCTAGTGTATTGGAAATGCATTGCCTTGATGCCGAAATTTGACAGTTAAAAGCTGCTTTTAGTAAGCCATGCTCATTTTGTGTGCATAGTCCAACAGGCATAATTAATTAAATAAACAAAAAAAACCTATGTCTCTAGCTGATATTTCACAGAGCTTCAGGTTTTATTTTATTTTTTTTTATCAACTTTGTGTATTGGAAGATATGTCACATACAGCCATACAACATCACAAACAAAATGACTAATTTTTCCCACTTTTTCTCCCCTCCTCACTTAACCCAACACATGACATGTGAAGGAGGCTGAAGTACCTTCCAACTGAAAAGGATTAGACGTACGGCCAGTAAGGTGACAAAGGCTAAGACCATCTGCATGCTTTTAGATGCAATTGGTTGCAAGGGGGCGCCAAATAAAGCCAAAAAAGGTTTGGGAGAGATATTGATGCTATATGCTTTATTAAGTGTATTGAAAAAATCTGACAACAATGTGGGACGCCGGGGACAAAAAAAGAACATGTGGGTGGCCGGAGATTGTTTACATCTATTACACGCATCAGTTAAATTAGGGTTGATCCGAGACAATCTTAATTTGGTGAAGTGAGATTTGTGCACCACTTTTGTGCAGTAGGACATGCCTTGCACAAATAAAGAAGAAGTTGACTAACCGCAAGACCGATCATCAGTCAAAATGGTTCCTAGTTTATATTCCCAGGACTCCTTGAGGGCAGATTGTGGGCTATCAGTAGTTGTGTTGAATAGGACATAAATGGTAGACACTAGCCGCTTTTGCTCAGAATCAAGGACCAGCAACCAGTACCATCAACGTTTCCAGGGGATGACTAGAAAATTTGGGATTTTGGGTGCGAATAATTAAAAAAGCGAAAAAAGTGAGAATTGGGCAAATTAAATTTATCCGAGAGCTCAGAAAGACACAAAGGTGCCGTGATTGTAAAGATCCTTTAATTTTGTTATGCCCTTGTTGAACCATGCCTGAAAGGTTGAATCTGTGCATGATGGAAGACAGGTAATTATTAGTAATAGGAGAGAAGTTTGATACCCCGTGAAAGCCCAGGCTCTTCCTAACTAAGCTTTATTTTAAGATATACTCTAAACCCTACTTTTTTCCCAGGGTCATCTTGTTAGGGTCAGGTCAGGGGCAGGATCATGTCCATGAGGAAGGTTTTTTTATCATGAAAACCCGTAAATTCAAAAGCAAACAGTGTGTGAGTGTTCTATCAAAAATGGAGAAAACAAGTGAGGGAGATTTCCCCACTTTGGGTGCTCATAAACATGTTCCAGGGACATGTATAACTGTTACAACACGATTAAAAAGTCACAATAAGGGACCTTTAATTTTGGTGTGCTTAAGTACAGCAAAAACCTTTCTGTGTGCTTTAGTGTAGTTGTAAATTTAGTTATAAAAGATGGCTGCACATCTTTTTGTATAAAAGAGGTTTGACAGTAGGCATGGGCTGGATGGCAGCTTCAAAGTATACCACGGTACAAAAACTTCACGGTTTCAAAACTCTTCGCGTCAAAAATTGTGCATCATACCATCAAAAAACTGTTTGAACCCCAGCTGATTTTGTAAGTTTGCCCACTAACAAAGAAATGATCAGTCTATAATTTCAATGGTAGGTTTATTTGACCACTGAGAGAAACAATGACCAGAAAAATGCGTTTCAAAAAGAGTTATAAATTGATTTGCATTTCCATGAAGGAAATAAGTATTTGATCCCCTATCCGTCAACAAGTTTTCTAGCTCCCAGGTGGATCTTATACAGGTAACGAGCTGACATTGGCAGCCCTCAAGTCGTTACCTGTATAAAAGAGACCTGTCCACAGAAGCAATTAATCAATCCAGATGCCAAACTCTGCATCAAAGGGAGGATGGATGGCGCCATGTACCGTCAAGTGTTGGGTGAGAACCTCCTTCCCTCAGTCAGGGCATTGAAAATGGGTCATGGTTGGGTATTCCAGCATGACAATGATCCAAAACACACGGCCAAGGCAACAAAAGATTGGCTCAAGAAGAAGCATATTAAGGTCATGGAGTGGCCTAGTCAGTCTCCAGACCTTAATCCCATAGAAAATCTGTGGAGGGAGCTGAAGGTTCGAGTTGCCAAACATCAGCCACGAAACATTAATGACTTGGAGAGGATCTGCAAAGAGGAGTGGGCCAAAATCCCCCCTGAGATGTGTGCAAACCTTGTGGCCAACTACAAGAAACGGCTGACCTCTTGATTGCCAACAAAGGTTTTGCCTCCAAGTACTGAAGCACGTTTTTCAAAGGGATCAAATACTTATTTCCTTAATGGAAATGCAAATTAATTTATAACTCTTTTTGAAACGCATTATTCTGGATTTATTTGTCATTGTTGTCTCTCAGTGTTCAAATAAAGCTACCATTGAAATTATAGACTGATCATTTCTTTGTTAGTGGGCAAACTTACAAAATCAGCTGGGGTTCAAATAGTTTTTTCCCCTCACTGCACCCTAGCATGATACAGCGACGGTCGAGGTGCTCAATTAAGCGTTTAAAACTGTTATAGCTAATGACAACTTGTCGACCCGTGGGATTTTCTCACGCTTTGCAAATGTGTCCAATGTGTATTAAATTTCCCCGCTGCTGTACCACCATAGTAAAGCTTGAGCATGACAAGTGTTGCACTTAGCTGCGACATCTTTTTTGGACTTAAAAAAAACAACAACCCCAGAATAAAACACACGTCTGACATCACTCCCACTCCATGCCTTATACGTTGTGATTATGTAGTTTCTATCCGGACTTGTGCATAAATATGCCGGGATGGCGTCTGGAAGGACGTATCTGCGTACCAATATCGAAGATTTTAGATGCAGGGCGATATGATCTGATATTGTTTTGGGCTGATATCGGCCTGACATCTGATATCAATATTAGGTTGAGACATCCCTACTCTCAATTTTTCTCAACATCTTGTTGACACGATTAATCAGCAAACAATGCCACACGATTGTTTATAATGCAACTCCCTATGGCCGGTTTTGAGACTATTTTTTGAATGTTAATTTCATTATTGTTGGTGTAGCTCAACTCAATTGTCTTTGTAAATGCAGCTCTTTTACTGAATCTCACTGGGATGTGCAGGTGTACCTAATACTGTGCCCTGTGGGTGTGCATTTCAAAAAAGGATGATGGACAAAAGTGCTGACACCGAGACTAAGTTTGTTCTAAAGTCCAATGGAATGCTTGTTTATTTCCCTCTATACAATCTCAATGTGAACAATAGTTGCACTATAAATATTCAGATCCTGCAGTTGTTCTCATGTCTAAAGTGTACCAGACAACAGATTCTATCCACGTTGAGACGGCAACGCTCCCTGGCAACAGTTCTACCAATAGGGACTGAGCGGGTGTATGCCTGTCTGACTATCATTATGGGATGTTGAGAAAAAGAGAGAGAGGGTGAGAGAGACTGCTTATCACTGCTCATAACGCAACATCACTCTCCCTGCCTATACATCTCGCTGGCTGAAGTTGTCTGCACACGACGAGGATGAAAATCGTCCTTTTCTTAAAAGAAAAAAAAAAGTCTCTCCATGATTCACACTGTTATGTAACAGACAGCTATTAAATGATCTGTACTGGGCCGATTTTTGTCTGGTATTTTTCCACGGAAAACATACAACTCATGTAACTTAAGGAGGGATGCTGAATTCCAGATTTATGTGGAAAAAAATGGACAAAGTGAACATAAAGTTATATAGGAGTTGGGCTGAATGATGCATAACCTTAAAGTTTTATCAACCGTTAAATGTAATCGTAAATATTAAAGTGGCAGTAAACAAAACGATTTGGGTTTTGTGGTCCCATCGTCAATGTTTTGCTCCCCTTTCAGGACTAGCGGAGCATCGTGATTGGTTGTGCAGGACAGCCGGCAAAAGAGGCTGCGACAAAGTGGCCACACAACCAAAGAGAGAAAAGTGAAGCACAATCTGGGGACAAGATGCTGCTTTTAGCTATTGTACAACTGCGGGGAAGATTGAGGGTATGTTCATATGAAAAGAACATTGTAAAGTTGGGATTTCAGTTTTGCAAACATTGCGTACAGCTACTGAAAACCAACAACACCAAGGAAGAAGCCAGCGAGCACCAACAAAGAACAAGCAGCCACAGTGTTTGGCTTACCATTATTTAAAACTGCAGGGTGCAAGTTTATTATTATGATTATTTGCGTATGTTAGCGAGTCTTTTAGAAGGGACCTTCTCAACCCACACAACACACTTCCGGTACTCAAGAACAGCGATGTGCACTACATACAACAAAATAAAGATGTCATTAAAAAAAATTGCTGCCTTACACTAGTTGGTAGCGCAAGACTCATAGCTCATAGATACATTTTTTACAACCTGATATTGTGCACCCAACTGGGAAATTAAAAATATTTTACATTTTCGTTATTTTTTCATAATGTAATTATGTATTTCAATGTATTTAATCAATGTATTTTGCTTTACATTTAATTTGGGCACACAATTACACCAAAAACAAGTGTTTACAAATTGAACTTGTGAGTAACGCAAAGATGAACTGATAATAAAACAAGACGTACACTTTCCTGCCAGCTGTTAAGACAAGACACAAATAACATGACCAACTGATATCATATGTGGAAGGAGATTTTGTCAATCCCATGATGCTTTGCATCCGCATTTGCCCCGAACTGTAACTCACACTTTTAGGAAATGATTTTGTATGCTTTAGACTTTGTGAGACCAGTTAGGTGAAGGCCCAGTTTTGTGCACCTGTGTACAAAGCAAAGTCTGCAGTGGCCATAAAGAGAACTTCACACCTTCATCTAAAAAAAAATCCTCACAGGCACACCACAAAGAGAGGACTACCTCCATATTTTTGTCCAATTTCAACCCATGTGGCCAAATATTTTTGTCTTCTACACAGAGGGTCAGGGATGATGAAACCTGAGATAGAAGAATGGCCATGGATGTTTGTCTTTGTGCGTGCATCTTTGTGTGTGTTTGTGTTTTTGTGTGTTTATATGTGTGTGTGTGTGTGTGTGTGTGTGTGAGATCCCTTGAGGCAACGGCAAATGGACTCCAAGTGGCTGCAGGAGGTAAACAAACAAGGAGCGGCGGCGCTAATGCCTCACGTCAAGCAGGCGAGAAAGAAGTACACAAACCCCTGCGCTCTACTGAATATGTATGTGGGACTTGTAGGCACAGAGTTATCGGCTGAGGAGTTGGAGGAATGATTAACCGAACAGCAGTGACAGAAAATACATGAACAAAAGGAGCGAGGACAGAGAGTGTGTGTGAAAGACGCAAAGAGAGAACAAGTATGAAGTTGCAAAATCACATTCACGGGGAGAAGACAATTAGAAGAAAGGAGGGAGGATGTGGGGGTGTGACAAAGAAAGGTAAAAATGCCAGTGAGGAGCCTGCAGAGAAAATACATTGGCAACACACTCCATTTAAGTGTTGTTCCCATGATATGTACCCCTCATATTACTTGACCAACAGCACCACTATGGTTATGTTTATACAGCATTCAAGAACAATATTTCACTAATGGCAGTTTTCTTCAGTAGCTGGCACAGTAACTGATGAAGACATCAAATCTGCTGACAGTCGACTGCATCAGCAATGATTCAGCAAAAAACAAAACATCAACTTGAGAATTATTAGTTATCTCACAGCAACATTTATCTTGTAGTGCTTTAACAAACAAGTTCCACGGTACCCATGACGATATGGATTACAGTCACCAAAAAATGTAATACAGTTTTCGTTCTTGGGCAAAATCCAGCTCTTACAACAACAAAAAAGACGCCTAACAGATGGGCCAAGAAATCAACACTGACCACAACTTTGGGCAGAAACCAATACATGTCTCTGAAAAGTAAATTCAGCACATTCTGAAGTTTTCTGCAATAACAAATACAGTTGGCTGGATGAGAATGTTAACTAAATGTTATCTAAAACCAAAAATGATGCTGCAAGCATCGCTCCAATTAATGCCTCTATTCAATTAACCGCTCAGTCTCCTATAGTGGCGGGGTGCAGGGTCTACTAAAGCAAATAACTGCAGAGGTCTCTAATTAGCACCAAATTAAAAAGCACTGGCTGCAGCTATTGGCAACCTCCCATTGTTTCTATTAACATCTCAAGATGGCAGTTGCTGCATTTGTAAACTCGTAAGTGGTCAGAATCTAGGGGATTTATCTATCTCTGTGTGTACTTTAAAGTGACGGTTGCGCTACTTAGCTGTTGGTGTGAATTTATGTTAAAATTGCCAAATTGGTTACAATGGCGACTCTAAATTGTCCATTGGTATGAATGTGAGTGTGAATCTTTCTTTGTCTATATGTGCCCAAAGTCAGCTGGGATAGGCTCCAGCATACCCACGACCCTAAAAGGATAAGCGGTATAGAAAATGGATGGATTGTCCATATGTGCCCTGCTATTGGCTAGCGACCAGTCCAGGGTGTACACCGCCTCTCGACCAAAGTCAGCTGGGATAGGCTCCAGCATACCCACGACCCCAAAGAGGATAAGCAGTATAGAAACTGGAAGGATTGTCCACATGTGCCCTACTATTGGCTAGCGACCAGTCCAGGGTGTATGCCGCCCCTCGCCCAAAGTCAGCTGTGAAACGTCGCAACCCTAATGAGGATAGAAAGTGGCATAGAAAATGAATAGATGGAAGGAAATTAATTATAGTAATTATTGTCCCAGGGCTTGTGCCCACAAAACTGATTGCGGTCGGAATCACTGAATTGGCCAATTAACACAGAATTTACCTTTAAACGCGGAATCTCGCGGAAATGGACATAATGTGAATGAAATGCTGTCATCGTGAGGGAAGGAATGTCCATATTTACCCGGCGGATGGCTCAATCATGGCAGAATCTCATTACAAAACACTAAACTGACAAACAAAAAGGATTTCATAGGGCCCACAAAACAATTTAATTTTCTTAATGAAAAGTCACGTTTTAATCTCACAAGATCTTCAGACCCCCCTAATAACAATAGTTATAACAATATGAGCTACTGTTGTGGACGTGCTCCAGCTAGAACGCTGAATCTCTGATGTTACTTCCTGTCCACATGTCCAGAAAAGATTTAAACACACACAAGACTTATTTATGTTTTAAATGGCTTACTTTCTCTGGTTATATCTACTATATTGAGTAATATGGGTGCCAAGGAGACCATATGTTATTTCATGTGTAGAGGGCTCTAAAAATGGCGTTTAAAATGTCTGAAATATTCTGGTAATAATACTAAATCCTACTGCACACAAATTCACTTAGCAATGGTCTGGAACCAATTAACCATAAACAAGGAATTACTATAGTTTAGAAATACATTTTCAAAAGCTTGAAACATAAAAACAGTGCTATGTTTCAGTCGATTTATAAAAGACAGCAACCAACAATGACCAGTAACACCTTTTTTCAATTAATGTAATAATGCTTTTAATTTAGCTTGCAACCTAGTCAGTTCAAGCAAAACAAAAGATTCAAAAGATAAAAATGTCAATGTGAAGAACATAATGTACACCATGTGATAGCGCCACCAGCAGTCACACACTATTAAATCAGTCACGCTGTCATCTGCACATAGCCCCCATGTGACATAGCGTGTGTCCAAAACATAACACAGGACTTTACATTTTTTCCACTGGCCTAAGGGTCTTAATTTCATGCTGACGTGCACTGATCTTGAGCCAGCAGATCATTGATTTGATAGGTTTAAAAGCAGGATTTTCTGACATTTTCCGTCGTTGGCTAAGAAACGGTCTTTTGAGAAAAAGACCTGCGATAGATATGCCTGTGTACTGGGCGAACAAACCGATCGAATGGTGACATTGCTTACATACTAAAAGACGGTACAGTCGCTAAACACTGACAGCGAGCATTCAGCAAATAGCTCAGAATTTTGTTTGCTTAAATGGGCCACACGATACGGTCCTTTGTATTTAGGGAGTCCGAGACCTGGATAGTATCAAAAGTAACGATCAGAGTTGATCATTGTATAAAGAAAACAGTCTTACTGCCAGAAAACTTAACTCCACTTGAAGCAGCTATAATTTCTTACGACATGACAAGGGCATCAATTTGCTCTGTGGGGAATAAGCGGAAATGTACTGTGATTGCACCTTTATTAAAAAGAAGTACCACACTGGCTGCAGTTGTTTGCCTTTTAAGCACTTTGATAATTTATATTTGCAGGTTGCAAAAACAAAAAATTACAAAGACAACTCGCTAACACTCCTGAACGCTTTCAAGCAGTCCACTGCAGCGTGCCCTTAATTTGGGGACAACAGTGGGCGCGAGACGTCCTGCAGCATGTCACTGGCTGTCGCACGGTTGCTACAATTCAATTAAGATTTCGCAGGATGTCTTCGTCGTTTGGCGTGCTCTATGTATTTGTTCCAAACAGGATTCAGTAGTCATGGTGCAAGAGACAGTTAAAACATGAAGAAATTGGTCTGAATCAGTATCAAATGGATCCATATCAATTTGATTTTGGCACAGATGATTGATGACTATAGAAGAGAAAAATGCAAGGACTTGAAGTGTGGCGATAATATTCTTTTTAAGCCTGGTCTGATTGGTATATTTGGTTATTCAACATAGATTTTTTTAATGACATCATCAGCCAGTTTATGAGCAAAATACTTGACAAAAAGAAAGGGGTGAACAAACACAGCTCACTAGCATTACACCTACAGTGGGGCCTACAATTTCCACGTTAACAGAATGGTGGACAAAATTGGTATAAAAAAAAACAAAAAACAAATCTAGTCCCAACAAATCTCAGGGAAATTGACATAATGTGAATGAAATGCTGTCATTGTGAAGAGAAGGAATTTTGATATAATTAGGCCCCTGGACAATAATAGCCCTACATACTATTGCTGATAAAAGATACTATTACTGTTAATATATGTAATGTCAGGCTGCTTGGTGACATTTGTCTTTTATTTTTCAAAATTATTTTGTTATGCATTTTGAGTTACATTTACTGCCTCTATTTGTCTTTGGCCTCAGGGTTCCTCGAGGTAGGCGGAGCTACCAGTCATGCGCAGCTGGTCCCCATCACCTCCTAGACCCTTTTAGGCTCACCTGTGGCGACTGGATGGCACTCGGTGATTCCCTTTCACCATCCTCAACCACCATCCCATGTACTTTTCTGCTAACTGACTAGTCAGCTGCTGGTTCCACTCCATGCCATCCAGGCCAGCCACGCCAGCTTGCGGCACGCTCTGTCCGAGCAGTCTGTTTTGTGTTTTTTTTTTAAAGAGGTACACTAAGTTTGCTTTTGGATGCAGCAAAATGCATTTGGTGCACAGTGAGAAGTTTTAGAATCATTGAAATGTAAGTTCCACCATTTTGTGCCATCTTTTGCATGTCACAAAATATCGATGTGCAAACGGGCAGGAATTGACATCAGATCATTTTTTTACACAACAGGCACAAAGGAAGTATTTGATTGTGTAGCA
Organism: Oostethus manadensis; assembly: GCA_024372805.1. Taxonomy (NCBI): domain Eukaryota; kingdom Metazoa; phylum Chordata; class Actinopteri; order Syngnathiformes; family Syngnathidae; genus Oostethus; species Oostethus manadensis. Next base: position 3,383,932 of record QODF01000003.1, on the reverse strand, counting down.
CACGACACATACAGCTAGCAGGTACTGCAGTCGCGAGCACATAACACGCCGCTCCTCACTGGGGAAAAAGAGACTGAATGACTGACAGGAGGGTTCGCTCGCTCCTTCATTCCGCCATAGTTGAGACAGATGCATGGAGTGAACCCTTTTCAGTCATCCAGCCTGTTTGGTAGAAAGCGAGGAGGAAAACAATCGCGCATGTACCTGTCAATATATCGAGGCCAACAAAATTATCAAGTATATTTTTATTTATCGTTGTGATTAATTGACTTAATGATTATTGTGACAGGCCTATAAAACTGTCTAGCATCAAGGTTAGATTTTAGGCAACCCGCTGCCGACTTCCCATTTGGACATCATGTTTCTCTACTAAAAGGGTAGTCCATTTTGCCTCACTTCCACATAATAAACGAATCAATTATTTTGCCCAGCTCTAATTTTGACTGCCACACAGATTTGTTTTACTGCAGGCAAAAAGTGTATGTTAATATCCCAAATGTGCATCAACAGGAGAGAAAGATTTCTTTTTTAAAACATACGCCATTGTCCCATACCTTTCACACACGAAGCAAACAGATGTTAAGATTGTTCTCCACTGACACATGCATGACATTACAGCAGCTCAATATGGCCACCAGAGGAGCTCACCAAATGAGGACACCTCTTTCAGCATCAGTGCCCTACTGTCCACATGCGGCCAAACTAACACAAACACTCACACAGACACACGGAGAATACAGTTCTCAGCTTTCATGGGAGGGAAAAAAACCACGGTCATGGTGCGCCATGATTGGTGGTAGGTTACATTCAGATGAATGTCTCATGATACCGTGGCAAAGCATCCGCATGATAGAACAACACAATGGGGTCTAGTGTTAAATTACAGTATATCATAAAAGCCTGTCTTGTTTGAGAGCACAACTATACATACTTATTTTCAGAGAGCACTCGTTCTTCCAGCCTCCGCCCACTCGCCAACACACCGTTGTGAGCCAAGAGTCAGCTAGTGTACATGTGCTCAAATGACATGTCACCTTGGATAACCTCTGTGCACCGGTCAAGCCCTGCAAAGGTCCCTAAACAACCTGCGTAAACAGAGCGTGTTTGTCTCGGTCTGCCTTAATCAAGATGTCAAAATAGACCACTTAGACTTGCATGGCTAATACCACTTCTTATGCGTTTTTGTTTTCCTTAAATACATGAAGTTGTGAGAATACTAGTTTTATAGTGGAATAAATACATGGGTCATACAAAAAGTAATACACTATCATTAAAGGTGCTAAATTTATTTGACCCGTTTGTTAGCCAGTGAAATCTCACTGACCTTTTAAGTACGTATTTGTTTGTGTCCAAACAAAGGGCGGGGCAGGGGTTATTTTCTGCCCGCGCCTTGTTCTTTTTATTGGCCATACTGTAAAAAAATACAATTAATTATTTAATAATAAAAAATATTATTACTATGGATGGCCAATGATATCAGCCCACCAATATTATATCATGTGAAAAATGTAATATTGATAGATATCGCCATCAGGGTTTTTCATTCTAATTAAACCGATTTTTTAAAATGCTGCATATGAGCCGATGGGCTCCCGTATTTTCCAGCGCGCAAATGATGACCTCATTAAACCGTGTAAACCGCATGTAGCTAGCAACAAGCTTGTAGCCTCTGTAGCTCCTATAATAACATAACTGCAATGACTGTAAAGTGTTGGTTATGCGAGGCACAACCAAGACTTCTTCCTTTAATACTTCCAAATGCCAGGGCGAAACACAATAATCGGAAAATCAGGGCATGTATTGCACTGTATAACCAGCCCTTTTTCTATTGTGCAAGACGCCATCTGGTTCAGCAAACATGGAGTTCCTTGAGCCACGCTTTGCCAGGCCGAATCACAAGTATTTCTCAAATGTTTTACGATGTTCACAGCCACACTGAGAACCAATTTTCTGATATTGTATCCATTAGTTTCACAACAGATATGTTAATTCCATGACAGGACATATGCCACGTTACAAATATAGGTATCGTTTTTTAACAAAATCGGAACTTGGGAGTTGGGCAATATCGGGTATTGGCAAATATTCCAATATCGGACATCCCCGGTGGAAAAGGTTTGGACACCCCTGGTGTAAATCAGCTCTTCTAGTCTTGTATCACCATACACAAAAGGGTGGAAATTTGGCTAAACATGCACCCTAATGTGTTGTCTGTGTTTGTATTTTTCTTAGAAATGTTAATGCCATCTAACCCCATAAGCCGCACCTTGACTTGACATTTCTCACACAGCTCACCGTATTCTACAATAACCCACTGTTAAGTGGGTGTTTAGCTAAATCACCATGACATTTGTTACACACACCTTTAAAGGACAAATTACATGTCTGTCAAAATTGAGCAAAATTGGTTGAAAAACATGCCGCCAACAATCAAAATGTACTTTACATACATTAGACCTAGCTAGTTTTATAAATGCATTTATTTAACAAACAATGTTCAATTTGGTTTGATCATTGTATTGCTTTGTTTCACAAACTTGACAGAATGATGGTTTGTTGAGTTAATGCAAACTTTCGGTATGCAAAATTTCGGAAGCAGGAATGTAGAAAACAGCCGTGGTATTAAAAAAGCTACGACAAGTCGACAAGAGGAAAGACCGGAGGTGGATCACGGAATAATCTGATCTAGAAGTTGAAGGTTATAATACTCTTCCCGAATGAAGACTCAAAACAAAACGCCTTTGATAACACACGTTGTATGTTCCAGTGTGACTTCACGCAATGTTGCCTGAGGCTTCAGTTAACACAAATAACTGCTGTGAATTGTCGAAGTACCCCTTGGAACTGGAGTCTAGATGTCACAAGTTAAAGCATTTAGAAACGGTACTCTTAAATGCAATAGATGCATGTCAATGCCGAATGGGCTAAAAACACACTGATATAGTGTTTCAGTCAGTTGAGAGTAATGTGTTCCACTACACTAGTCTTCATTTGACTTTGAACACTAAAAAAAGTAATTATCTTATAAAGAATATTTGTCTTATTTCTAGTCAGCCTGTCTAGGATTTATGTAGGCACAGCCTGTGATGGATAAATTAATCTACAAAAGCACCATCATGTAATCCATCAGACCCAAGAAAATACACTTCCTATGTTAATTTAATAAAACGATTATGTAAACTAAACCATTTGGTGGTTCATTATTTAGTGAAATGTTGTCTTTTTATCTTGTGTACTTATTATTGCTCTTTACCCATGCAAAAACATGTTTTTCCCATTTACTCTAACATTTTCGGTAGAATACTCGTTTAATAAAACATTCAATACCTGCAGCCTTAGACATAACAGCATATAGGCTCATAATAATGAACATAGTAGACACTTTAAAATAGTATTTCACTTAATTACCCAATAAAAGTTGTCCCATATTGGGTCCTGAACTGAAGTTTGGGAAACCCGTAATTACCAAATTAGGATTATACATTGTAAAACAAGAGTCAAAAGTAAATTACAGGAAGAGGTCATGCATCCGGATTATATGGCCGTTTACCGTGCAGCCCTGGCTGTAGAAATGATGAAAATCTATAGATTTTCCTGGTATTTACCACAGTCCTCTCCAAGCATCCACAAGAGCACATACATAGGACAGATCTTTTGTCAATTTGTGTCCTGGCTTATTACTTTACACACTAATTTGCAGGCTCTTGTTTACCAGCACAAGCCTTAAGAGAGGCTTGAAGTTTGCAGCAATTGAATTATGCACACCACGCAGCAGAAGAGCCCAGAAAATTGAGGTGGGCTGCAAGGACAAATGCCATTCACGCGGCTCCCCGTTGGCTGCCTACTTCTGTGCGCGCCGAAGTGTCTCGGTGAGTCGGCCATAGCTTATTTTCTGCCTTTGTGCACTGTCTGCAGGCATCATCCTCCAAATGATAGGTTTTACTTTCACTGCCTGTCTAATGTCCCTTTCACTGTAACAGAAAAGATATGCTGAGTCAGACAACTGTCTACTGCTACTAATACTGAGCCAATGGGGGAAAAAATAAGTTGATGTTTGTGTGCTATTAAGATGGTAGACATACAAGCCAGCCAGTGGTGTTATCTACCTCCGCATGCGCTTTAAGATGTTGCATGTGAAACTACCTTACTGTTGTTTACAAGGAATAAATCAGCTGTATTAATGCTGGCTGAGCAGTTTGCACCTTATTGCTATTACAACACTAATTATGTTGCTGCTGTGTTGTGCAATATACATTTAAATTGTACTTCAATTACAATTCAATTACATATTATGCAAACCTTTCCTTCACTCTTTTCTTGCTCTGTATCAATTATCATGGTTTCACTGAATCATTAATTGATATTGTGGACAAAATTATGTGACAATCACTAAATATTAATACAACAAAACTGTATTGTGATTATAATGTCAACACATTAGCAATAGTGCTAGAAATATGCCAAATTGTAGCCTATGTTACTGTAATATTGATAAAAATATGAATATCAATAAAATATTGATTTTCTCACAAAATATTGATACACAATTGTATCTTTAAAAATTGCTCATCATTTTGTCAATACTTGAAATGCCTCTTTCAATGTGTTAAATGTCATTATCATGCTACAACCAATATCACGAGCAAAAACTATTGTGACAATATATGTATCAGTTCTTTGTATGCTGATAAGATTTATGGCAAAACTATAAACAGCGTTTGGAAAAAAATAAAACAGAATTTTGGAAAAAATAAAACAGATTTCATAGAAACTCCACCATGCTACTGCCAATACTGCAGTTAAAAACTACTGTGATCACTACGCCTTTCATGATAACAAGAGGAGTTTTCAATTGTTTTTGCCACCGTTTTGACGTATTTAGTTTGGGAGCGGGCAGGTTAGTGTTTGTAAGGAGATTACGCTACCATCGAGCGGTGCGGAAATACTTCCCCACATGAACGTTCCTCCTCACAATGACACCATTTCATTCACATGTCGTCACTTTCCCGAGATTCCACGTTTAACAGTAACATGTCAATTTATCAGGTCCGGCAAAATTATCGACTTTGTTTTTATTTGTCATGCAATTAAATTATTTATTCATTATAGTGCCAGGCCTAGTAATCTGTATTCTGATATGATTAACAGTATTGGCAAAATGAAAATGCTTGGGTTGTATTGGTTGTGGGAGATGCAATTTCCAGGGCTAACAAATAAACACACACTGTCAACATACTATTTGTTATACTGTATATTATTGCGGTTTTTTTCAAATAAAATTGAGATTGTGTCAAATTATAAAATGCAAATTTTTGAGCAGAGCTTCACAAATTAAGTCCATAATTTGTTTCATTTTCTTTTCAGTTTTCTTGCAATGTATAAACTACTGTCACAATAACATTGCATCATAATACAGTTGTTATCAAGGAAAAATTAGTTATATTTTATCAGGTATCGCGCAAAGGTATTCACACACAAATAGAAAGATATACAGATAGGCAAGACAATATACTGGGCATGCGTGCTTGGCCTAAATTCACTTTAAATGAGATAATTATATTTTTTGGACTTCCAAAAATCCAATTTTCCATCCTGTTTGAAGCCACAATCTCATGACTGTTTCTGACAAATGCATGCTACAAGCTGGGTATTCATGCTGAAATTACTTGTAACAATCAACCCCCCTTGCACACGTGCATACACGTTTCCTGCTTTTTTTGTTGTCATTCTTTCATCCCCCCAGTCAGGCACAAATGCACTGACATGCACGATCACACAAACGCACACAAACGCAGGCACGACATTTCATGCCATGTGATCTTGCTAGGCATCATGCCAATGGCCAAACATGTCACTTTGCAGAGAGCTGACACACACACAGTGAGACACACAAAGTGTATGCAGAACATTTGTCATTAGTTTCAGGTTTGCCACATGCACTTGTTTTTTTTGTTTTTTTTTAAAGGCAAGAGATCTTTGTGTGAGATCTAATGTGCAATTGTTCTGCTATGTTTACTGTTTCATTGTCCCCAATCTTGGAAGGCTTCCTGACAAGAGCCCTGTGACAAGCAGGCTAAGCCAGTGACATTTCAAGAGTTCTAATTTGCTGATCCTGTTTTTTTTTCCCCACTTATTTTTTTTTTGTCCCACACACTCTTTCCAAACAAAACAAAAATTGCAGCAAAATCCTCAAAAAACTCCTGATTTAAGAAAGTCCAATCAATACCAAAGTTATTATCTTGGCATGTGCTCAGAATTGCGTGTTTATAAAATGTTGTCTTCCATGATATAGCTTTAAAAAAAAAGGGTGGCGACCCTTAAGAGTGTTCAGAGAAAGTTCCGACAATACAAAATGGCGCCACTTTGAGTGGAGATTCAAAGAAGAGAGGAACAGCCTGCGGTCTCCTTCGTTTTGGGTTTTGGCAGCAACAACTCCATTAAGCAATGCACACATGGCTGTGTGAGAGAAAGTGGCTGCATGACAATGCAATCAAGGGAAATGCGTCTTGTGGCACAACGATCAGTCCAATGTAGCTTTTTGTTAAGACTGCTAAACAAAGTTAATTCTTTACCTGTTCCAGACTGGTAAGTTAAATGGTCGTTGATTGCCTGAGTGCAGGTGACACGACACTGTTTTGTATTTTGTTACATGATGCCTGAAAACACACAAAACACACAACTAGCGGTTGTAACCAGTGTGGTTACCAAAATCAATACACAAAGAGAAAAAAGTATGTAAACACATCAGCAGCAAATTTGGGATGCTTGGGTTGTTTTAATGAGCTAAATTAGGAATTCAGCTCAACTAGGATTTCAGCTAACTTTCAGCCAAAAAACAATTAAAAATGATACACAAACCAATGACGTTCCAGTCTATTTGCATTGGGGCATAAAGGCACAATAAGATCCAGTCAAATGAGCACGTCTCCAAAAGCGGAGGAAATTGGATGAAAAAGATGGCTGCCATCCAAAGATGCATATCTGTTGTGGCACCCTCCCGACTTAACAGCAAAATTGTCCAAGAATCTGCCAATTGTCTCATGATTATTCAAGATACATGTACTAGTATGCAATCATGGATTCCAAAGCATGTAGAGCACAAACCATAGTGGGCGCCACGAATGCCATTTACAAATGACGGGATGTCTCACATGTTCTTTCGTGTCACTTGCTTAGCTTCTCTCCTCTTTCATCCATCTTTGTTGTACTTTGTTGTAGTGGATTTTCTTAGCTGTTCAACCAGCACAGTAAAGTAAAAAAAAAAAAGAAGGAAGAAACGCCGGTCAAAATCGAAGCACCCTGTCAAAACCTAAACTACTATGTGTTCAGGTCCATATTGGATGGTATCTGGTTCCTGACTGGGGCCGTGGTCCACAAGTTATTGATCCCTGCCAGAGCTGACAACAGACTTGCTAGAATCAACAGTGCCTCTGCTGGTTGCAGTCAAGTAGGGCACTGCACTTTGCTTCAACCGCTTTAAGACAATAAATTACAAGCAATAACTAATTCTCAATGACCAATTTAGATATTTCTTCAAGCCCTTTTTCTTTAGGGACAGGATTTGGGATAGACTTGGAAAATAATAAATATGCAATGGAAACACATTTCAAATGACACCTACACAGTGTGCTACGGTACTACACTGTGTGCTATCATGCTGACTGATAATGAAAACACCACAGAAAGTAGAAAGATAACTTCACAGATGACTTGCTGCCATCAACAAGCCCTGACAACACACACACACACACACACGCAGATGCCTCTGTAACAGGCACTGACACACAACCGGTGAAGGAAATATAAGACCATTGTATGAGAACTTGGTGCCATGTATCGCATGCCATCGACAATGAGTCACCACTGAGTCTCAGAGATGGGAAGGGATGGAAATGGTGCACATATAAACATATACATAAACAAAGCATGAGGGCACACGTGAACATTTTGAGCATGTGTGGAGAAACAGGGGTAGAGGTGACTTCTGTATTATCTGCAAACGAGCCAGTGTTTGTTTTAAACTAACAGACAATTCAAAAGATGCTACTTTGTGTCGCCGGGTAGACTAACAGTACAGGAATTTTTTGTACAGTGTTTTTTCTTTCTTTGGAGAAACTGTCACCGTCGTTTTGTGTCCAGGCCTCAGATGGGATTGAAAAGTGCTGCTGTTCCCTCTCCTTGACACGCTCTTAGCACACAAGCCACCCCCCCACTCCCCCACACCAAGGCCCCCTTGTGGAATGCTGTATAGTGTGAGGCCTATGGAGGAAGGGCATCCCAGGACACAGCCGACACACATACAAAAGCATACACATGCATACAGCTGCTGAAAGCCATCACGACACTCTGGAAGAGCTCCGCCGTTTGTAAGGTTTTAACGAGGAAACAAGACAGCAGAATCACATGAATTTATCATATGTGTGCACATGTATAAACTCATAGCAGTCTGACATGTGCAAATGTGAATACATTTGTGATATACTTGGGTGGTAGTGGCACAGGAGGTTGAGCATGTCATTCAGAAACCAGAGGTTGGCGTTCAAACCCTACTTCCTCCATCCCAGTCACAGTTGTGTAACCCATCTTACCTCCTTTCGTCAATCTACCCCACCAATGTGCGACTGTGGAGTGAATGATTAATGGCTTTCACTGTGAAGTGCTTTGGGTATCTTGAAAGGTGCTATAAAATCCATTATCAAAATATTGTTTACCAAAATTCCTATGGAACATAGAGGTGCAATATTCCATTTTTTTTTTCTTTGGCTTGTTTCTAACCAAGGCTAACTCATAAATTCAAGTTGCCAACATTTCAACATTTTTACAACATGAAGTACTTTCAAAACATTTTGTGTGGTTGTTAGACGTGGGTTTACTTGGCTCTGAAGTGTGGTCTGACACACATGGCTGCTAACATTTCGGGTTGTCACAACATTTTCACTTCTGATACGATACCGATATAGCAGTCATGAGTATCGGCCTATACCGATATGGATCTTATATCAGCACAAACAAACATACTTTCATTAGTTATTTTGCAGTGTGGTATCTTCGAAAATGCCGGATCAAGTCATATTACTCAGACAATAGCCAGCAACAGTAGGTATGAGGAAAAACTGACCCATTTACATGTTATGCATCTTAGTTTTATAAACAATGGCATAATGTATCAAAGCTCGTGATGCTCAACTAAGTGTTTCAACTAGACATTATCAACCATCGACATAGCCTGGCTTTTTCTGCTAAAGCGAATTACTCTTGTTGTTCCATGAGGGGAACAGAGCAGCCAGACGTCTATCAGACTAACCAGTGGTTTTCAAACTGGGGGGCGTTATGACAGGGGGACGTGGGGCTACCACGAACACTTCATTGGATGTGGCAGTTCACCAGGCAGGATTGGAACCACACATTAAAGGCCCATCCAGACGAAGACCATTCAAGGCCTAAACGCTTAAATACTTTATCAAACCCGCACATCATCCAGACAAAGCCGGCGTTTTCAGGGCATTACAATCCAGTGTGAATCAAAGCAACAGTACCGCTTCATTGTCGATCTTGTTCGGCCACTCGTACTTGCAGCCATGTTTTCTGTTTACAGGCCTTCTGCTTAACTGTGCGTGCCCAGTGTTTTGTTGTGGGTCTGTCTCGTTTCCGCTGTCAGAGTGTCAGAGCGCCACTAACAGGCCTTCTGAGTACATTCATATGGACGCACATAGTTTCTGAACTAGCTCCATCTTTACAGAAAAAGTTTTGGACATAATGAGTGTTTTGTCTTCGTGTGGACGTAGCCTAAGTGCTTTACACACACTATAAACCTTGCAATCCAACATGGTAGGTGCGCCTCAAAGCTGGTTGCCACTCGACTCTCGCCACCCAAATGAAAAAGAAAACACCACCACCATGCAGACAAAAAAAAAAATCAGTACTGGAATGAATCAGAAAAACTATTTTAAAAATCTGATTGTATTGGAAGCCAAAAAATGTGGATTGGGACATCCCTAAATTAATTTGGTAAAAGTTACTTGTTTGATTTGTCAGATAAAAACACAATCGCTGCATAAAACTATGATGGCAACTACAGTGAGGGAAAAAACTATTTGAACCCCAGCTGATTTTGTAAGTTTGCCCACTAACAAAGAAATGATCAGTCTATAATTTCAATGGTAGGTTTATTTGAACACTGAGACAACAATGACAAAAACAATCCAGAAAAATGCGTTTCTAAAAGAGTTATAAATTGATTTGCATTTCCATGAAGGAAATAAGTATTTGATCCCCATATCTGTCAGCAAGATCTCTAGCTCCCAGGTGGATCTTATACAGGTAACGAGCTGACATTGGCAGCCCTCTCAGCTTGTTACCTGTATAAAAGGGACCTGTACACAGATGCAATCAATCAATCCAGATGGCAAACTCTGCACCATGGCCAAGACCAAAGAGCTTTCCAAGGATGTCAGGGACAAGATTGTGGACCTACACAAGGCTGGAATGGGCTACAAGACCATCGCCAAACAGCTGGGCGAGAAGGTGACAACAGTTACTGCAATTATTTGCAAATGGAAGAAACATAAATTAACTGCTAATCTCCAACAATCTGGAGCTCCATGCAAAATTTCACCTCGTGGAGTTTCAATGACAATGAGAACGGTGAGGAATCAGCCCGAACCACTCGGGAGGAACTTGTCAATGATCTCAAGGCAGCTGGGACCATAGTCATCACAAAAACAGTTACAAATACACTACGCCTTGAAGGACTGAAATCCTGCTATGCCCGCAAGGTCCCCCTGCTTAAGAAAGTCCATCTACTGGCCCGTTTGAAGTTTGCCACTGAACATCTGACTGATTCAGAGTAAGACTGGGTGAAAGTGTCGTGGTCAGATGAGACCAAAATTGAGCTCTTTGGAATCGATTCAACTCGCCGTGTTTGGAGGAGGAGGAACGCTGCCTATGACTCCAAAAACACCGTCAAATATGGAGGTGGAAACATTATGCTTTGGGGGTGTTTTTCTGCCAAGGGGACAGGACAATTGCACCGCATCAAAGGGAGGATGGATGGGGCCATGTACCGTCAAGTGTTGGGTGAGAACCTCCTTCCCTCAGTCAGGGCATTGAAAATGGGTCGTGGTTGGGTATTCCAGCATGACAATGATCCAAAACACACGGCCAAGGCAACAAAAGTTTGGCTCAAGAAGAAGCATATTAAGGTCATGGAGTGGCCTAGTCAGTCTCCAGACCTTAATCCCATAGAAAATCTGGAGGGAGCTGAAGGTTCGAGTTGCCAAACATCAGCCACGAAACATTAATGACTTGGAGAGGATCTGCAAAGAGGAGTAGGTCAAAATCCCCTGAGATGTGTGCAAACCTTGTGGCCAACTACAAGAAACGGCTGACCTCTGTGATTGCCAACAAAGGTTTTGCCACCAAGTAGTGAAGCACGTTTTTCAAAGGGATCAAATACTTATTTCCTTCATGGAAATGCAAATTAATTTATAACTTTTTGATACGCATTTTTCTGGATTTTTTTGTCATTGTTGTCTCTCAGTGTTCAAATAAAGCTACCATTGACGTTATAGACTGATCATTTCTTTGTTAGTGGGCAAACTTACAAAATCAGCTGGGGTTCAAATTGTTTTTTCCCCTCACTGTATTAACATGATAAAACCATTTTAAAAAGCAGCCAATTACTATTTCTTTACAAAGGCATGTTATACATCATTGGAAAGTTTATTTAATTAAAATTCGACTGGTATACAGCATTAATTACAACTGCAAGCAACTCACCTTTGAAGCTTCACAGTAGTCCAACTGCAAATTAATCTAAAATAGTGCTATTACCGTGACAATAAATAGCAAATGAAATTGAGAAAACACCAATATGTTGGTTGATTGGTGGGCTTCTGTTATGAAGGCTCTTGCGTCAAAGATTGTGCTTTTCAAGTTTGTTTTTTCCCCAAAGACAAAACAGTCTTCAAAGACAAGACCAAGTGTTGAAAGCCAAGGAGCTTTGCTTGCATGGAGTTAGTAAAGACTTTGATCAAGTATCTCCAAATTACGCACATTTGGAACGCTTGATCCTGATGTTAGAAAGCCTAAATCTAAAATACTGAATTTTTGTCGCATCATTATAAAATTTGAAATTGCTTTAGTTAAGGACTCAGGATGTGGCCTCAGTGTTTTCCAGCCCATACCATAAAACAAGTTATCCTGAAGGCATATTTTCAAACCTAAAAAAATAATAATTCAATGTATTCAAACATTTTTCTCAATGTAGGTATCACTTAAACCGATTTCGTCTTGGGGAGATAAAACGCAGCATGTGAGCTTTCATTGGAGTCCAAAAACAACTTTTTTTAAAGTGATTTTGCCCCCCAAAAAATGTTACGGGAGTCATACACCTTCCTATGGGAAAATTGCATTGAAATTCAAACAAACCCCATGCAATGTGTTCAACATCAGAGGTTCCACTGTACTTTCAACGATGCATTTTTTTTTTAAAGTTACCTTCTTCAAAGAACTTTGAAATAGCACAGCCAGTATTACTATGCTCTTTGATTCAGACATGTAAGGTGACATTTGCGTCAACCTGAGCGACACCTGAAAGCTAACACACCAGCAGTTGATGGAAATGAGGTTATTTAGATGGAACAACAAAAACAATGTGTGAAAGAAACGAAAGTAACAAGGAAATGCAGAACACCCGCCACACTCGCACACAGTGTGTACATGTGTCACCTGCCTTTTGTGACCTCAAAAGTTCAAGGAAGGTGAACTTTGCCACAGTTCAGCAAATGTGTGTGCCCTTTGCTTTCACACAGTTGCAGTTCCCATAACACACGTCTTGGCTGTGTTTTCAATGAATAATACTTCAGCTACAGATGATGCAGCTGCTCCCACTGCAAGGGATGAGGATAGAACGCTATCCAGTCCATTGCAGGACTCCCACGCTTGTGCAACACTCCACAATAGCTCCATTGTGGGTGGAGATTTTTTGTTTTGACTTCACTATGACGCAACTTTTTTTTTTCCTCTTTTTAATATGCCGCTTCCTCCGGAACCGTACAGTAAAAAGTATGACAGCCATTTAGGGCCATGTAGCTGGAATTGAGTTACACCCCCCCCCGATGTGAAGCACTGCAGTGACATGTCAGCAGATTTGCTTGGGGGAGGTAATGCACGGCTATGCGTCACAGCTACCAAGCATACTGTATATGTCTTTTTTTATATATATATATTTACCCGTTTCGGTGGTTATTCCATGCACGGTGGCGATCTGTCCTCTTCAGACGGCCAAAAAAAAGTTTGCTGATGCACACAAAATCGAACCCCCGGTTCTCCTCCTTCTTCGTAGCGACTCTCCGTGGCTCTGCTGCGGCCGCCCGTCGCCCCTCTCCCTCGGCCACGCTCGTCCTCCGAGTGCCCGCTGCCCGCGCGGAGGAAGCGGACGCCGCTCACGTGGACAGTTCAATGGAACAGCCCGACTTCACGTCCCGTTTGGCTACCAACACTTTTAAAGAGGCAGACATCTTTTGTTGCTGTTGTTAGTGGTGGGGTAGCGTCTTGACGGAAGCTAGGCTAATGTAGTCATGTCGTGCCGCCTTTTACGGACACATGAACTCGGTGCACTCGGAGCTGTTCTAAAGAAGCCAGTGAAGCTCCCCTCCCCTCGTCTCTCACACTTGCCACTAGCGAGGAAACGGCTCGTTGGCCAAATGTGTAGGGCTTTCATGAAAAGGCAAACAAATCGCACGTTTACGGCGGCGCAGGGATTCCTTGCGTGCGACAGGAGAGTGAACATGTGTGGTTACCTCACATGTCCTCAGATGACAGCGGCAGACGCGACTAACGTCTGCGCATGCGCCGTCTTCCTGTTCGGGAGGAAGTCACAGCGCCAACTGCTGGCGGCTGTGGGTTTACTCGTAGACAAAAAGCAGTACTTCGCAGTATCTCTGTGCGCTTCGAAAACGTAGCAGAATTTGTTAACCACTTCTGCCACGTTTTGCGTACGGCGGCAATTTGGAAACACGAAGCCACTTTCTACGGTGTAGCAGGATTCCAGTATGAGTGTGGAAAAAAGTGAAATAGCTGTGACACAACAACAACAACAACAAAAAAAACCCACACAAAAGTCATCTTGAGAGGTCAACTTCTGTTTTAAAGGAGGACAAAAGAAGAAATGAAAATGGCATGACCGTGAACGCTGCTGTTGAGGTCATGAACCGTGCATTGTGCAGCGAGTAAACAGTGCATAGAACATGTTGATCCACATTACAGTACCAAAAGCTCATTACTGCAAACAACAGAATAATCCAGGGATCGACGGAGGCCACCAGCCTGCGTGTCAAGATGCGGACCCCTTTTGCTGGCACTAAAAACCTCCGCCATGACTGTGTTGAAGGGTTTAATAATAAGAAGGGTTTCATTCTTGCAGACTACATAATGTGCTCGGGACACAGCCAGCACCATTGTTAGGCTTGGCAGAAACCATAAGGTCATGTTGTGGTTAGTGTGTGAGAGAGTGTTACAAAGTGTGTCACAGACATGTGAAGAGCCACCAACGTGACACTTGACCCCCAGCTAAGCTCTAATGATACAGCCGCCGTCATCATATGTTTGTCAGGTGACATGTATATGATTTCCAAAGCATGTGACATGCACGTGGGCCAGCACCATGTGGCATGTTAACGGATATCTTTGCAAATTGTACAATATAAGTGGCCCAATTGTATGTTTTTTTTTACTCTGCATCACGAGCCTTCAGCGCATAAGTGTGATAAATACCATAGAACTGGAAACTGAACTTAATGCAACATAGAAAGAGGACTGGCTGTGCAGTACAACAACTAAATAACAATGACTTACTCAACTTAGCTTTACCAAGCATATGTAATTAGCATATGGATGAAAGCATTACAAGCTAGCATTTTGGGAGACAGGTGTGACAAGTACAGACAAGAAGACATTTTATTCTAATACAGAATGCAATCGTTTAAATTTTGGTGTACTTAAAATCAATTATCCCTCCAATTCAGCATTGCACTAAACCAGTAGCAGGGTTCTCCAAATCTTTTCACAACAAATTAAAAATATGGTGCACCCAAATACTATTGATTTGATAATACATTATACAGTATATCAGGACTACTCAATTAAATTGTTTTGCTTGCTCCATGACAAGAGCACTCTGCTTTTAAAGACCTGCTGCAAATCACAAGCCGTATATCCTCTAACAGGAGTGCGTTGTTGTTTTAAGGATGTACTGCAAAACCATCAGTCAAAGCTCCTCTATACAACAGGAGCACTGCTGTTTTGTGTAAACTTGTGGCAAAGATCTGTTACGTGACAGGAGTGCGCTGTTATTTTTAAGCATCTGCCACACTAGTCAAAGATCCAAACGGACAGTGCACTGTTGTTTTTAAGAAAACATTTACGAATCAGCTGTAAAAATGTTCATCGTTGCCCAGTTTTGAACTGAACGACAGGGCTGGTTTGAGGTCATTCATGGGCCTGCTTTGGCCTACGAGCCGCCAGCTGAATAGCCTGGTGTAGATTTTAGGTCGAGATTCAAAAAACTTGGCTTAAAGTGAAGGGAGGATTGGTATTTTTTACATTAAACTAGTATGGCGTGAAAGCATTTCAAACCTACAACTTCCGAATTGCACCTAAAGTTTCCTTACAAATGGCATGAAATGAACGAACATTTTAGCCCTCCTAAAGTTCACATTGATTTCCTCATGCATCATTTTCAGAAAAAAAAAGTGCATACATATTTTTAAAGTTACTTAAGGTACAATGTCCAAAAAGCATCAGCTTGAGACACAGCTACATGTCCACAAACACCATGAAGCACCAGCCGAGGCCCCCCACCATGAACATTGTAATCTGCATGCTGTAGATGATCAGGTCATTCACCACACCAAAGTCCAAGCGCCTGTGTCCGAGCAAGATGAGAATGACAGACAGCTTGTACTGCAAGCGCAGGAGCACACGCACGCTCACGTACTGCACGAAGAAGAGCGCGGACAGCGCCACCCACAGGAGGGAGGTCAGCAGGCTGCAGCCGAAGTAGAGCAGGAAGCGCAGGAAGCTGTAAATGCAGCGCGAGCGCAGGTAGAGGTCGAAGTTGTTGTACTTGGTGCGCACCAGCTTGGTGCCTTGTGTGGCGCCGCAGGCCGAGTGCATGCAGGTGGTGTGGGGGCCATGGAAGCTGCGCACCCGCCGAGGGATGGGAATCACAGGCATGGGTCGGCTACTGGAGCCCCCTTTTAGACGAGGAGTTGCTTTGGGGCGCTGCCACTGGTTGCATTGTGTGGTGGCTGGCTGTTTCTTTCAAGGGTGAATTCTTGGCGGGAGGCTAGCTAGCTAGCTTTTGTTTTCAAATCCACTGTAGCACTGTGAAAACACATAAGACTGTCATTGACATAGCCCAAAATGCACACCATGCGTTGCTGATCAGTGTTCTAATCAGCCGTATTGTTTGATTATTATTGAGAACAACATACAGCAAACAATGTATTACTTTACCATGACATAGTCTCTTTCCCCCCTAGTTAGTAATCACTGAGACGTAGAGGGAAGTATGGGTGAGATTTAAATAAGATTCCTTTCGGTTACGTTGAATGATGCCAGTGTACTTCAATGCGACTTTCAAACTATAAACTATGCCATTTCAACGATCAACAAGTGAGCTAGATTATTCAAATCCCACAGTGAAAAAACGTAACATTGTTATTAAAGTAGGCCAAGTTGCAGGCGAATGCATTGTATTCATCTACAATAACAGAAACCAGCTAGCATACGCCACACAAAGCGTTAGCAACAAGTATTAGCTCTTACATCCAACTTACGCGCCGTCTCCCTTCTTTACAAATGTTATTCTCTGACATACACAGAACAACAGCACTCGGTTACATTTTTAACAAACAACTTGGACATAAACACATGATATCCGTTGTCTTTTCAGCGCAGCTGTTCATCTTTTTTCCCATTCCCGGCGGTGAAACTGCCGGAAGTCCTCGGAATGTG
The DNA here is from genome assembly GCA_024372805.1 of Oostethus manadensis. NCBI lineage: Eukaryota > Metazoa > Chordata > Actinopteri > Syngnathiformes > Syngnathidae > Oostethus > Oostethus manadensis. The sequence goes on along the minus strand of QODF01000003.1, from coordinate 3,366,913 downwards.
TCGTAAAATGTTGGAATCACCAAGGTTGACCGCACTGAAGATTTAAAGGGCCAGTACACACACTTGGCGATACTGTACAGTTCTGATACGCCGTAACAAAACGACCTTATTTGTTTTGTTCATCATTATTGTTGGTTAATTTGTATTTTCCCTTATTTTTGAAATAATAATAATAAAGCTGTAATATTATGAACAATAAGAAAAAGTTACATTTTACCAAGAAAAGTGCTAATCTGATGAGAGAAAGTTTAAATTTTATAGGAAAAAGATTTATTATTTTAGATATTCCAAGATAATGTCCTAAAGGGCACAATAGGCTGCAACATTATGAAAAAAAACTTTGTGAAGGGAGACTTTTCTTTAAGGAACAATGTTGTAATGTTTTGAGAAAAAATGTTTTACTATGGGAAAAAATATATTACAAATATCTTTTGACAATATAAAATGTAAGTTAATACAACATATTAATGTAATATTTCCTGAATAAAGTGGTGTAATTTACAAGAAAGAGGTAGTAATTTTATGAAAACAAAAGTACATGCTTGAAAAAGTCATAATTTTAGGAGAAAATGTCTTGAAAATAAAGTAGTGCTATCACAAGAAGAAAGTGGAATTTTTTTTGGGGAAAAAAACTTTTATGTTTAAAGGGAAATGTAGTTTTATCAGAAAAATGTCAATAAAGTAGTTAAGTAGAAGTCATCAACATAAACCACAAAAAATGCCTCCATTTGTGGCATAAATGTTTCATAAAATTATAATTGAATCAATAACATGGCCGCTTGTTTCTTTGTTAGGTGTACATGCAGAAATACCTCAAGTCTCAAAAATTCAGCATTGACAAAACAGACAAAATGAACAACAAAGAGTCTAAAAACACTTTATTGTGACTTAAAGCACACAATAGTGTACATTAATACTCGTCAACATCTTCTTGAGTCCATGAAAGCTTATACTGTTTATCAAATAACGTTCAAGGCAGATTTACGAGTCAGACGCACTCGTCAGATGTCTGTCAGCCAGCCAGGTGGCAAAGTATACGCAACTCCCATAAATAAGTGCTTCATTAAACATATCAAGAGTATCATTTTGCGGAGGATTTAAGGTGTAAAGTGTGTTATGCAAAATTAGAAAAACAAACTTTACTGTGATATTTAATCAAACACACATAAAGCTGTCCCTGGGACTGAATATATCATGTGTACTTTGGAATAATGATTGGATTCAGTAATGGGATTCATTGAAGAATCATCTGAACAGCAGCCAAATCCAGAAGGCTGCTGTGGCAAATTGAATAATTAATATCAAAAGGGGGAGAATTCTTTCTGTCCACAAGAGGGCACTATTTCCCACTAAGGTGTGCAAATGAATGGAGAGATGGAATAGTGCTTCTTAAATACATTCGACATACTTCATTTTTTCACTTTTTTTTAAATATGCTTTTTCAGATGCTTTTTAAAAATAAGTTATGTATACGTTTGATTTTTTTTATATTTCAGTTTATTTAGACAACAATTCGCAATATTTTGGTCTCTAAAATAAATATTTTCCAAACGTGTTTGTGTGTGTGTGTCCATCCAGGCATTTTCTATACCGCTTATCCTCATTGGGGTCGCGGGTATGCTGGAGCCTATCCCAGCTGACTTGGGGCGGGAGGCGGGGTACACCCGGACTGGTCGCCAGCCAATCGCAGGGCACATATAGACAAATAAACATTCACACTCACATTCATACCTAGACAATCTAAGCCACCACTTAACCTAACATGCATGTTTGTGGAATGTGTGTGTTTATAAATGTATCTTAGTAGCATCAAGTGGGTCCACAGATATGTCAACGTACAGTGTAGCTCGGTCGACAGGTTTTAACAAGTTTTTATGATTTCTTTTTATTTCTTTTTAAAGATTATATCTTCACCACTAGAGGGAGCCGTTTGTTCATTTAACAGAGTTGTCCATGCAATACAGTATACTGTGTATATTAAACAATCTACAACAATAATAATAATTATTATTTATTTTCATTTAAAAAACGATTGCTATATTTATTAATTAATAAAAGCCAACATGAATTAAAATGATTTTCTTTGCAACACAAAGGCTCGTGTATGGGAGCTCATTAGATTGTGCAGGTGTACCGAATGAATTGTTCTTATTATGATAATTAACACAATGGCTGCTGCAACATTGTTCTTGAATTGCAATTATATAGACTACACTGTTACACAACATTCGAATACAAGTCTAAATATTAAGCCCATAAAAGTGTTTTTCTACATAAACGACAAGGCTTTACTCTGTTTTTATTTGTGAAAATAATTGGTGTAAGAACACACACTTGTGTCTTTCATGGCTGAGAGCTTGGGTCTGATTCCTGGCCGGGGATGATCTAGTGTAAGAGGTAAGCCCAACGAAGCAGAAATCACACAGTCTATTTTTTTTTAAATAACTAATACTTACAAAGTGAAATGATACAGTTGAAAACTAATTTTTTTTTAAACTCTTTGGCATTGAGAAGTGAAGCGTGTGGTGTCAGTTTGGATTTAAAGGCAAGCAAATATGGTTCCTGGTAGTTCCAAATATAAATGATGCTAAGAAAAAGTCACGGTCACAGGTAAGGCGGCTTTTTTGTCATAGTGAAAAGCCAAACATGCTCTTTGATCCTCTTCTACTACTCTGTAGACTTGGACCAAATCAATTAATTCATTAACTAAGTAGAGGTCACAACAGCCAGTAGTTGGCCTAAGACAAATTAAATCAATTATTCAGGCTAATAAGATGAGGGGTACTTTTAATTAGTGAAGGTTTAATCAAAAAAGTCTGTTTCTTGCATTATGAAGCAGCTCAGAGCAGGGATGAGTTTGGACTCCATCCATCCATCCATCCATCCATCCATCCATTTTCTATACCGCTTATCCTCATTAAGGTTGAGTTTGGAGTGATGAGCGATTTATGCTAATTCAGTTTTGAAAAAATATTTTTCACTGTCCTTATGGAACCCACAGATGCATTTGCGTGTTTTATTTTTGTAATCCTATCAAGCCACAAGTTCCCGTGGCTCTCAAAGTCATTTAAATATGCAAATATTCCATCTTCCTAACTGTTAAAGCACATTTAAAAAAATGACAATTTTACCTGGATCAAGTCATAATGTTACAAAACTACTGCAGTAGTACTGGTATGATTAGATCATTGTATTGGAATAAAGTACAAATATTATAAAATTATAACAAAAATATCCCCCAACCGGCCGCACGGTGGCCACACAGTCAGGAGATCTGGAAGACCTGGGTTCAAATCTCCGTTGGGCATCTCTGTGTGGAGTTTGCATGTTCTCCCCGTGCGTGTGTGGGTTTTCTCCGGGTACTCCGCTTTCCTCCCACATTCCAAAAACATGCATGTTAG
>QODF01000003.1:3283406-3361433 GCA_024372805.1 Oostethus manadensis | reverse complement strand
TCTGCTCTGCCTTTACCCTCTTCATCCTTCTCACCACTAGAGTCATCCTATACACCACCATCCTATGCTGTCTGGCTACACTCTCACCTACCACTGCTTTGCAGTCACTGACCTCCTTCAGGTTACACCTTCTACACAAGATGTAGTCTACCTGTGTGCTCCTACTTCCACTTTTATAGGTCACCCTATGTTCCAGTCTCCTCTGGAAGAAAGTTTTCACTACAGCCATTTCCATCCTATTTGCAAAGTTGACCACCATCTGTCCTTTTGCGTTCCTTTCTTGGATACCAAACTTTCCCATCACCTCCTCATCATCTCTGTTTCCTGCACCAACATGTCCATTGAAGCCCGCACCAATGACAACTCTCTCACTTCTGGGGATGTTCTGCATTACTTCTTCCAAGTCTGACCAGAATTTCTCTTTCTCCTCCATCTTACATCCTACCTGTGGAGCATACCCACTAACAACATTGAACATCACACCTTCAATTTCTAGCTTTAGGCTCATCACTCTATCTGACACTCTTTTTACCTCCAGGTTGTTCCTAGCAAACACCTCCTTCAAAATCACCCCTACTCCATTTCTCTTCCTATCTACACCATGATAGAACAGCTTGAACCCTGCTCCTAAGCTTCTAGCCTTGCTACCGTTCCACCTGCTCTCCTGGACACACAATATGTCTACCTTCCTCCTCTGCATCATGTCAACTAATTCTCTACCTTTTCCTGTCATAGTTCCAACATTGAAAGTCCTTACTTTTAGTCCTAGACTCTTAGCAATCCTGTTCTTTCTCCTCCTACGGACACACCTTCCTCCTCTCCTTCTTTGACCAACAGTAATCCAGTTTCCACCGGCACCCTGTCGGTGGACAGCGCCGGCGGAGGGCGTTGTTAACCCGGGCCACGTCCGATCCGGTATGGAAGTCACTTGTTTGATTCGCATGTTCTGGTTTGGCAAAGTTTTACGTTGGATGCCCGTCCTGACACAACCATCTGTATTTATCTGGTCTTGGGACCGGCACAATAAGACACTGGCTTGTGCCCTGTTGCGGCTACATTACATTTTTTCTATTAATATTTTGACTTTATCCTTGTAAAATGACTATTTTCCATTTCTGCTGTTTTTTTTTCAGTTTCCAACTATTTCAACATTTTTCTTCGTGTAACTATGACTTTATTCCCATAACATTTTGACTCTATTTGAACCTTTTCCAAAACCTAATTTAACCCAAATCACAACTTTAGTCGTTGTTTTGTTTGTTTTTCATAATATTATGACATAAAAGTAATTTTTTCTTTAATATTTCTAAAATATTTCAATTTCATTAGCATTTTCTTAACAGTATTACGACGTTATTCTCGTAATATTACAAGTTTCCTGTTAGATCACGACTCTTTCTCCTAATATTTTGACTTTATTCTTGCAAAGTTACTGCTATTTTTTTCTATTTTGACTGTTATTCTTGTTAAGGTATATTTTTACAATGTGCCAGGGGCCAATAAAAAAAAGCCGTGGCCACAAATGGCCCTCTCGCCGCACTTGCACCTTCATGCTGTAATCTTACAACAACAAAAAATGTACTACAAATAATACTACAAAATAATTGTGCGAAAATGAATTAATATTAATTTATCATTTACTGAAAGTGTTTATTTTTTGCAAATGGCAGGCTATTGATGATTTCTCTCCATTACAGGCCACATGTGATCTGACCTGAATGGTCTGTTGGTGTTAATCCCTGCCACAAAAGGGTGAGGTTGGATTATATGGCAACATCCACATGTGCTGTAGATCTTGGATGGAAAACATAAAGGAAGTGAGTAAAATGTGACCCTATATTGCAATATTAAGAATTGGCAGCTATTAAACATCCTACAGCAATATAATCACTAAGTACATGCTGTACTACTACTACCATATACAATGCTACATGTTGCGTGAATGTGGCTGCGATGCTTTAATATAGTACCAAGATTTAGAGAGAAAAGATGGAAGGATCTTAAGACCTTTGTCCACCCTCCTTTGTCAAAGAGGGGGGTTGAGTTTACACCAACAAATGTTTTCTTTACGTCATCCAGATGATGGCAAGTAAATTGCTCTGACCTCGGCGAAGATTACGAGGTTTTTTTTGTACATACAGCAAACATACAGAAAATGTGATAAAGCTGATATTTTTTTGGCGATATCTGATATGCCGGTATTGTCCAATTGTCAGGTTCCGAGCCCGATATCAACCAATACCTATACTTCTTTACCTATCGGCTTATCCCTTCAGGGGTCGCCACAGCAAATAAATTGCCTCCATCTAACTACCTTCATGTCCTCTTTCGCTACATCTATAAACCTCCTCTTTGGTCTTCCTCTAGACCTCCCGCCTAGAAGTTCAAAACTCAGCATCCTTATACCAATACATTCACTATTTCTCCTCTGGACATGTCTGAACCATCTCAGTCTGGCCTCTCTGACTTTATCACCAAAACCTCTAACATGTGCTGTCCCTCTGATGTGCTCATTCCTGATCCTGTCCATCCTGGTCACACCCAAAGAGAACCTCAGCATCTTCATTTTCCAGCTGTGCCTGCTGTCTTTTCCTCAGCAGCACTGTCTCTAGACCAAACATCATTGCTGGTTTCACCACAAAAAACAGATACGGATGTTGGGCGATATTACATTTATTTTAATATAATGGTGATTAATCAATCACCGTTAGCCACTATGCAGTATTACAAATGACTTGCATTTCAATGTTTTTTTTACTACTAATGGGCCATAATCAACCACCAAACAGCGTTCATTTAATAAGTAATTAAAGTGTGAAAAAACAAGAAGTTCTTCTCCTATCCAGGGTGGAAGTGGTAAGTTTTTGGCCTCCTGCTTTGTCATTCTTCCCCACGGCATTAGAAACCCTTTCTTAAGGTTAGACTGAATAAACTGGAGGCCAACTATTTAACTCGCTATACCCATGATCGTCTTGTGTTCCTGCCGTGATCCTGTAGCCTGCGCATTAGCAATGGGGTGTAAAGAAAGAATTATAGGAGTGTCAAGGTGACTGTAATGTCATAAATTGGTGTCATGAAGCTAACCAAGATGTTGTTCTATCTGTGGTTCAGCTATATTTTGTATGGGTTCTGTGTCTTTCATTTTCTCATTTAGCGTCTCTGTTGTGTTTATTTGAGTGTTTATTTTAACAAGCGTGCAACGGGAGAGAGGTCACCGCTAACGAGAGCCACGGCGGTGCCAATACATGTTGTTAAAAGTGAGGTTAGAAACCCTGGGTGTGCACGTGGACGTTGTGAATGAAAGCTCGCGCCGCTGGCCACCATCAACGATATTGGCCTGAGGAGGTCAGTAGGGGTCAATCGATAGGTCAATCACCTTGTCGATTCCATGACCCCTCAGCCGCGCTGCCCTTTCGAAGCCGGGCGCTTGGACGCTCATCTTGCCTTCCCTCCTTCTGTCTTGAGTTATAGTGCATTCCCGCACTACCTTTACACGAACAGAAAATAAAATCTATTCGATCACTCATGCTGATTTACTCTCGGCCCCTGCAACCCTCTCGACCAGGCCGACGGAACATTTTTAATGCGGCCAGATTTACGCAGCAAATTACCTCACAGTAGTAAAAATAAGAGGGCTTGAGTGTGTTTGTGTCGTATAGCTTTTCATATGGAAATGTGCATCAATAATAGTAAAGACACAACACTAAATGCCACCTGAANCATCATGTCAACTAATTCTCTACCTTTTCCTGTCATAGTTCCAACATTGAAAGTCCTTACTTTTAGTCCTAGACTCTTAGCAATCCTGTTCTTTCTCCTCCTACGGACACACCTTCCTCCTCTCCTTCTTTGACCAACAGTAATCCAGTTTCCACCGGCACCCTGTCGGTGGACAGCGCCGGCGGAGGGCGTTGTTAACCCGGGCCACGTCCGATCCGGTATGGAAGTCACTTGTTTGATTCGCATGTTCTGGTTTGGCAAAGTTTTACGTTGGATGCCCGTCCTGACACAACCATCTGTATTTATCTGGTCTTGGGACCGGCACAATAAGACACTGGCTTGTGCCCTGTTGCGGCTACATTACATTTTTTCTATTAATATTTTGACTTTATCCTTGTAAAATGACTATTTTCCATTTCTGCTGTTTTTTTTTCAGTTTCCAACTATTTCAACATTTTTCTTCGTGTAACTATGACTTTATTCCCATAACATTTTGACTCTATTTGAACCTTTTCCAAAACCTAATTTAACCCAAATCACAACTTTAGTCGTTGTTTTGTTTGTTTTTCATAATATTATGACATAAAAGTAATTTTTTCTTTAATATTTCTAAAATATTTCAATTTCATTAGCATTTTCTTAACAGTATTACGACGTTATTCTCGTAATATTACAAGTTTCCTGTTAGATCACGACTCTTTCTCCTAATATTTTGACTTTATTCTTGCAAAGTTACTGCTATTTTTTTCTATTTTGACTGTTATTCTTGTTAAGGTATATTTTTACAATGTGCCAGGGGCCAATAAAAAAAAGCCGTGGCCACAAATGGCCCTCTCGCCGCACTTGCACCTTCATGCTGTAATCTTACAACAACAAAAAATGTACTACAAATAATACTACAAAATAATTGTGCGAAAATGAATTAATATTAATTTATCATTTACTGAAAGTGTTTATTTTTTGCAAATGGCAGGCTATTGATGATTTCTCTCCATTACAGGCCACATGTGATCTGACCTGAATGGTCTGTTGGTGTTAATCCCTGCCACAAAAGGGTGAGGTTGGATTATATGGCAACATCCACATGTGCTGTAGATCTTGGATGGAAAACATAAAGGAAGTGAGTAAAATGTGACCCTATATTGCAATATTAAGAATTGGCAGCTATTAAACATCCTACAGCAATATAATCACTAAGTACATGCTGTACTACTACTACCATATACAATGCTACATGTTGCGTGAATGTGGCTGCGATGCTTTAATATAGTACCAAGATTTAGAGAGAAAAGATGGAAGGATCTTAAGACCTTTGTCCACCCTCCTTTGTCAAAGAGGGGGGTTGAGTTTACACCAACAAATGTTTTCTTTACGTCATCCAGATGATGGCAAGTAAATTGCTCTGACCTCGGCGAAGATTACGAGGTTTTTTTTGTACATACAGCAAACATACAGAAAATGTGATAAAGCTGATATTTTTTTGGCGATATCTGATATGCCGGTATTGTCCAATTGTCAGGTTCCGAGCCCGATATCAACCAATACCTATACTTCTTTACCTATCGGCTTATCCCTTCAGGGGTCGCCACAGCAAATAAATTGCCTCCATCTAACTACCTTCATGTCCTCTTTCGCTACATCTATAAACCTCCTCTTTGGTCTTCCTCTAGACCTCCCGCCTAGAAGTTCAAAACTCAGCATCCTTATACCAATACATTCACTATTTCTCCTCTGGACATGTCTGAACCATCTCAGTCTGGCCTCTCTGACTTTATCACCAAAACCTCTAACATGTGCTGTCCCTCTGATGTGCTCATTCCTGATCCTGTCCATCCTGGTCACACCCAAAGAGAACCTCAGCATCTTCATTTTCCAGCTGTGCCTGCTGTCTTTTCCTCAGCAGCACTGTCTCCAGACCAAACATCATTGCTGGTTTCACCACAAAAAACAGATACGGATGTTGGGCGATATTACATTTATTTTAATATAATGGTGATTAATCAATCACCGTTAGCCACTATGCAGTATTACAAATGACTTGCATTTCAATGTTTTTTTTACTACTAATGGGCCATAATCAACCACCAAACAGCGTTCATTTAATAAGTAATTAAAGTGTGAAAAAACAAGAAGTTCTCCTCCTATCCAGGGTGGAAGTGGTACGTTTTTGGCCTCCTGCTTTGTCATTCTTCCCCACGGCATTAGAAACCCTTTCTTAAGGTTAGACTGAATAAACTGGAGGCCAACTATTTAACTCGCTATACCCATGATCGTCCTGTGTTCCTGCCGTGATCCTGTAGCCTGCGCATTAGCAATGGGGTATAAAGAAAGAATTATAGGAGTCTCAAGGTGACTGTAATGTCATAAATTGGTGTCATGAAGCTAACCAAGATGTTGTTCTATCTGTGGTTCAGCTATATTTTGTATGGGTTCTGTGTCTTTCATTTTCTCATTTAGCGTCTCTGTTGTGTTTATTTGAGTGTTTATTTTAACAAGCGTGCGACGGGAGAGAGGTCACCGCTAACGAGAGCCACGGCGGTGCCAAAACATGTTGTTAAAAGTGAGGTTAGAAACCTTGGGTGTGCACGTGGACGTTGTGAATGAAAGCTCGCGCCGCTGGCCACCATCAACGATATTGGCCTGAGGAGGTCAGTAGGGGTCAATCGATAGGTCAATCACCTTGTCGATTCCATGACCCCTCAGCCGCGCTGGCCTTTCGAAGCCGGGCGCTTGGACGCTCATCGTGCCTTCCCTCCTTCTGTCTTGAGTTATAGTGCATTCCCGCACTACCTTTACACGAACAGAAAATAAAATCTATTCGATCACTCATGCTGATTTACTCTCGGCCCCTGCAACCCTCTCGACCAGGCCGACGGAACATTTTTAATGCGGCCAGATTTACGCAGCAAATTACCTCACAGTAGTAAAAATAAGAGGGCTTGAGTGTGTTTGTGTCGTATAGCTTTTCATATGGAAATGTGCATCAATAATAGTAAAGACACAACACTAAATGCCACCTGAATGCAAAGAAAGCAAACATGAACTAAAATAAGTGAAGAAAAGATTGAGGAGATCCAAACAGAGAAAAAAATACCTCCACACGCCACTCCAGCAGCCATGATGTCAGGGGTCAAGATGCTAGCGAGGGGTCAGGTAAGAAGGCTGACCTCGTGACATCATTGCTAAGATGGCGGTGATGAAAGGATTAAAGGCAGCAGAAGCCACATTTCCAGGTTCAAGGACCACCTGGAATAATGTAGAATACGTAATGCCGGTTAGCTCATCATGGTCGCCATAGATTGCTCTGACAGCTTCGTAAATAGTGGAACATCAGAGCAGCTTGACACAGCCTACACAACAAGAAGGCCACACAGTAAACAACAATGGAATGTATCCTATATGTTGTCTTTGTTCTAGAATTACCGATTCTTTGTCGACCACTCGCCTCAATGAACGGGTTATTGATAAGTTATTATTTTAGTATCATTGCGAGTTTGCATTTTTATTCACTGTGTCAAATTACGTATGTAATAAAAAGAAAAGAAAAGTATAATGTGTCTGTGTGTATATCTATATATATATATATATATATATAGATATACACACACACACACACACACACACACACTGGAAACTGATCCGACTTATTGCCCGCAATGCGAACCAAACTCTGCCACCAGTCATAAAGGGAACAAACTGCCAGAATTAGGTGGTCCGATACCCCATATTCCCGGAGCACTCTCCACAGTATTCCCAGAGGAACATGGCCGAATGCCTTCTCCAAGTCCAAAAAACACATGTAGACTGGTGGGGAAAACTCCCATGCACCCTCAAGGACTCTGCCGAGAGTATAGAGTTGGTCCACAATTCCACAACCAGGACAAAAACCACACTGCTCCTCCTGAGTCCGAGATTCGACTATCCGGCAGATCCTCCTCTCCAGAACCCCTGAATAGACTTTACCGGGAAGGCTGAGGAGTGTGATCCCACGATAGAACACACCCTCCGGTCAACTTTCTTGAAAAGCGGGACCATCACTCCGGTCTGCCAGTCCAGGGGCACCAACAGCTATGTCCATGCGATGCTGCAGAGTCATGTCAACCAAGACACGCCCATTGGATCCAGGGCCTTAAGGAACTGCGGGCGGATTTCATCCACCCATGGGGCCTTGCCACAAAGTAGCTTTTTGACCACCTTGGTAATCTCAGCACCAGAGACAGGAGAACCCGCCTCAGAGTTCCCAACCACTGCTTCCTTGTTGGAAGATGTGTTGGTGGGATTGAGGAGGTCTTCAGCTTCGCCCCTCTCTTCACCCGAGTGTCCAAAACATGAGCCGCAAGTCTGACAACACAACCACAAAGTCAATCGTCAAACAGCGGCCCAGGGTGTCCTGGTGCCAAGTGTACATGTGGACACTCTTGAACATGGTGTTCGTTATAGACAATCCATGACGAGTCCAATAACAAAACACCGCTTCGGTTAAAATTGGGGGGCATCTGTTCTTCCCAATCACACTTCTCCAGGTCTCACTGTCGCTGCCAACATGAGCGTTGAAGTCACCCAGTAGAACAAGGGAATCCCTCAACGGAGAACTCTCCAGTACTTTCTCTATGGACTCCAATAAGGGCGGGTATTCTGAACTGCTGTTTGGCGCATAAGCACATACAACAGTCAGGACCCGTCCTTCCACCTGAAGGCGAAAGGGAAACTACCCTCTCGTTCACTGGGTTAAACTCTAACGTACAGGCTTGGAGCCGGGGGGCAACAGAATTGCCACCCCTGCGCGTTGCCTCTCATTGCTCTTCTTTGGCCATTTCTGCTTAATATTTGTTCCAGCTTCTAGCTCCACTCAAAACTACAGGCTCTGTGGTCAAACAGAATGTGTGATTGCTAATCGCGCATCAAAAAATTTGTGCTGTTATAGGACACGCCTGACTAACTCGTTACCTTTGACAGCATACAGTATGTATAATAAAAATAATATAAATATTTCGCTAAAAATAATTTCAGGAAATAAAAAAGACTCAGTTGGACTCTAAACAAAAGCTGCCAGTAATTAGTTGAAAATAAACATATTTTACAAAAGTTTGTTTACGTTCATGTTAATCTGAGGCATGTTCATGAATTATTCTTATCATTAAAATGTTGTGTTTGTGGTTACTTGAAAACACTAGTTGATATCAGTTTTTACATTTTCAAAAATGTTGCATTCAGTTTTAGTAATAATTTATTAATATTTTGAAGCATATATTATTAATAATACATTATTAATTCATTATTACTTATTTTGTATTGATATATATAAACTTGGGTGCACTTGTATAACTTTTTCATAGTCTTCAATTGTTTTTCTTTTTCATTCATTCATTTTCTGTACCGCTTATCCTCATTAGGGTCACGGGGATGCTGGAGCCTATCCCAGCTGGCTTTGGGCGAGAGGCGGGGTACACCCCGGACTGCACGCCAGTCAATCGCAGGGCTGTTTTTCTTTTGATTATTTAAAAAAATGGTTTTACATTAATTTCTATTTTATAAATATTTGTAAATGGGTTATTCATGAAGAACAAATAGCTCTTTGATCGGTTACGCATTTGGTGAGATTTGCCATTAGCCAAGCTGTGTGCTTAGCGCAATCCAACATGACTTTGCTTTGCTAGATCTCGATGGCTATTGGCTAGATCTACTAACTGATGATATTTGAAAAGATAATCATTGTTTAGCCGCGTGGTGGAGGAATATCACATGGTGCAGCCTCTCACACCGTCACCCTCCAACTTAAAACCTCAGCTGTCACCTCCTCTAATATTAAACACGGATGTCTATTATGTGCGTCGGGTCTCTATTTACCTGAGGACACCCAAACTGGGTCTCACCTGTCCGGCTGTGTGCTCACTTATTCCATATGTGTGCGTGAATTGAACACAATGCATGCGCTCACTGTGAAATATTTAAGAGAGAGAAAAACAAACACAACAGACAGTATTTCATCTGTCTCTATTTTTTTTTATTGAATTGCAGTTATAAGAGGTATAAAAAGTCCTTACGACTTTACCTAAAAGTCCAATAAGCTTTTGTTTGCGCACATGTAACCACAGTTGGATGCTGTTCTCACAGTTAGTTCTCTACAAACAGCGTTTAGCCACTCATGAATAATCCAATGAGAGCATCCAGCAGATGGGGGACGAGTGGAGGGGTCCGAAACTTGAGACAGACACCTGACGCATAAAAGGACATAGGTCCTGAAAGACTTTTAGCTATTGGCTCCTTATGATGCTGGCAATTGCAGGACAATTTATTCTTTTTTATTTTGTTTTCAACTCCACCTTCACCTAACAAGAAACCAAGAAAAAGCAAAATGTAAGCAAAATCAGTTGATGCCCGGTGAATTGCGGTTTAGTATGCTGTACAACTTTTAATGCACATTTTTTCAGTTGAGAATACACGTCACAAAAAGCCAAAGAAAATTCAAAAGATTTAGAGTTATTTCACTGACGCATGCTCAATTGAAGTTTACTGAGGTATACTAAGATCTCACGTGTTTTTCTGTGTTTTATTTGACTTCTAAGTTTTTTGTGCTACTTTTAAGGTACTTTTTTTCCATAAATGTATTAGAATAAAGGCCAACAAAAAACACCTGCAATTTTCCCTCATTTATCGTGGCCATTTGGTTCCATCCCCGTTGGTGAAAAGTGAATTTCTGTGAACTAGGATGAAGTATTATTAAATTTAATATTTTCGTAGTTAGAGAATAAAAAACAGTTTATGACTATATAAATACGGGTTTTAACCTTATTCAAGCCTTGTAGATGTGAAATAACACCATTTTATCACCTTTACACTCGTATTATTCTTTGTTTACACTACGTTGCTAATGTGCAGACACCGGGATCACTGCAGGGACACAAGAGACTGCCCCATAACATAGCATTAAACATAGCAGGCTTACAAGCTAACCTGTTAGCCTGTTAAGGTTTGAAACAGAGTGCGGGAGAAAGACAAAATAAACTGACCACTTCCACACAGAATGGAAGAGAACTTTTTTTAACTTTATTACGCCAAACAAGCCATGACTGACCCCAGGCAGTGTGAAGGTAATGTAATGAAATGTCTCATCATTGTTTTATGTTATTACTGACGCCTAGTGACCAGAATACTACAGTATATATGACTTGTCTTTCCAGTAAAGACAAGTCTGATTTGTTTCCAACAAATCAGAGACAGGCCGGGGCAAATGACCAGGCCCTTTAAACCCAAATAATAAAGCTCACAACAAGATCATTTTACAAGTCCCACCTCCTATCTTGGCCCCTCTGGGGCTGGGCCGGGGGTGTGCTGCACTCCCAGTCCCCCCGATTGCCATACTTTTTGACTAATAATGACCTTAGTCAACCACAAAACAGGGATAATTTGCTAATTAAACAAAAAAACCACAATAGAGTGAGGGAGCGATGTTCGAACCACAATGTGGCGAGAGCCGACTGCAGTTATTTCTCTGATGCCTGTGGATGTGCGATATAATTAATCATTCATTCATTCATTCATTAATACTCAAAATATATATAAAAAAAATATATAATATATAATACAATATAGATATTATATTATTATAATATAATAAAATATATACATTTGAAAATATATTTTAAAAAACTATAAAGGACTAGCAAACATTTAACATTTAAATCTTTATTGCAGACTATTTTTGGTGAAAACGGCAGGGAAAAGAGAAGGAGGAGGGGGACGTACACCATCTTCCTATTTTTCTTTTTTGAATTCAATAGTACAATATTGTTTCTCACCTTCCTAATCAAATTATTGAAACTTTTGGCCCCGTGGTGGGTTATTTGACAGTTGTCAGTCAGCAATGTACATGGTCTTATGTTTGGGCACCTGATTCCGTGAAATGATACAGGACAAATGGACACATTTGTTAGGCGCAATATTGTGCAATAACCTAGACGGAAGAAAACTGAGGCAAAAGTTTGGCAAAAATCTTTGTTGAAAATCAGATCATATAGAAACCGAGATTTGACTCCATTTGCAAAATTTTAGCGTGATAAATGAGCGTGCACGTGTCGGGTGGATATAATCTTACATTTTTTGTGAATGTTTGTAACCCAAAACACGGCACACTCAAGTCTTCATGTCCCACCGTTCAAGCAATCACAATTACTGTGTACCTCGAACGCATCGCTGGCTAACATATCGCCCCCGGTGGTGCCTAATCTTTCTGGGCAGAGAGGAGGCATCCATCATCTTAAAACACCATCTATTCCAGGTCCAGCTTCTGTTGGAAGCGGCTGAATCTGCTTGGGTGTGTGTTTGTGTGCGCGCCACCACAACTTATGGGCTGTCAACACAAAGTGCGCAGCATTGCCGGAAACTGACAAGCACAGAATGACTGACAGTGACATTGCACCATTATACTCTGTGCTTGTGCTTGTGTGTGTGTGTGTGTGCTAGGATGTCTGATTAAAGCTGCACTCAGTTATATTTCTCTCTTCCCATCATAGAATGCACACAGCATGGCCACTTGTCACCTTGATGGCGGCATTGCTGTCAACGCCGCATGTGACTCCTCCAAATTAGACATCTTATTGCCCCTCATCACTTCGTCTCCATCTTATTTTTACATTTTAATTTACCCAAGTAATTCTTTTCTTCAAGACACCATATCCTGCCTCCTACTTTGCGTCCTCCTCCGTCATCTCTCCCTTTTAAAAAAAAAAATCACCTTTCAGTTTTTTCCAAATCCCTTTCTGCATCCTCCCTCCCTCCTCTCCTTTCCCCATCAGCAACCCGGGGGCTGATGAATGCGTGGCCTCCTATTGATCGCGATGGGTGATGGATGATGGCTTGGAGATGAGTGATGGGGTGCAGGCAAAGGTGCCAATAAGAGGGCAGGCGGAGGGAGGGGTCTCCCCTGGTGGCGCTAATAGGACAAGACTTGAAGGGGGGCTGGTGGGTGCATAGTGGTGGGCGGCCACCCTGGCAACCCACGCCGTCCGTGGCGTTTTTTGCCCTGCTTTTTGCATTTACCTCCCACGCGTAGCACCTATGTGTCACCCACTCCCATTGCATGCACTTTGGGGGCAGGGGTGGCGTACGGTGCCCAAGCGGTACTTAGCTGGAAAAGATGATGGATGACGAGCCAGGAGGGGAAGACTGCCGCCGCAGTCCCAAATTGATATCCCCGGCAAATGTTTTTGTCTGCTGTGAAAAATGGTGCTGCAACTCTCATCTCAACTATAACCACCAACCCCCCCCGCGCCATCCCACAGGCACCCCACCTTCCAGCATCATCTCTCTTCTTCTGGCTTTCTATTTTCTGCTGTGCATCCATTTCCAAAGAAGCAAAATGTTGATCACTTCCCGGCCTTCCTTCTCACATCGTAACCCCGCCTCTCGTAGCCTTGTTGCCGTAGAAACCCACCCTACCCATTCTGTGTCACCCTACCCACCACCCAGCCCGCTTCATTCTTTATCCAAGTGTTTGCCTTGCTGTTTTTTGTGCCACTACATTTAAAGAAAACTACCTATCACTATGGACTATTGATTGCTGGCTATTACTGCAGCAGGTTGGAGAGGGGGTTGGCTGGATAAATAAAAGTTCCCCAAGGTGGGGGAAGGGTGGTCTGCTTTTCTAATGGAGTGCTGAAGTTTGGAGTCACACAATTTTGCTGCACAAATACTTGGAAGCAATTGTTTTGCTCAACTACACTGTAGCAATCTGACCTTTCACCTAAGCTACCGCTTCATTTTGAAAATCGATGGAGGTTCATGCTGTGCTACTGCACTATAATCCCTCAGAGTAACTAAGAAGATTAGGTTGACAAAAAAAACATGCTTTGAACACTCATCTGACTTTCAACCTCAGTTATTTCTAACTATATACAGAGTGTCATTACTGACTGATGCAATGACAACAGTCCATGTTTATTAAAGAAGTCCCATATAGTGCAAAGTTGCATGAATCATTGTGCTATTGCAAGAATTTAGAAGATAATTGGTGTTTTCAAACTGGACTATTTTACTACAACATGTCCTAACCCTTGCAGCAAAATTGTATTTATTATTTATTTTTAAAAATGTTATAATAGTCATTTATTTTGAACAAAATGCCAGTGCATTTTCAAGGACAGTTTTTGTTTGTGGTTTGGTTAACGTAAAAAATGTACATCACAATTTTGCCTCAGTTTGCGTGCGTTAGCAAAAAATATGATGTGTGTCTTGCCATGTTATTAATACACTGTGTGAGTCCAACTGTATTCTTAATACATTTTTTTAAATCAGAAAACGTTCTTACTGTTAGCATCCTATTTGCTAACAAAATGGCAACAGGAACCCCGAGTTCTGGAAAGAAAGAAAGATGATGTCATCAGAGATTGATGCTCAAAAATGTTAACGCAAAACACATTTTTGTACTTTTATAATTAAAACTACATGCATAAAATATGTCTAAATAGACATAAATGAAAGTAAGCTTTTTCATTTATCCCGTTTATTCATTATTTATATGCATTGCGAATTGTTTTCAGCATGTCAAACTATAATTGTAAAACTATAAAGACATGTTCTGTGTTAACATTTTTGGGTTGCTGGAATGAATGAATTGAATTTACATTATTTTTTGTGGGAAAAATGGATTTGGCTAGAGTATTGGTTATAGTCAGACCTCGTGGAACATGTGGCTTTTTCTAGCTTGTTTGCATGCATTTCACTATCCAAATCAGCAACATAGATGCTTTGGTTTCAGGGTACAAAGATCTAGATCAAAGGTGAAGATCACAGCAACGTTCAACAAGTCAAGCAAAAAAGAAATGCAGAAATTTTTATGTGATTGTTTTCCAACTTGGTGGACATACGTTTAGTATTTTACTAATTACTGAAAATGATCCTACCAAATCCTACTATATTCTTGCAAGTCACCAGTCATTTATCTCATATAAATTAGGCCGGAGGCTTGTGCTTGATAGCATTATTTTCATGTTAATGTATTATTTATTACTTATCAAATAACAACAAAATGTTTGTGTTCTACTAAATACAGGTATTTTAGTTTTTTTAGAACTAGCTTTTAAATAGAGTTACATTTGCTTGGGTGGTTTAAATTATAAGGAATGCAACACTGTAAGGCTGACACAGTCGAATGCTCCAGTTCTGGGCGATGGGGGGAAAAAATGTTTCAGATGAGAAATGAGAGGGTAATGTCGGTAGAAAGGGGGTTTGTTGCAGGGACTTGACAGATAACGTCAGGATAACGGGAAAGGGATGAGATGGGGATGAGCTCACTTCTTTGGCTGTGCTTAAAGGAAGCCAGCCAGCTGCAGGAGGGATTGTGCCTCAGATTAGGAGCGAAACCAAAGCTCTAGTGGAGGGGATTAGGTTGGTGAAAACAGAAGCAGCACTAATAGAGGACAATCCAGCTGCATGCCGCCCACCCTGCGAACTCCAGTCTGTAAAACGCATAACCATTAAAAGTGGTTAGTATGCTTGGGGATCTTCAGGCACAGGGCAACGAGCCAAAAGCAATATTTGGAGGACAATAAATACAAGTGATAAATATTTATCTGCGCAGACTTCATCAATCAGGCTCATTATTTTGTCCCCTTGACGTTGCCATACCTGCAACACCTTGTTAATTTGTCTTTTATGTCCACGACACCGCTGCGATCCGTCAACATCAGCGCCTGATGAGAGAGTCATTGGATTTAAGTGTTTGTCGATAGCTTTTTATAGCAAACGATTTCTCTTCTAAAACCTGTGGGGGTGCTCCTGGATATGCCGTAACTCTTAATCCGAGTTCACTAGCTGGGCTGCCCAGTGAAGGGGCCAAGAATCCTACTACCCATAAGACCAATCTCCCTGACATCTGGGCCTTTGCCTTTCTCTGGGCTGCAGACAGATGTTGGATGAGTGTTAAGCTCCCAGGGTTCTTAGCAAAGAAGAAAACTGTGTGTGTCACTTGGGCATATAAGACGCTTCAAGGCTATTCGATGGGGGAACAAAAGGAATATGCTGCATAATCACATTGCAGACATGTTGGTGGTATGCCATTGTTTTGTTGTTGGCAGGATTATGCAAAAACTACACCACTGATTGTGATGAAACGTTGTGAAAAGTATAGTACATATGTCTTTTTTGCTGTTATAAGACACAAATACAAATGGTATACAGTCAGCCCTCGTTTATAGGGGATAATTGGTTCCAGACCTAGCCGTCATATGTGAATTTCCATTGAGTAGAATTCCTTATTTATAAATCAAATATTTTCTTACAGTGGCGCATAGAAAAACTGTTTACAACTTTCTATATACTGTTTATTTGCATTATCAGAGCACCCGCTACATGAAATAACACCCCTATAGTCACCTTTACACTCTCATTACCCAATATATTAGACATAATATGAGTAAATAAACCATTGAAGGCATAAATAAGACTCACACTTGTGTGTGTTACTTTAATGTGCTCCCTAGGGGAGCTGAGTGGTGGGCAGACAGGAAGTGACTTCGGGGATCAGAGTTAAGTGTCACTTTGGCATGCGTTATGGCCCCAACAGTAGTCCGTGTTTTTATTAGGAATTTTTAATAAGGATTATTATGCCTGTTAATGTAATCCTGCAATAAAAGCCTGTTGTTCTGGGGGATCAAGTCTGGTGATAGGGTGTCTCACCAAATACTACAGTAACATTACTGACACTAAGTGATCAGTGTGAATGCTACACATCATCACAACATCTTCGAATGGCTTATATTTGTATTTGAGCTCAGTTAGGCATTTTTATGCTTAAAAAATTTGATGCAACATGCATATTTAGGACTAATAGGCTGTATTCAGCTTCCGCAGCTTCATTTATGCATATATTTTTGAAAAACTGACTGAGTGAAACGTTACAATTTTAACCACAAAGTGGTGAAGTAGGACCGCATTCCTTAAATCTTACACGAGAAGCAAAAAATAGGCTGCTAACTAAAATAAACCAAAATGCAGGGCTGTACAATTTTTTGGACTCTTTTTGAAAAAAACAAAAACATTCCTGTTTGCTACTTCTAAGCGACTGGTCCTCCATCAACCAGGTAGTGGCTTACTACAAAATTTTTATACCACTTTTAGTTGTTACATTTATATATTTTTTACTTTGGTTCCAATAATTTACAAATTTACATTTTGGAAATAGATTTTTATGTTTTTCCCATTCGACCAATGATTGAACTATTCCCCTGTCTTGCACAGACAAACAAACCAACATTTTTTTTTCCACTTGTGTTTGGGGAATTTCTTATATTTTTGCTATTTCAGCATAGAATAAAAAATGTTTCGATCCCAATGAAATGTCCTCTACATCAATCAGGAAGGAAATTGCAAAACAAACTGACACATACAGCATATACTACATTATTTTGTAACTTTAGTCAAATGAAATTTTAATCTTCCCCCTTCCCTAC
The DNA here is from genome assembly GCA_024372805.1 of Oostethus manadensis. Lineage (NCBI taxonomy): Eukaryota > Metazoa > Chordata > Actinopteri > Syngnathiformes > Syngnathidae > Oostethus > Oostethus manadensis. Next base: position 3,344,265 of record QODF01000003.1, on the reverse strand, counting down.
AAGAAAAACGGTACAGTCCTGTCTTTGTACATGATTATCCATGAACAATGAAGAGCTGCATTCTACAGAGTGTTATTCTAGTTATTTTTGTAAAAGCATAATTTAAAAAACAGAATTGTGGATGTACCTAATGTTGCGGTCTGTGATTGAATGGCACATTGTGGGGTCATAGGGGTCAATTCTGTATACTGTGAAAAGATGCTGTGTAACATCACCCTGATCACCATATGATGTCCAGTTGTCTCTCTAGAAAGGCTGTGATATAGTTTGATTGCTGGATTAAACACTTATCCCTCCCCTTAGTCTGCCTTATTGATTCCCCCCCCACCACCTCCATCTTTCTTCACCTTCTGAACCCCCCCGCCCCTAAAAAAGGTGAGTTGGACGCCCGGCTTGATAAATGGCAGACGATTGATTTGGATTTAATTAACAATTTCCTGCAGACTCTCTCTCTCCTCCTGTACTACCCCTCTCGTCTCTATAAGGTCTCTGAGGGCTCGCAAGCGGGTGAGGAGAGGTGATGCATTGGTAATTAATGGGATGATCAATAAATCCTGGCCTAACATGCACGCCGCCTGGATGTCAGGGCTGAGACCGCTGTCGGGGTCTACAAACAAAGGTGGATGGTGAACAAGGGGAAATCAAATGGGTGACAGCTGGGGGGAAACAGTGGTGTTGATGGAGAATTTAATTTAATATTTTACAGATGTAACGGTCTGTTGCAGCACTGTGAAAAATAAACGCACGCATAGAAACATACTCCAACATACTGCATTATGAGAGCTCAGGTTAGTCATGGGTACATCCGTTAGGGGGCGGTGGTGAGTTTGACGGCAGAAAACACACTGGACTTCAAATGTCTTATGCGTCAAATACATGTATATTGATCCGTCTGCCCTCGTCATGGTTAAAGCCTGAAAAAGAACACAAATATACATACCGTACACGTTAGAGGGGCTGCATTCACCTGTAGATTTATCCCTGTCCAGCCGGTGGCGCACTGTTAATCTCGGCGCAAACATGGCTGACCAACGTAATGGAAGAAGAGTATACTACTGCGTTGTAGATGGAACACACATGGATTGCCCACCGCCATAAAACCTTAAGAAGAAGAAGAAGGAGAAGAACACAGCAGCAGTCCTTGTGTCTCCTGTGTTTTGCCGTGGTCAACTGGTTCGCAAGGTAAGCAGGGGTCAAAGCATGTACAATATTTGCAAAAATGTGTAGCTGTTGTGTATAGCAAAGATGGCGGAAGCTAGTTTAGCCGCGCTAGCTACATGTCCACACGTCCATGCCTTTATTTATTCTATAGCGTAACATTTTTAACTATTAAGCGCCGTGTGTATGTGGAGCTTCTTGGGGGGGGGGCACTAAATGACGCTTTGTCGTGTTTCTGTTGGCAAACTGACAGTAGAACATCCTAATGTCGATTCGAGCTAATCATGAACGCGCGGATGCTTTCTACTTCCGGGTTTACGCTCGCGTGTGTTATAACTCAACTTTATTTAAAAAGCGCTTTCATACAATCAGGGATTGAGACAAAGTGCTGTACAGTGGATACGGAATAAAAGACTAGGTAAAAACATACTACAACAATAAAAACAATACAATCATTAATGAAACAATAAAAACTGTACAGCACAATAAAACAGGTGCAGACTCTTAGACTGGGTTAAAAGCCAAGGAGTAAAAAAGGGTTTTAAGAAGAGTTTTAAAAGTGGATAGTGACTGGGCTTGACGGATGTGCAGGGGCAGTGCGCTCCACAGCGCATTCACAATAAAAGTTTGACTGATGTTTTCTGACAATTTTAATGAAAATATGATCTTACAGGCCAATGTAGGCAATATTAAACAGCACTGTTTTTAGGTGTGTTTTTGTAAGCAATATGCGTCATTCCTTTAGTGATGACAATTGTGTTTACATGACATTTCCACAGAGGTAACCTGGATCAAGGTGACAACAAAGACAATTAGTTGGTACTGGAACCCCCAGACAGCCATCAAACCCACCCCCTTCGAACCCATTCGTCTGTGGCTCTCTCAGTCTGGACACTGGACACCCTCCTACATATTCACTCACACAGAAAATGGGCCCCTGAGTAGGCGCACACGCGTGTGCGGTGACACCGCAACATTTACAGCCCTCCCTATAAAAGTGTTTTATCACACATCTTGTAATGCAACACATTAAGGGTTGCTGTTGTTATTTCTGGCAAGGTCGTTTGCACCCCTCTTGCTTCTCACTGCAATGCTGTATCCCCCTTTCTCACTCATGATGGTGTTTTTATGCCCCTACTTTTAGGAAATAGCGGTGCATAGCAATAGCATAATGAATTTATAATTATTCATTCATTCATTTTCTATACCGCTTATCCTCATTAGGGTGCTGGAGCCTATCCCAGCTGACTTTGGGCGGTAGGCGGGGTACACCCTGGACTGGTCGCCAGTCAATTGCAGGGCACATATAGACAAACAAAGACAAACAACCATTCACACTCACACCTGTGGACAATTTAGAGCCGCCAATTAACCTAACATGCATGTTTGTGGAATGTGGGAGGAAACCGGAGTACCCGGAGAAAACCCACGCACGCACGGGGAGAACATGCAAACTCCACACAGAGATGCCCAACGGAGATTCGAACCCAGAACCTCCTGACTGTGAGGCCAACACGCTACCCATTCATCCTCCGTGCGGCCGAATTCATAATTAATTTAAACATTATAGTAGTTTGCAGGGGTGTAGCGTTGCTCTTGATCCTACTGAACGGTGTTATAGTATTGATGTTACTGTATTTTCTAGTGGGTGCAGCTGATGTGAACTTTGCTTTATTTTAAAATGTGTAGCAAAGTTTTTTCTTTTTATTGTTATTTTTACACAGCTGTCCTCTGTGATGTGGCGGTCATATACACAGGGCGGGTTCATTTCGCTAGGATGGGTCAGCGGAGAGAGTTTTTTTCCTTCATGTGGCCACGAAAACCCCCAAGTTTAAAAACCACCGTTGATGCTAGATGATAACAGATTTTTCAAATGTTTGGTGTTCATGAACAAGCTACAGATATAACATCAATAAAAATGTTTTTGCATAATAGGGGACCTTTAAACTTCAGCTTTACAGATGCCATGTCTGAGGCTATTAATTAAGGAAATACAGCGAGTTTTTTTGCGCAGTGTCAGTCAAAATTGAATATTATAATCCTATATATATTTGCACACCTCTTGTATTGGTTTTTAATCAGTGACCTAATATGTGTTTACTGTAGCCGTGTTTTCTGTTTTGTGTTTCTTTTGACTCAGCCTGCATGAGCATTCCTTTGTCGGTCAGGGAGTGTAATCAAGTGTGTTCTAGCACACCGGTCTTGTGTGATATTTTTGAACCGCTTTTCCGCTCATCTCGGGATTACCACTGTGTGGAAGACCTACTTTTACCTTTTAATATCTGTATTTTATTATGTCCTTGCTGTCACACAGCTTTCCATTCTGCCATCATCTTAATGAAGAAATGTACCTAGTTTTTTCCTGATAAAATATCATTATTCCTCTGTTCAAATGTTAAGTCCTGGGCTTTTTGTGTGTTTAATCCTATCAGTTGGGCCTCACCCTTTAACCCCCGTGGCTCTCCTCCGGCTCCAGCCGTAATAAAAGAAAAGCGTAATCCAGTGTTTAAAAATATGAGATTTTCCGGTTGGAGTCTGGATCAAGGGAGGCGAGATGGTGTTTCTTTTTAGGCTGTATTGGACAACAGTGTAAATTGTAAATAGAAAGGCCGTTAAATTAAAACAATACTATTATAATTAGGGCTGCAACAATTCATCGATTAATTGATGAATGAATTTTTTGGCATTTGATTAATTCTGTTTTATTATTGATTATTTGACACATATCAGCTTTGATTTTTGGAAAACAGTGATCAACCCATTTGCCTCTTTTCTCATATGTTGCAGACCAAACTAACTGTTTTTCCTTTTTCATTTTGATTTTGTCCGTCTAGGACAGGGTTTTGCAAACTTTTTCCACCCACAGCCCCATACAGAAAATTGAAAGGATGCAGGGGTTTGCTTTGAATTCATTCATTCATTCATTTTCTATACCGCTTATCCTCATTAGGGTCACGGGGATGCTGGAGCCTATCCCAGCAGACTTTGGGCGAGAGGCGGGGTACACCCTGGACTGGTCGCCAGTCAATCGCAGGGCACATATAGACAAACAACCATTCACACTCACATTCATACCGATGGACAATTTAGAGTCACCAATTAACCTAACATGCATGTTTTTGGAATGTGGGAGGAAACCGGAGTACCCGGAGAAAACCCACGCACGCACGGGGAGAACATGCAAACTCCACACAGAGATGCCCAACGGAGATTTGAAGCCTGGTCTTCCAGATCTCCTGACTGTGTGCCCAATGTGCTAACCACTCAGCCACCGTGCGGCCCCCGCTTTGATATTTTTGTGTATATTTTTTTCTTTTATAAAAAGCCTAAAAAAAACATATTTTCATATATTTGATGCCCAAGCTTTGCGCTAATAATTATTAACATCAACATAGCATTTTTCTTCATATTGTGCCTTTTTACTCTATTTTTAAAATTTTTTCTATTTTTTAGTTTTTATTTTTATAACGTGTCGCGGGCCAATAATAAATGAGCCATGATAAACGAGTCACGCAAATGGCCCCCGGGCCGCACTTTGGACACCTCTTGTCTAGAGCATAGCCAATTACTCGATTAATTGACTAATAAAACAATTGTTAGTTGCAGCCCTAATAATAATCAATACATCACCTTCATAAACAAATACGTCTTTATACTTTATGCTAAAATTACCTTGCATTCAATCATTTTTCCTTGTTTGTGTGTGCAAAGAAAGGCCTTTGAAACAAGGCTGTCTAAATGTGTGCGTTTTATTTATGGCTGCCGGGATTTGAGCTGATAGAACAGGAAATTGGGCCGCTTTTTTTTTTTTTTTTTTTTGCTCCATCTCTTCACGACCATATCCTATTTTACCGCACCTCACTCATTTCTTTAATACCCTCTAAAATGTAAATCCGTATGCACACATGCTTCCCCGGACAATGCCCCCGATGTGAATTTTATGTAAAACGCTCATAACTCAAGTTGACGACGTAACATATGACTCTGTGTAATTTCATTATGTAAAAGGGTTTGTGTTTGTTGGAAAGCAGGAGCATTGTGTATGTGTGTATATATATGTTTGTGTGTGTGTGTGTAGGTTAAGAAGATAGAAGATGTGATTATCAGTAAAGCCCTAAGTGATGTAAAACAGTCAGATCTCGACCCTTTTTGATAAACCCCCAAAATGAAGAATAGAAAGCTGCTCGTTTGTGTTTCATCACTGGGTTTGATTTGATTGTAATCTGGCATTTTTTTTCAAGAGAATTGAGCTCCACTCTGTGACACTTAAAGTACCGTCTAATGAGATTCAATACAAGAGATGCATTAAAAAGTCTACCTTTTAGATAGATAGGTACTTTACTGATCCCTAAGAGAAATGTACTTTTCAAGCAGCTCTTCAAAAGTGTCATAATAAACTTAACCACAGTACCACAGAATAAAACTACTAATGCTGTTTAATGATGCTGAGTTGTCGGAGAGGTCTTAATTTAATAGTTTGTTATTGTGGTTGTAGTTTGCAGCGGTATTGTGCCGCACTGCAATATAGAAATGTTTGTGTCACAGCACTCTAATAACTACCTGATAGGGACAACCATAGCCAATACATACAATAATGGTGTGTCAGCATGTAGCACACCACTATTTCATTACAATGTATTGTGCAATTATTTAGAGTCACAACCTCAGAGCGAGACCTCCTAGACACAGATTTAGCAAAGAGTTGGACATATCTTGTGGATAAAGCAATAATAACGACATCAATGGACATTAGGGCTGCAAATGACAATTCTTTTCTTAGCTGATTAATCTGAGGCTTATTTTGATTAACTGAGTAATTGGTTAGGCCCTCGGTCAGGGGTCGGCAACCTTTAGCATCAAAAGAGCCATTTTGGCCTGTTTCCACCAAACAAAAACCCACTAAACCACTAAACTGAAGGTAATGCTATTATATAGTACCCTTAAAAGTGTTTTCATGTTCCTTTTCTGTCCTCCTGTTCCTCTTCTTAAGCCTTCCCTGCCGATTTAGGAGTCAAATTCCTTGTTTGTGTGAGCATACTTGGCCAATATAGCTGATTATGAACATTCACAATAAAAGGCAAAATGTTGATCACTATTTTCCAAAGGCAAAGCTGATGTGTGTAAATATATTTTGTTTTGCCTAAAACGCAAAGATAATCGGTCTGCTTTCACTAAAAAAAATCACATTGGAGAGGTTGAAATCAGAGGATATATTACATTTTTCAATCAAAAAATGATTATTTGAATACCAAAATAGTTGTCAATTAATTGAATAATTATTAATTGTTGTAGCTTTAATTAACATTATTTAATAACACCTTTGGATCCCAAACCGTTTTTTCTCGTGTATGTACTGTAATCACAATTCACTTATAGAATATTTCATTAGTAATCTTACATGTTTATACAACAGCCCAAGCATGGACTCATGCCACTTTTCTTCACGTTAATACTATGTTTCTTACTTTCTAGATGACCTTATGGCTTATAATATGGCCTAATATAATATGGCTTATTCCTAGTGTTGTTTTTTATGCTGTCTATGTTAATTAACGAGTCAATTAGTTGAATTCTTTTTCAATTAAATTATTTTTAAAAGATGGATGATCCCAGTGTTGCTGTACCTATTTAGAAAGGTGGCTGAAACATCAGTGCTGTAATAAAATCGCTGGTGCTTAGCGTGTGAATGGCAGACTTTTGACCCTCTCATAAATGTCAGGAATGTTTATATAAAGTAATCTCTCGCACATGTTTATCACAGCGCCTGGCTGCATGTTATTATCTCTCCACCACTGTACACTCTCATGTCTTTTGGTGCAATTACTGTAATTAGGTGGCTTGATCTGACTTTGCAATGTTTGGCTGCAATCCTATTCATGCTTTATCCCAACCTGGTGCTATGCACTGTTCATTTCTATGTATGCCCAGTTTTATATATAAATGATACATTGCTCAAAAAAAATTAGAGGAACATTTTGTAATCAGATTATAGTAAGCAGTCAAACTTCTGGGATATTGATGTGGTCAGTTAAGTAGCAGAGGGGGTTGTTAATCAGTTTCAGCTGCTTTGTTGCTAATGAAATCAACAACAGGTGCATCAGAGAGGCAACAATGAGACAGACCCCAAAACAGAAACAGAAATTGTTTTCCAGGGTGAGGCCACTGACTCCTCATCTCTTTTGGCGGATTTTTTACTGACTGACTTTCTACTGCTTTTCATTTGGCTTCGATCAACATCTCTGTGCTTGGTGCGCTACCTGGACGCTACAGATGTTGCACAAGTAGTCCAACTCCTCCAGGATGGCATATCAATACGTACCATTGCAAGAATGTTTTCTATGTCTCCCAACACAGTCACAAGAGCATGGAGGAGATTCCAGGAGACCGGTAGTTACTCCAGTAGAGCTGGACAGGACTGTAGAAAGTCCTTAAACCCTCATCAGGATCGGTATCTGCTCCTTTGTGCAAGGAGGAACAGGATGAGCACTGCCAGAGCCCTACAAAATGACCTTCAGCAGGCCACTGGTGTGAATGTTTCTGACCAAACAATCAGAAATGGTCTCCATGAGGGTGGCCTGAGGGCCCGACGTCCTGTAGTGGACCTTCCTCTCACTGCCCAGTACCGTAGAGCTCGACTGGCATTTGCCATTGACCACCAGAATTGGCAACTATGCCACTGGTGCCCTGTGCTCTTCACAGAAGAGAGCAGGTTCAACCTGAGCACATGCGACAGACGTGAAAGGGTCTGGAGATTCTGTGGAGAACATTATGCAGCCTGCAGATTAATTCAGCATGACCGGTTTGGTGGTGGGTCAGTGATGGTCTGGGGAGGCATATCCCTGGAAGGACGCACAGACCTCTACAGGTTACATAACGGCACCCTGACTGCTATTAGGTATCGGGATGAAATCCTTGGACCCGTTGTCAGAACCTATGCTGGTGCTGTGGGACCTGGGTTCCTCCTGGTCCACGACAATGCCCGACCTCATGTGGCTAGAGTATGCAAGCAGTTCCTGGAGGATGAAGGAATTGATACCATTGACTGGCCCCCACTTTCACCTGACCTAAACCCAATAGAACACCTCTAGGACATTATGTTTAGGTCCATCAGGCAACGCCAGGTTGCTCCTCAGACTGTCCAGTAGCTCAGTGATGCCCTGGTCCAGATTTGGGAGGAAATCCCCCAGGACACCATCTGTGGTCTCATCAGGAGCATGCCCCGACATTGTCAGGCATGCGTACAAGCACGTGGGGGCCACACAAACTACTGAGAATTATTTGGAGTTGCTACAATGACATTTTGGCAAAATGGACCCGTCTGCTGCATCTTATTTTCACTTTCATTTTTGCGGTGTCTTTGATTTCCCCCCTCTTTAGGGTGATCATTTTCATTTCTATCAAGTTATGTGGCATCATTTTGTTACTAATACATCACCTACTTATTATCAGGAAAGATATTCAAGACAATTTTTCCCCCCGTTTAAATCTGATGTGTTTTCAAAGTGGTCCTGTCATTTTTTTGAGCAGTGTATATAAATTATTATTTTTTTTACACTTTGTTGGGAAAATGTTTGTCTTGAAGAAGAGCAAATCGTCGTAAAACAATTTTGTCATTGGATTCAATCTTTTTGACCAAGTTATCTCTAGCACCATCGACCTTAGCTTGACCCAGATTTGCATGACTTGTTGCACTCAAACTACTGTATGTTGAACAGGGATCCTCAACCAACGGGCTGCGATCGACTGCAAAAACATTCAGAAGCAATAGAAAAATCGGAACACCGTTAAAAAAAAAAAAAATAGAGTGGGCCTTTACTACATCGCGGTTCAGTCAATTACAGGTTTTCAAACATTAATAAATAAATGATCCGTGTTTCCTGGTTGACTCTGGCTTTTTATTAGTAAAAAATGCATATTTAAGCAAATTGTGTGTATGTTTTTCCCAAATTAAGCATTATGAAGCATAAAAATGGGAAGATGAGCTGAAATACAAACACAGTATGAGCCATGAAGACCACCAATTTGCGAATGTATTATTCTACCTTGGTCACTAGGTGTCAGTAATTGTTTGGTGAGACCACAACCGAAGCAGCACACTTTTATTGCAAGTGTAAATGATCTCACAACAGGCACAATAATAATAACATAATAATGTTCATAATAACACGGGTCACACGGGCAAGCTAAAACTCACATCAGAACCACTGCTGTGTTAAAATACTGTACGCGTGGTGATGTCGCACAGTTAGGGTATAAAAGAGACTGTGTGTTACCTTCCGAGCACTTTCAGATTCTTGCTCTCTTTTGCAAGAATAATAACTGAGTCCCGTTCCATCCTGTTTGTATCACTAAAAAGTGCCCGCTTAATCCAATGTCGACATACAGAACATGGCTGACCACATCGATGCTTTTCACATGACATTTGAGACCCAAATCATTTGTATGAAAAATCGGTCCGTTTATGTTGTAGTAGTCATATCATTAATTCTTCAATTATTAATCAATTATCCAATGATTGTTGTATTTCAGTCATTGTTTCTTGATTTAAAAATGTCAACATTTTTGCATTTCAGCCTCGCAAATGTGAATATTCTTTGATTTGTTTAGTAATTCATGAAAGCAAACAGGCCCATGTCTTGTCTGCACACAAATCATGTTTGTGTTTTAGGCACACATGTCACCTTTGACTTTGGAAAGCAGGGATCTACATTTTTGGCTGTTTTCTGTTGCGGACCAAACCACTGGCTGTTTGTGTTTGGTTCTTATTAATTTGGTCCATCCAGGGCCTAACCGATTACTCGATTAATCGAAACCACAAGCTTCAGATTAATCGACTAACAACATAATCATTAGTTGCATCCCTATTAAACGTCCTCATTATCGTAAAGCAGTGTGGAACAACAACCACGACGTAGCTACCGTCCAGCTACACGGCATTAAACTTGCAAAGTCAGCTTCAAAATAAAAGTACGTGTGAAAGCTTTGCCACGGATATCGAGACGTAACAACAAAATGACCTCAGCAGCTCTCAGCACACATTAATCTAAATAAAAATGTGCACAAGTGGAAAATGATGGCAAGAAACGGCTGGAATTTCACAAATATTTATTTCCTCACCTATTTTCCTTGATATCTCTGGTCAACCTACAATTAGGTTAGTAACAGCGTATGTTGACGTCGGTCAGCCAGTACAAGAGGTGTTGAAATAAACATTTCTAGGTTGTTATAAGGATTTGCCATTTTTTCCAACAGCAACATTTACTGAAAGCCTCCTAGAATCTCCCCCATCCCCAGATCCACCTTATGATAAAAAAGTAAGATCTGCACTTCTTTTGCCTTTCATAGACACACATACACCGACACTATTTTTTTTAAGGCCATGCAAATGTATAATGTTGAAATCATACGCTGCCGTTATTGATCACAGTAAACCGGGGCAGTTCTCGTGCGTGCGTGTGCGTGTGTGTGCGTGTGTGTGAGCACATATATTTGAATGTCTGTGAGTGTTTTTTATGTGCACACGCTGTAGCAGACACTCCAGTCTATTGGATTGAGATTCATTCGCTATTTAAGGGTCAGGGTTCGGCCCGAGCGTGAGCTGCATGCCTCGCTGATCAATACCTCCGACGCACACCCTGCCTGACCCCGGCATTTTGTCACCGTAAATCCCTTGTGCTCCTTTTTCTCCCCTTGTATTCCGGCCTGCATACTCCCCTGCCCCCTTCCCATCGTCCTTGTTTTTGCTTCTTGAGTCATTTAAACAAGCGGAGTCAAGAGGGGAGCAATTTGTAAGATATTAGACAAGGACTTTTTAGTATGGCCTTTTGATGACACATTTGAATGTCATGATGGTTCATTTGTAGTTGGGGGGGGGGGGTACTCTTGTTTAAACTAGAGTGACAACACACTGAATTCTGGGTGAGTTGCATGAAAACACTCATTTTTAATCTAATTGCAGCTAATTGACGCACCATAACAATGTGCACCAGCACAATCATTAAATCCAATGCTAAAATTCTGTCTACAAAGATGGTAATGCTCTGTTTTGTTTGTCACTGTTGAAAATGCACTCATTTAACAATATGTTGATTATTATTGTTTTAGTTTGGGGTGGTGTAGAACTTCAGTCCATTATTCTGGATGGCGCGGGAAGTCATTCTCCAACTGCTGCCACAGTAAGTGCCAGTTTCATTTGGTTCTTTGCCAATTTGAAACGCAACATGGGATCTCAACATAAGTAAAATATAGTAGCTTTCTATTCAGTTTATTTCCCCTCCATAATTTTGCTTAAATGTATGTGTTATTGTAACCTAATGTTTCCTTAATTTTTGCTACATGTACTGTGCCTGTATACAATATCATAAACAATTAAAGGACTTCTGGTGGCATGTACTGTGTAGGCCCTCTTTATCCACCGCATATGGAAAGGGCCGCATATAGAAAAATGAAAGCTTTTTGGTGTAATAGTTTGACTTTATTATTGCAATCTTATCATGTTTATTCCCCCCTAATTTTTCTAAGATTGCAACTCTATTTTGTCTTTTGTTTGTTTCTCATACAGTATTGTAACCTTTTTTGTTTTTTTCAAATGTATGCTATTTATTTTCTTCTTGATAACCGCACTTTGATCAATCTACCTCCAGAGCAATATCAGCAACAGAAGAAGAAGATGCGCATGCTCAGTTTGTAATGTTTGGCTTGTAAAAATATGGTAGAAGGCAACATGGTGGCAAACAGAAGAACTGAGAAGAACATGATGTCATGTCTGGACATACAGTATTTGGGATTTGCACAGGACTTTGACTGCAGAAAATCTGCAGAACAAAAGTCTCAGCGAATGGGGCTAACGTCCAAAATGATGAGACATCTCCGTGACCGCCATCTATAACTTTTAATGAATGTGCAATAAATAAACCTGTGGTTGAATGCAAGGTTTGTCAATAAAGGAAACCTAAGTAAAGTGTTAGTGAACATTACTCCTGTAAAAAAAAAGAAAGGAAAATTAAAAAAAAGGCCTACATGTCATTACCATAAGTCCCAATAGCGACAGTGAGTATTGTGTGTGGATGACACGTACTGTATGTTTCTACACATGACATACACCGGAGCGGAGCAAAAATGTTTTATTGTTTTAGTGGGTTTTCTGCTGTGTACGGTCGCTCTTACTTCATTACTGCCTATGCTGCTTCTGAATTTGGGCAGATGCATCAAGTGAGACAAAAGGCTGACAGATTTGATTAATTTTGAGAATTCAAATGTTCTCTGTTAAGAAAAATCCTAGTGGAAACACCGCAACATCTTTTGTTTTAGTGTGTGAGCGTGCCCGTCTGGGAGATGATAACCATAATCATCTAATAATAATAGTAGTAGTAGTAATAATAATAATGTTAATAACAATAACATATCTGCTTTTCCCGTATTTGCAGAGAGGGCGAGCAGCAGGCTTCTCCAACGCTACAGCTGCCACAACTACCTCATCTGCTACGGAAAGTATATTTGTGTTTTGTTAATAGACCTCAATGTGTGTATCAGTATTTTGAAAAAACATCTTGGTCACATCCGATATAGAAATACAGTGAAAATAATGATAACCAATCATTTTGATTGGATATGACATTTTAATATTGTTACATCCTTGAAATATAATCTGCAGAGGCACTCAAATGAAACACCAAATTTTGACTCTGTCCATCTGCTCGGATTGGTGCACACAGAAATGAAAAACGTGCGAAGCCACACCATTCACCAATGCAAAATTAGAGCCTGCGCTGGGGAACCTTATTTTTATTTGATACGCTTGTTTTCTTTACAGGACATTTTGCTGTGATACATCTTATTTTTAAACAATGCACTTTGCTGTTTTATATAGTAAAGAACTTTGTTTAAAATGTTAAATGTTTTGGAATGCTATGTTTGAAATTCATGTCAAATACAAGCATTCAAATGTGGAATGAAGGCCTTTACATGTACATACATTTTATGTAGTCAAGTAGCGCTGGTGGTGAGGGTATAATGCATTATGGTGTGGACTTAGCCTTGTTGCATGTTTCCATTTTTTGTAGGATTCTAACTAAATGGTGTGTTTACATCAAGCTATGAGCATTAAATGATTTTTAATCCAAAAATACACTACTGATTTACAGTATATTATACAATAACTATGCACACTTTAATAATTTGCATTTACATACGTCCTTCAGATGCCCTTCGGCATGGCGCCTCATTCCAAACAAGATGCAAAACGTGCACGGCGACGCTAACCCCCTTCCCCTCCCATCACTTCTCGTGCTCTCCTCCCTCCCTCGCCGGTTCGTTGGTGGTACTCGTCACACCGTGGAGACAGCGTCGTCTTCCCGTCCCCAGGCCGCCGTGATATAGTGGCGCACGGTTCACCTGATCACCAAGGTCATGGACGAACAATCTCTTCAATCCACTCCTTCTTATTAGGGATATAAACACATTTGGTTGGCAGACTCCACCTTGAACTTTCAACCTTTACTCTTTGTGCAAATGTATCTTTTTTGTAATTCCCCCACCCACCCACCCTCCCTGGGGACAGAAACTTGTTGGGGTTTGAGCATAAAACAGATCCATTTAGTGAATGAGATGCACCTGCCACTCTACATATGCAATATTCAAAAATGCGGCAGAAATCTAATTGAAATTATACTGATGCATGTCTGCATTAATGTTGATTTCAATATGTCCCATAAATCACAAGTTGTCAATCCCTAATGAGATCCAATGCAAAAGCTGTGTCAAAATTTCTGACTATGTAAAAAAAATTGCATATTTATTAAAATTTTCAATTTTCTGACCAAAGTCAGCAGCAAAGACCTGATTATCTGATCTGTTTTGCTGATCTAAGGAGTATTGTGACCAATTAGCTTTCAGTGTGAGGGGATTTTTTTTCCCCTTTTTCTTAAAAAAAACATCAATATTCATGATCAAAAATCCTGATGTGTGTGTGTGTGGTCAACATCACTGATGGCTATGCCTTGATTGTCACGTGAAACGAGTGCACTACCTGAAGAAGATAAAAGCAGGATAAATAAAGCCTATTTATACTGTACTTACCGCATCCGTGAGGTTCGCGTGGCTCCGTGTGGACAAATGATCATTTTCATTTGCGCACCCACGCCCACTCAAGTGGCCCTTTTAGTACGGAAAATCTCCGCTCTAGAGGGTGTCTAACTTGCTGAGAAAGATACAAGTGGAAAAAAGGGATGATGTGAAGTACAAAATGCAATGACTATTGTATGAGGCAACCTACTCTCACGCTGAAACAAGTGTTTGGTATTTGGTGTGCATTTAAAAAAAAAAAAAAAAAAAGAGTGTTTTATTTCCAAATCAAAGCAGTCCCGTGTTGTGTCCATGTGATGGTAGGAATTAAAGTCATTTCAAAAATGTTCCGCATTGAGAGGAGCCAGATGAGGTGGCTCGGGCATCTGGTTAGGATGCCTCCCGAACGCCTTCCTGGGGAGGAGTTTAGGGCACGTCCAACCGGTAGGAGGCCTCGGGAAGACCCAGGACACATTGGAGAGACTATGTCTCTCGACTGGCCTGGGAACGCCTCGGCATCCGCCGGGAAGAACTGGACGAAGTGGCCGGGGAGAGGGAAGTCTGGGCTTCTCTGCTTGGGTTGCTTCCCCCGCGACCCGACCTCGGATAAGCGGAAGAAGATGGATGGATGGATGGATCAAAAATGTTCGTAACACCGACAGGTTAGCGCAACCGGAAGTGCCAATATAAACTTCAGAAATGAGGACCAGTCAGTTGTGGCACAACCTAAGGTGATAAGCCTGAACGCAGTAGTTTGCAAAAACATGCTGCAATGAAGTTAGCAGATAAGGTAATGGTTAACCTACCGCTTGATCTGGTGATCTGGCCACTCTGTAGCTCATTGCTGCCTCTCACATGTCAGTCCAGGAACTATGTTAGGTAGATGCTCATCTGTGATGTATATTAAATCTGTTAAGAGTAAGGGTGCTCCGGTGGATTCGGTATTGCCCGATTTCTGAGGACAAGTACATGATCGCTCATATGCTGATCAATACCAGTAAAAAAAAAAAAAACGCGATCAGTTTTGGCTCATACTATTTAGCAGCCTGTATAGATCCCTGTATGCATTGCTGTCTTGGGTAGTGTCCCCTCTTCTTTTCCTTCAGTCTTGTGCAGTCTTGCGGCGGTAAACCCAACACGTCTGCTATTTCAACATGTTTTGTTTGGGAGGGGGCGGTTGGTTGTTTGTATCGATATTCCGTCAGGATTGAGCCGTCCGCCGGGCGAACATTCCTTTTCCTCTCAATGACAGCATTTAATTCACATTAAGTCAATTTCCGCGAGACTCCATGTTTAACAGTTAATTCTGTTTATACTGGCCAGTTCCGCAATTCTGTTGACGCATAAATCCTAAGGCTCTACTGAACAGTTAAGGTAATCATTGTAAAGGCCAGGTCACAACCACGCAAATTACGCCTGTGGCGTGCACATGACATACATAGCAGTCCGCAAGTGTGATGTACAAAAAATTGACTTTTTACCCAAACCAACAAAACGTACAAAAGACACACTTTGGTTGTACAGACGCACGATGACATATGAAGTGCGTACGCTTGTCTTTCCACCCGAAAAACTGTAAATGCCCATGGAGTTTCTTTGACATGACAAAGAACCATTGTGGCCCTGTCTATGGCTTGAAAATAAGCAAGTAACTTGCGCTGTCCTTCCTTTTCTTGGCTTGCCATAGGAGCTTGTGTGATAGATTAAGACCTCGGCTATGGGCAAAACATTGCAAGACCATGGGCAAAATATTAGATAGTGGCGCTTTACCCAATCAAGTGTCTCCTAAATATATCATTTCATTTCCCTAAACAATATTCCCCCAAATGTAATGAAACTTAAGATACTTTAATCCACTATCTGTAGAATAAGATTGGAAAACATCACAAGTTTAAAAAAAGAATGTAGATTATTCTCATTGGTGTTGATGAAAGGTTCTCTAAAGGAATACCACTGGGACATGCTATTTTCTGCTTGTAAACTCCACAAGCCAGTAGTGATTCTGTGGCTGTAACCAATAGTTCTGCCTTGTGTCTTTGTTTCAGAACACTCCACCCCCCCTCCATCCAATCCCCCTACATCCATCCCCTCTTCCCCTCCTCACCCCATTCCCCAGAAACCAAATTATAAAATCATCGAGAGCATGATGAGATTGCTGCTTGGTTATTAATCTTCAATAAATACATCTTGACCCAGGGATTAAGTGTGTGCCCTCGCCGCCCCTTGTACACACTACCCCCCAGCATAACCTAACCCACGCACCACCCTCGCTCATCTCTCCAGAGAAGCTTTGACATGAATTATTAAAAAAATAGGGAAAGAAAACAGCAACCCGTAGGTTGAAAGGGTAGAGCGAGGGGAGGGAGGCTGGACCAAATGCTCCAAACGGGTTTGGGACTTGCTGACTGATGACAGTGACCTTGCACATAAAGGGAGGGTTGCAGGTTGAGGCTAGATTGCTTCTTCTCGTTGCAGCTAAAGACAAATAGAAAGGACGGCAATGTCAACTAGTAATTTAGATGTCTGATAGATACTTAGAATACTCAATTTCATGTGTGGGGCAGCACTGGCTCAAACATTAAGGACGTTTCTCGAAGGACAAGTCTTTGGACTGGAAGTTTGCAGATTATAGACCTGCTACATACTACTAAAAGGAAGCAGAAGTCATTGAAATGCATAGGACCAAAAGTACAGTTGGACTAAGAAACTGTTTAAAGTTTAAAATATATCTACTTATGATCATTGTGCGCACGGTGGCTGAGTGGTTAGCACATTGGCCACACAGTCAGGAGATCTGGAAGACCTGGGTTCAAATCTCCGTTGGGCATCTCTGTGTGGAGTTTGCATGTTCTCCCCGTGCGTGTGTGGGTTTTCTCCTGGTACTCCGTTTTCCTCCCACATTCCAAAAACATGCATGTTAGGTTAATTGGCGATTCTAAAAAAATTGTCCATCGGTATGAATGTGAGTGTGAATGTTTGTTTGTCTATATGTGCCCTGCGATTGACTGGCGACCAGTCCAGGGTGTACCCCGCCTCTCGCCCAAAGCCAGCTGGGATAGGCTCCAGCATCCCCGTGACCCTAATGAGGATAAGCGGTACAGAAAATGAATGAATGAATGAATGATCATTGTGCAAAGCACATGTGACATGTGCTGCACAGCAAGGGTTGATGAGGCGAGTTTAGCTGGTAGTCATCAAAGTTTTGGTAGTCATTTGTACTGGCATTCGGGACAAAATAGCCCACAAAACAAGATACCAAAGTTAGCCCTTTGGCTCTTTGCTGAGCTCAGATCTCAAGCGATAGATTGAAGTCTCACCTAATTTAGTGGTCACAAAGGCTGACTGTTTACACTACAAAAATTGTGAGGCAAGTTTTTTTGGCATTGCCAGAGGAATGCTGGTTCAGTCTGAGCACCCACAGAAATCCTCAACCCCTTCGCAAAATGACATTCTCATAGCACAGGGCTTTTCAAAGTATCCACTTTAAACCTGCTAAGCTAATTTCCTGTTATGGCAAATGCAAAATGAATACATTTTTTCAGAAAGTAGTGGAGGCCCCAACTTTATTCATATTATCTGGTTGGAGGCACTTTCAGAACTTCTACCCAAGTGGATCTTTTACTGGAGTCTCCTTCAAGGATCCTACTACATTTACTGGATATCACAGCGCTGTAAGCCTTTTATGGTTTTTCCCAGAATAAACACACAAACCTTGAACTTTGTATCATCCCCACTGACCTGTGTGATTGATCACTTCCTAGTTTGGCAGGCTTGAAGAGGGACGAGCTTCTGGTGTAATCAATTACCTGTAACAATTCTTCCCTCGCGGCTATTACCCCACCCCCACTGACCTCACAAATACTACAGCCAGCTGGCGGATATACACAAGTGTGGATAAAATTGCAGAAGCAAAAATACATTTGTGCAACATTTCCATAGACTGTTGGGTTGGGTGTGGAATTAGAATTAAAAACAAAAAATATTCAGGGTTTTGCCTACGATTTTTTGAAGCTGTGGTGGTGGGCTGCAAGGGAGGGCAAACTACCGCCACTGTGTCTGCAAATTGTCCTTTTATTACGACAAATAAAACATTTTATGACTCATTTATTAACTTTTTTATATAACATTTTTCAACAATCACAAGTACATGAACTGAGGACATTGCAAAACTAATTTATTGAATTATTCCATGGAAAAGTTTTGGACAGCTGGAGTCTAAAAAATCTTGAGCGTCCTTTTGTTACCTGACCTATTTAGTACCAGTATTATGTGACTATAAGTACAAAAGTACCACATTTTCTACTATTTTAGAAAATTAATTTTAAAATAATTTAAAATATTTTTTCAAATAATCTGTCCTGTATAAACAGTATCAATTCAGAGTCTAGGTTTATGATAGCATGTGTATCCAACGTGGAGTAATAAAGCTACTAAAAAGCAGCTGAGCTGCTGCTACCTGTTGGAGACTCCTGTGATAGCACTATTTTAAAGCTGGATACACTGCGTGTTTAAGATAAGAGAGCAAGATTGTTAAGTGACATTTGAAAAAGTGAGTTAGCATGAACGTGATAGCTGCTTGTAGCTTGTCCGTGGCCCAAAAACAAGCCAGCTACCTGCCGCCGGAGAGACAGTGAGAGCCAGGCAAAATGTGTAAACAAAGATTTCAGAAAGTGGATTGCGTTTTAAATGTGAGGGATCACACATGCTGCCATTGGTAGTTTTGTTATGTGACAAGCTGTCGTCAATTGACTACACATTTTACAGGCTATTTTTCATTCTCACGATAATAATGAACAAAGTGAACGTCGACACAAGACAGTTGCTTGTATCTGGCCGTGCAGGGCAGTCAGGCGATTGTGGTGCTATTTAATTAAAAAAAAACCCACAGTGAAACATTTTTATGATATTTTAAAGTGTTTTCAAACTACTTGTGGTCAATGTGTGTAAATAATAATCTGTATACTGTATGTATCTACATGGCATACATATCCATTCATACATGATGCATTGATTTGGCACACGGATGACGTCATGTAAAGCTGAGCGTGCACGCTCTGGTAGAAGAGTCCTTGTGGACACCCTGAAAAATGCCATTTTTCATAGGATATGGGGTGTAATTTAATTGGTATTCATGTTAGTTAGCTAGATTACTTTTCCTATTTAAATTTTGTATTGGGTTTACGCCATGTTTTGAACCACATCAAAAGTGAAGCCTTTCAAACTCATGGATCAGAGCTTTAGGGCAAGATAAAACGTATGTAGTGACACTAAAGTAATGCTAATGGGCATGTTTTTGTTGTGGTTGTCTGGCTGTTTCGGGTTGCCGTGAACGGACCTGGAATGAGGGGCGTGTCTGTCGTTTAGGAGTCAGTTTGGAGGAGTTGAGGGAGCCACTGCTGTCGTGCTGGCCTGTGTGCTCGAGTGCCATTATTTCTTGCAATAAAAAGCTTGTTGATCACATACCTCTCTGTGGCTTTAACAGCGTCTGTGCAGACGTTACAGAATATAAGATGACGGTGGTGCAAATTTCATATTTTGGTTAGAGAAGTGAATCATTTGAATAATTGGAATTAAATTAAAGTTAGTCATGTTTTATTACAATTAATCACAAACTTCACCTGCACTGTCCAGTAATAGTTTATTTCACAGACAGACTGAGTTTTTGGCTGAGTTACTGTTACTGAGTCGTTTCGGATTGTATCGTTCTAAATGAACCAATATCGTCCTTGAACTGCATCTGCAACCACGAATCGTGATATGAATCGATTTGTTGTTAAAACGAATCGTTACACCCCTATTTTTCAGTTGTCCTAAAAGGTTCCTGTTTTGTCTTTGGCAATGTTTCGGGACAATTTTCTCAAATCATTTATGGCCTCCTGCAATGCAGATCAGAGATGGCACTGGACAACCACAAAGATGGTCCTGGATGGTCGCAGCAGTTGATTCACACTCGCCAGCGTGCTTGCTGGATGCAGGAATCCTGGGTTTTCCATGCATCCCTGGGGACCTCTTGACGCTGACAGCTGAGCGATGACCTTCTCCTGGCTCGCGCTGGTAATTGAAAAGCATGACGGGGCCGGCTGCTTGCGTAGCAACCATCTGTGAAGTCTGACTACTTTTGGTGAGTGTCACTCCCTGTGGGTGTGGCGAGTGGGAGGTCGGTGGGGGTGATCCCAGAACCAGACAGCCTCCCACAGGGAGCAGTTAGCACCTCATAGATGCCACCGGGGCCCCTGAGAGCGCCTTTTTTTTCACAGCCAAGAGCCCTAATGAGAAAAGGGTGATTATGTGGTCGGAGTATCAGCATGTTTCCTTTTGAATCCGGACAACACAGAGGCAGAGCAAAGCTGGCTTAAACATTCAAGAGTGCAAAATAGTGGAAAGAAGATTTATCACCCAGTAAAACTACTAATTTATTCACAGAGGATTAATTACAACCTGATTCACTAATTATTATTTGTTGAAGTCATTCATCAAAGACTTTCCTGCCCAGAAAAGTGCAATTTGTGTTCTTTTTACCCCATGTTTCATCCAGATATCTTTCTGTTACTAATTTTAAGATACTTAATAGTCACATACTTGCAAAGAGATTCTTCATTGTTCTTTATTTTTTGGCCATTTATGAATTAATTCCTAGAGGTTGAGGAAACTAAAATGCTGGAAAACAATCCTGCAGGTAAAAGTCAAGCTTGATGTAAATAATGACATGATCCACAAATATTATTGATGTATTTAGAAGTGACTAGAAATTCCGTCTCAAAACGTGCTGACAAATGCTGCTGTTGAGGTCAAATGCCCAAAAAATGAATTAATATTAGCTGATGACTAGATGACAGCTTAATCGAAAGGCCCATTTATCCAGGCTCTTGCGTTTGGTATCACAGGAGAAAGTCACATTTCTTAACTGATGAATGTAAAAGCTCTGTGAAAAGGCACACATTTTGTTTTTCATTTGACTTTGAAATCAGTAAATGATGCCATACTACTAAGTGTGATTAAAACCAAATGCAAAAAAAATAATAAGCCAAAAGGCATAGTACATTATAATTACATTTTCATTTATTTACGCTTTATGCTATGAATTTTGTGGCTTCACTCTTTTATGGTCTTTCAAAAATATATTAGTAAATCATGCAGTTTTGTGGATGAATACAGCCTATTCATCAGAGATATGCATCTTTTTAGCACATTCTATGTAAATTAAGCATTTTTCAAGCATTAAAATGGCAAATTGAAGTAAAATAGTGGCAATGTATATAAGCATGGAGTATTCTACGCTGGTCACTAGGTGCCAGTAATGTTATTGTGATGCTTGGTGAGACTAATAAGCACCAGACTTGATTGCTGAAACAGCCTTTTAATTCTGGTTTGAATTGTCACACATCAGGCACAATAATCCCTTAATGCAGGATACCGTTACGGCCAGAACCTTTTCAACTCTAAACGTCACTTTCGTTGGTGCCACTGGAGCACAATTACAGCATCACACAGTGCAGTCTTATTTATGTTTTCAATGCCTTATTTACTCTTATTATGTCTACTTATTGTGTAATAATGTTTTGTGTTAATAATAAATTGAATAAAGTGTTCCATTTGTTAATATTTCAATTTGTTTGATGAATATGAAAAAATAAGAAATCCGTTAGGTGACAAACACTGTTTCACACCACGGTATGTTTTGTACTTTTCTTAAAAGTAAAGTCATAATCTCGCCGCGTCATGTAGTCCCAATCTTGTTTAGCATCTCGTCTCATGACCTGATTCTCTCATGATGCCCCTTCTGCTTTGCAATATCAAAACATGTTATGTACAATCACTTAAAGTGCCCGTGACACCAAAAGATATGAAAAAGTAATCGCTTAATAAAACATTTTTGGCATATTTCCGTTATAAATAATTATGAAATAGGAGTGAAATGTAGTGGTGATTCTGACACGATTTTGACACCACCCCTCAGTGAGTTTTCTGTGATATAACACACACAAAAAATGGTTTTTTTGACTGACACTAAGTGACACAGACAGCTTTATGCACACTGTAAAATAAAAGACCAGTGCGCAGCAATCTCTGCTTATTTAGCACGCCGTGGAAGTGACATATTCACAACAATAACTTTGACTAATATTGCGTTTTGCTATCAGCTTGCACTTTGCACACTGCGCAATTTGCAGTGGACAGGAAGAGTCAAGGGTTCAGAGTTGAATTTTAGCTTGGCGTGGGTTACGGCTGCAACATTCACGTTCGGGTTTATTAGGCGTGTTGGGAATTAAAAAATATTGCCTAATAAAATACATATTTTTAAAGAATTGTAATACACCATATTAAACCAAAAACAACATGACTTATTACAATATTTTTGAAAAACCATAGTAGAGTGAAGATGTAAAATTTGAAGCGACCGAAGGGATAATGTGCCGAGGGACATCATATTGTTCCGTACTGTTGCTTTAACAAGGTCAGGACTTTAAGCAAAGTGGTGCTGCTCATTTGATAAATGAACTTTGTCAAAATATAGACATGTAACGACACTTTCTCACTGTGGTACTGCTTCATTTTTGCCAGAAAATAGCGAACACACTTTCCATCAGTATGTTGCTCACACTCGAGCACACTCCTTGCTTGAAGTCTGCATACAAAGTGTTGCGTAAAAAAGACCACTCAACATCTACGACTCCGCCGCCTCGAGAAGACGACGCCAAGTGATGCATGAGCTGATCCATTTCTAATATGAATGTCCCAGAATGCATTTCAATCAACGGCCTCACAGACACATTACTGCATATTGCATTCCCGTCTCGGGGGCGGAATGAAGAGATAATTACGCAGCCAGAGGTGTAATGGCGAGCGGGGAGTCATGATGGATTTGATTAAAGTTGTCAGTGACAACGCACGCTAATGACCGCGATGATTAGTTGGACTAAGTGAATGGCACCGCCATTAATCTCGTGCATAAACAATAAACTAAAGGAGAGGCGCCATGTTGATCAGCGCTGTGTTGGCAGCATTTGCTTTCCCTCTCGGCACCTTCAATCTTCTAATAGTTGGCATTCCGTTTATTAGTAGAGGCCTCGTGCCCCTTCCCAAATAAAATACATTATAAAACCCACCAATCCCCAATTTCTTCTACCTCATGCCCTCTACAGTAATGTCCCCTCTCAATTGCAGCAAAAGGCCCAAAATGAAGAGCAAAGTTTATGCATGAATTTACCAACACACACACTTCCCTTCCGTCAACTGCTCCATTAGGTCTGAATTGTGTCTGTGATGTGTAGGACCCGAGGGAGGTGTTATTGTCAGGACTGATTTACTTGGCACCATCTGACACGGGCCGTGGGGGACTGGGTTGTGTGTGTGTGTGCACGCGCTTGTGCGTGTGCGTGAGAGACAACAGGCTTAGAGTCCTTTAGAGGAAGTACCGTTAAATTCTCAAAGAGGAGGATTGGCCACCAGGAGAGGAATATGTACCTCTTAATCAGTAATCCTAACAACAACAAGCTGACAACACACACTTCAGAGTTCTGTTGAAATTATCATTCCCGTTTTTGTGGTGGACTAATCTAGAAACAATAAAAATACTGTATGTTTCAAACGCTGACAACATATACTTCTTACGGTAGAGGCAAGAATATGTTTTAAAAAGTCGTTTTTTTCTCAAGTTAATTAGAAATTTGGACATGTAAGTTTAGATACCCAGAGAGTGAAGACATGGTTACATACTGTGCTATAAGAATAAATTAGCAATATAATGAAAAAGAGAAGAATTTGAATTACGAGAAGGTAGTAGCAACATTCATATAAAAAGTGTTTGTTTTGTAAAGTCATAATCTAATAAAGAAAAAAGGACATAAGGAAAAAATACGACAAGAAGTCATAGAAAAGTACGTTTGAAAGTGTACTTTTGACAGTGAAGTCAAAATATGAGGTTAAAAAAAAAGAGAATTTAATTATACTCATAATATGATATGTAATAATTTTACAAGAAAAATGTTGTAATTTGACTGGAATTAAGTAGTTAAATGAAGTTGTACATGTAAAGCTGAAATATAAAATGAAAAAAATCTTTGCTAGCATAAACCTTACAGGGAAAAGTGTTTTGAGAGGAAAGTTATATTGTAAAAAATGTTTGTTTATGAAAATAAAATTGTAATTTTATACATTTAAAAAATATGTACAAATGTGGACTAACAACAGGGCACATTAATTAGCACTGCTGCAAATGCATCAAAAGGTGCCTAAAAACTGTTAGAGTTGAGTTTATTTTTGTTTTTAAAAAAAGAGATACAACAGTAGGCAAAAAAGCAGACAGCCGCTTATACTCACTAGGATCGCGGGGGTACGCTGCAGCCCATCCCAGCCGACTTTAGGGTACACCCTGGACTGGTCGTCAGGGCAGACAAAACAATCATTCACACTCACATTCATACCTACAGTATAAACAATTTAGAGTCGCCAATTAACCTAACATGCGTGTTTTTGGAATGTGGGAGGAAACCGGAGTAGCCGCAGAAAACCCACCCATGCATGGGCTGAACAGAGATACCCAACGGAGATCTGCACCCAGGTCTTCCAGATCTGCATGTGTGGCCAACACGCCAACCACTTGGGCACTGTGTGGGCATAAATTCAAACTCACTAGCTTCTCTTACTAAAACCATATCAATTTACTTATACATTGGCCACTCTAAATTGTCCATAGGTATGAACGTGAGTGTGAATGTTTGTCTGCCCTGCGATTGACTGGCGACCAGTCCAGGGTGTACCCCGCCTCCCGTATGAGTGTGGTTGTGTTTTACATACAGCGGGAATTACAGTCTATTAACTATTGTGCGTGCTCTCACATTTGTCTCCACTTCCCAGTTACCTGCACAACACCTGTCGTGACTCCTGCTCTTGTGTCAGGCCGTCATCTGACAAATTGCATACCCAACTTAATCTAATTCTTTACCGGGGAAAACAGCTGAAACCCAAAGAGTGGATTGGGATAATCCCTGTTGTTTGCGTGAGAGTTCAACTCTTGGCCATGAAAATCTCACATTTGCTTAGACGATGGAGTGTGTGGCGGACAAAATGTGAAAAAACTATAGCTTTGCTCAGATGTCGATCAACATCCTGTTATGTCTGACATTGTGTGTCATTCCCAAACGTCTATGAGGTCAGGTTTCGCGCCTGCCGTGTTGCCCAGACGTCGGTGTCACCTGCTGCTTAGGTGGAGGGATTCCAACCAATATCCTGTCTGTTGTACCTTTTCTTGTCCTTGGAACCTGAGAGGAGAAGCAGGCAAACATTAGCGCTGGAGGAAGCACAGCCGGCCACCCAGAACTGAGAGCACAGTTTAAAAAAATTATTATTTTGTTTTTGTTTTTTTTTTTAATTTATTTTTTTTTTAAATTTGTATTTTTTTTTCCATTAAAATACAAATTTATTGTATTTTCAAATAAGCTGTTATGTAAATGCACCAAAATATAAAATGCATGACATGCATCGGCAAAAATTAAATCCCTACTGACAAATGTTCTGCGTGAGGTTATCCGATCTCCATATTTGGAAGGGGCTCATTATCAATTAAACAGGTCAGGTTGCTGCGGAAACGCTTTGCTAATTATTTATGGTAATGAGGGGGCAACAGTGACAAATACAGCATAAAAATAACAGCTGATACGACTTCCATATCATTACATCGTCACCTAATGCAATGACGCGTCGAGCATGTATGCGGGTGACATGCATACACACAGTCGCACACCAACCATTTTTAATCTGCTTAATTGAACCTGACTTTGCATGCCTAAACAAATGAGGGCAATTCACAGGGGAGGTATCTGATCCCTCCCCGGCTAATGGATTGCAGATTCCTTTCCCATAAGGGCATTTGGGCAAACAAGTAATCTCTGAATTGACGAGCGGACTCGCTGTCTGCATCAAATTTCTCCACTAAGGAGCTGTTGAATGAAGCGATCGGCCGATAGATGGGCACTCAATTGGTGGATCTTCCCTATGCATTCTATTGAGTGTCTTTTGGGGCATCGTTCCAATAGTTTGATATGAGCATTGGAACCTTGGGTTAGCGTCATTAACTTGTTCCAGAAGGACACCAAATGAAACAATCTAACCGAATCAAATTTTACCGTAAGAAATAATGTAAATCCAACTCATTCATTCGGGCCAGTCAAATGTTAACACAAAACACTTTTGTCATACTATTACACTTCAAATAACTTATGCAAAAAACAATTTGAAATAGGAAAAAATGACAAATAAAACAAACATTTAACCTCACATTTAAAAATTGAGAGAAGACTTGATTGTTGACAAAGACGGCTATGAGGCAGAAAACTGTCTTGGGGCACGAGGCCTGGGACAATAATACATTAATGAATTGATCACGCAGTAAATGAAAATGAATGTATATTAATACATTCATATTATACTAATATATTGCCATGTACATGCATGTTTTCCAAACGGGCAGGAAGAGAGTTCACTCGTATAACTTGGCACGTATGTTCCGCAGAACAACTACTGATTTGAGACCTTGTGTCGGTCATGCGGTCTCGGGGCCACTAGCATACACGCAGAGTGCAGAAGAGTGTAGCCTCGCGAGGAGCAATGCAAATAAGTAGATTGCAATAAATTGTCTTTTTTTTCACTGTACTCTAAAACAAAAAAAAGTTACAATCTTGTCTTGTCTCATTCTCACACGCCTAACCCCGTGTATCGTCTTGTCTCGTGACCTGAGTGTGTCGTGACACATCAAAGTGCTGGCACTTGCAGCATTGTTTGGCTCCACTGGGTTTTTTTTTTTTTTAATTAAAAAAAAGTTACATCAACAGTTGGACTCACGTAGTGTATTAATAACACGACAAGTGTGTATGCGTACATTTTTTACGTAAACCGAAAAATACCCAAGGTTCCACAGTTCTCACAAAAAGAGAAACCTAAACTGCACTATAACTTTGACAGTTGACCTTTACTTCACTTCTGGTCCAGGCAAAGAAAGCTGTTCATGTGACAAATTTATTAATTTATTAAAGTCCTGCATCATTAATCAGGAATGGTCATCATTATAATAAGCAAGTAATCACCAGAAGGAATAAATAAGACATAAAACATTTTCCACATTAACAAACCTTTACATCACAGCCCTGGGGCGCTACAGCAAGCACCTCCTCGGGGGTTTTGTTTCGAGTAGAACAAGACACACAAATGCATAGAGTGATGTAAGTGGACCCCTAGGACATCTACCTTAGCCTCTACATCTGAAGAATGTACAAAGTCCTGCCTAGCTGGATTCACCCTTTCTTGGTCCTGTGAGGGCCTCGTATAAAAATAAAGTCTCCACAATGATAAACCGTTATATATTTATATATATCTATATATTGGCATTTGGCAACAACCAGACATTTAAAGACTTCTGCACCTGAACACAGCTTAGACAACAAAAAAAAGCAGTAGGAGGGTTTGAGGAAGCACTCTTCATGTTGTCCTGAAAACAGAACTCATTTATACGTCTGAATGAGTTTCCTCGGCCAAATGCTTTTCATGAAGGTTGTCCTCTAGCCAAACGGACTGGATTCTAGTGTAATCCAAAACAGCACCAGTCTTTCATACAACCCCTGTTTGACTAGTTTACAGTCCTTAATACCCAACAGAAGACCAAAACAAAGGGGTCCATCATAAAAGTAAGTCCAGTTTCCTATCATGGGATCAAAACTGTCCATGGTCCACTTCGTCCAACCAGGAGGCAGGACTAGCTGGGAAGTCTGGGTATCCTCCGCTGCTTCCAGTCGAGAGGTCCGAGCTGGGGCCATTGGCTGCGCCCATCGAGACCCTCACGGCAGGATTGATTCCCCCGCTTTGAGTTAGAATGGACAGACCCGATTCGGGGTAGACCAAGCTGTTGATGAGAGGCTGGTGGCGGGGTAGCGCCTGGATGGACCCCGGCGATTGAGGCAGGCCGTAGGGGCTGTTGGAGCGGATGTCGTGGAACTGGTCTTGAGAGGGAATGACGGCGTGCTCCAAGGGGAAGGAGGCGTGGTTGTTTGCCCCTTGGCGGCCGCCAATGGCTGGAGAGTTGCTGCTGTAGATGCCGTTGGTGTGGCCTAGCTCGGACATAGGTGGTTCATCTGTTTCGACAAAGATAGTTGTTAGGTCCTCGTGAAGAGGAGTTTGTAGGGCATACAAAACAAATTATAATATTGGCTGTACCTGTAAAGGACACCTCTGCGTCGCTGTCCATGCCCTCCTCTTGAATGCTGTCTTTATCCGACTTGGAGCTTCCTCGCGACCTTTTCATGTTTCGGAAGTACTGACCCCATCTTTGGCGCCCGGCATCCTTTTTCAGCCTCTTTTCTTTGGCCCGCCTGTTCTGGAACCAAACCTGCCAGTGAAAATAAGATTAAAGGGCATGCATATAGTTTGACATGGAAAATCTGGGTCTCAATTCAGGGCTTGCTTCCTTTGAGCACTACATTTCTGAAGACCCCCAGAAAGTTGCATGTTTAAATGAAGGTCCAGTTTCCTGGTGGAAGCAAATTTTCCCTTACTGGTGATCCCAGTTCAGCGTTATTAGTAGGGCTTTGAAATTATTAACACTTTTAATCAGATTAGTCACGGTTTTCAAATAATTCATTCATTCATTCATTTTCTATACCGCTTGTCTGTGTATAGAAAAAACTGTGCGCCCATTTTCACTGTATTTTTTTTTTAAAGAAAGGTAAATGACTATTTGTATGTATTAAGCCAAACACCAGTTTCTTTTAATAGTAGTAGAACATTTAAATCGCACTTGGACTGTGTTAATATGAGCAATGAGGAGTTGCGTTCAAAGACACCACGTCATTTAATTTGAAAACACATGAGTGTATTGCCTTGAATTTTCGAGATACATGTATCAAATTTTGCATCCGCATTACGAGTTACAAAGTAAATGATAAGAATATCCACTTGTTGTTTTTCTTTGTATTTCTACACCCACGCGCATAATAAAGAGTGTTCGTGACTGCATCTCGCGGTCGTCTAGTGAAAATGAGCAAGTGTCATTCCACTGACAAAGCAGTTATCTGAGTTGGAGATACATATATGGTGTTTGAATTGCACTGCTTTTGATGTGAACGTTATTAAAGAGCATCAGACTCCGTGCGACTGTGTGGGGACGCTAGACTGTGCCTCCTTCTGTCATTATAACAGAGCAGGGGGGGACTTGCCGAGATGTGTTCCTTACGCTAACAAATTTAAAATACCTAATGAAATAAATTAGTTCTCGCTGTTAACGCACTATTTTTCACAGCCCTACTTATTAGTTAATGTTGCAGAATTCAAAGGTTCCTTATTATGCAAAATGGTCTTTTTGATGATGTTTAGTATATTTCCCTCAAGCCTGTTTATGAGCACCAAACGTGAGAAAAATCAATTATTTCACTCACTTTTTTTGCTCCACTTTTGACAGAAGAAGCGCTTCAACAGAAGCTTTTCAAATTCCGCTGCCATAAACAAAGACCCCTCTTTTTTTATGGACATGGTACCACTTCTGTTGAGCCCACCTTGTGTTTACACGCACCACGATTACTTGTGCTATATGGCATCAATTACGTTGGACAAGTGCTATTACGGTGTACACTCGTATGTTTTGAGGCTTCACTTTATCGCGTTTTATCAAAAATATATTAATAAATTGTGCGGCTATGTAATTGAATAGGGCCTATCATTAATCCAAAAATGTGTGTTGAGGCAGGTTTTACACATTTTTGCCAAAATTAAGCATTTTAAGCATAAAAATGGCTGAATGAGCTAAAATACAAATGTAAGGCATTTAGAAGATGCATTTAGAAATGTTGTGAACGATATGTAGTATTCTACACTAGTCATGAAGTGTCAGTAATGTTACTGTCATGTAATAAAAGTATGGGATACTGTTGCTGTAGTAACCCCCGCCAAGCTAAAACAGAAACACACATGAGCTCGACTCTTATTTATGTGTCAAATGGCTTATTTATCTTTATGTCTACTACATTGGGTAATAGCAGTCTAATGGTGACTGTAAGGGTTAGTTCTTAACGAGAGGGCTCTAATAATGTTTAAAACTGTATTTAGATGTGTCATGGACAGGTTTTCTATGCTTTAACTATGGGAACATTTGATTTATAAATAACAAAATATACTTTGCGGAAATTCACTTGTCACTGTCGGGTGTGGAACCAATTAACCACGATGAATGAGGAATTTACTGTACATGTAAGAAGTGGATAAAGTGCACAATAGCAGTCACGGAGACCGGCGTGGACAAACCCAGCTCATTAGCATTGAAGCTATGGACACACAAAACAGCACCTAAAACTAATAGCATCTCTCAGACTTTGTTGGAAAATAGTAGCATAAGCAAAACATTACCATCTAAATCTCAGGTGCATCTTACAGCATCACTGAATTCTGAAAAAATGTGCAAAATGTTTTAAAAAATGTTTTCATAGGCAAACTTAAAAGCACAGAAAGCAGACCTTAATGATATTCTGCCCCAGGGTGAACCCTCTTCGCCTCTTTCCCTTTCACTGAATAGTGAGGAGCATTTTAGTGGCTTCTGTCCCCCACATTTGTCCTTGCAAATAAAACAATATATACGGCCTCCGAAATGGGGGAGGGGTGGGGGTCTCCTCGGCCTGGGCGACAACACGCAAGGGCTCCCCTCCTTGCCTCTTAGCACTGTTAACGAGCTTGCACTTAAACCATGCTGACTTTGATGCGGACTTCATTTTGCTCCATTTTGCTGTAAATTTCCCCCCCCCCCCCGACCCCCACCCGCTTGAACAGTGAGTGGTGTATTTGCCAGCTCAGCCACCATTGTCCTGCGATAATGAAGTCAGGACACTAATGGATCACATTCCCTAATGGATAATAATAAACTTTACCTGCACGACACGCATATCTAGGCCCGTCTCGGAGGAGAGCTGCTCCCGGACGTGGCGGGCCGGCTTGGGAGAGTTATTGTAAGCGTTTTTTAGGGTCTCCAGCTGCTTGGCCGTGATGGTCGTTCGGGGCCTTTTTGCGGTTGAGTCGGCTTCTGAGGGGGACATAGTGCAAGAATAGGACAATGGGACACAGACATGATGAAAACATGAATTCATAACAATAGACTAGACTAGAAAGATTGTACACAGAATTACTAGAGTAGGAATGGGTATAATCTACTTTAATGCACAACATAGACCTACAGTATTTAGTAGACTCAAATCCTAACCCAACGTAAGCAAAAAGAACGCCTATATTGCAACCAGTAACCAATTAGGAATAATTGGTTCAAACAAATTTGGCTATGCATGGTAACATCTTAACCTCCGAAATGTCTACTAAGTGACTCCTGCTGTTAATTGCATCATGTTTGCACATCTGTTGGCAAAACTCAAGATCACCATCCAAATGGGGTGGACCCACACCCCTCTAACCCCAAGTAATTACGCCCTCTCATTAGTTAAGTAAATGTGTATGTTTTTTGGGGGGGGAACCTACAAGCACCGCAGCAGTAAATTTAAACAAACAGATGGGAAGATAAAAGTGAACGGATCTGTATTTAGTATGCCGTCCGGTCGGATAGATGCATATTTTAGGACACCCGTCATTTGCTTAATAATATTACAAACGTCAAACAGCAGCCACAAAATTAGGCACACTCCAGCACAATCTAATGAGATTCAATGTGTAATTGCTTATTATATAACAGTCTGTTTTTAGATGGACACCGCAGAGATAAATAATACATGAACATTATGTCTATTATTGTGGTTGTAATTTGCAGCGGTACAACAGTTAGTACTGCACTTCATAATACTGAGAGCAGACTGTAATATATTGAATTAATGTTTAATGTAATTTAATGAATGTAATCCTAATATTAGAAATGACTCTCTGGATGATGCAGTGCAATTATTGTTAATCAGTCACATGTTTGTTATGTTATTTTTGTTCATATTACTCCTGCATCTCATAGATTTACCTAATTTTATGATTTATATTGCTTCACAGTAACAATATTATTAGGAATAATATCAGTATTTATTTTTTATGACAAAATACTTCGATGACAGTTTCAGATATAACGATAAAATTTAGGGCTGTCAGTCTTTTCAAATATTTAATTGTGATTAATTACATTTTGTCCATTGTTGACTCATAAAAATTCACAATTCATCACAGTTTGAAGTTCAATCTACAATAGGTGTACCTTCTGAAGGATAATTTTAAAGTTATGAATATACCTCTATGAGACTGGATAAAACTGAACAAAAAAGCCCCAAAACTAAGTGAAATGAAAACACAGTCTTAAAAAAACACATTATTATATATTATAATTCATTGTAGTTGTATATTTATTATTATTGTATCATTACATTATTAAAAAAAATGAATATTGACAAAAAATAGAGTGCGCTAAAAAGTCAGTAGTTTACAGAACAAGAACTGCGCCCAAATACTCAGGGCAGTCAGGCTCTAGCTTATACTTCACTTGTAAACACTATTTTACAGAGACATAAATAATGTCAGCTGGGATAGGCTCCAGCATACCCGCGACTCTAATGAGGATAAGTGATATAGAAAATGAATGAATGAATAAACACACTCTTTTTTACACTCTTCTTAGTCTGGCGGCTTCAAGAACTTGGATGTATGCATGTATAACTTTTATTCTGTCATCTCTGACAAACAGCAGTTTAAGCACAAATGCTAATAAATTGCTAATAAATAATAATATCTAAAATTCCATTGCAAGCCTTTACTGCCATCTCATTGAGCGCTGTCTGTGCGCTTGCTGACTTTCGCCTTTGTCACACTGACACAAGCTCCAAAATAGCTGTCCTTGGCCCTTATTGGTAAATAGCAGCTCGTATCCAAAAAACACTCGTTAGTTGTGACACTCGTATGTTCAGGTGCCACTGTATAAATGACATAAAAAATACCTGCGGCGCTCCAGTACTACTCTCTCTTCTCTCTGGCATTTTAGGCGTCGAAGTACTCCGTGACAACGCAACTCACAGCGATAGTAGATAACTTTGGTCTTGTTGAGAGAGCAATCTGCCAGGGATTTGAAGCTAAACTTACCATTCAAAATACCCTTTTCATCCTCAACTGCCTTCAAATATTTGCTCCCGCTCCACATCGAGTGCCACACCACTACATTTCCTCAAAGTACAGTGTGGGCCAAGGGTCAAACAGGACGTGCACACATTAATCGGGCGTCAAAAACAATATTGTCGTTAAAGGAAATTTCCACGTTATCTTTGACAGTCCTAATAAAAATCATAACTCATTATAAATAATGATAATATTACATAATAAGAAACAATATACACTATACTAAGGAAAGACCACACTGTATGTAACTATTCTTTTCTATATTACAATGTACTTAAAATATGTCCGCAGGTCTAGTAATTTCCAGTACATTATATAATTAAGACATGGTGTATTAAAAATATTTGCTTGGAATTATGTGTCCATAAACGCAGGATTTACAGCCGTTTAAATGTTGCACATATTCAAATGGTAAAGAAAAAATGTCAACTGAAGAGCAGACACAGACCTCTCTGTTTGGCGGTCTCGTAGTCGGCCTTGCACACCAGCCTGCTGTCCTCCATCAGGTAGTACTCGTCCCCCGTGGCTAGCTGCCTCTTGCACACGATGCAGGCGAAGCAGTGCAGGTGGTAAACAAAGTCTTGAGCCCTCCTAACCACCTGCGTGGGCGGGATGCCCTGCTGACATGCAGCACATTTGGTCCCGAACCTCCTTTGGGATATGTGGACATAGATTTGATCATCAGTATCTGTGTGTATTTGTAGACATAACACGATGGCGACAATTTTGGGAATACCTGCACAAGTACCAAGGTACTTAGTTTTGATTGACACAAGCCATGTACTTCGTCCTGTACATTTCATTGCTTACAAAATTGCAAAAACATACTGAGGTCATTGAATCCAATTAAATTCATTGTTACATTTTGTACCACTGCGGCATGATGCAAGAAAACTACCACAATGGTCAATTACAAATTCACAAAAATGTCAAACTTGTTTAAGTGGCATACTATAATTTGTGAGAAAACATAAATGTATTCTAAGCTTTCATTGACTTTCATCCACTGAAGCTGCGACATAATGCAGCAACGACATACAACCTAGTTAATATGATCACCTTTCTTACAAAATCATTACATCATCACTTTGTGTTGAAAACTTTATATTCCAACCTCATTATTTCAATTATTTTCCATATTTATTCTTAATCTAAACTAAAGTACTTTTTGTGGTGAAGAAACCTCCGGACTGAAGCATTTAATTCATTTGAAAATAGACTCATCGGTGCTGACACATTACATATTGTTATTTTAATGCCCGAGGAACTGCACAGCCTTTTACTAAGCGGGGTTTAACGCAGTGTAATGCATAGTTGACATATTGTTACGGGAATGTCTCTCTGTGAGTGTCAGTCAAAACTGTCCATCTTTTGTCTAGGCATTTCTATGGGATGTCCTGTCCTGCATGTATACTCACTTGAAGAAGTCCTCTTTGCAGTAAACGCTGTCCCCCCTGCTGAAGCACTTGTCCGCCAGCTGAGTCTGGCAGTCGGTGCACTTGAGGCACTTGCTGTGCCAGTGACGCTCCAGCACTTTGAGGATGAAGCGGTCAACGATGTGCTGGTTGCAGCCCGCACACACTGGGATCTCTGCACATGGAGGGGGACAGCATGCAGCATGCAAGGAGAGTAATATGTCATTCCACGTGTGTCAGGTAATACATTTGAACAGATGACCACGGGGTTTTAACAGTCCATTTGTCACAGAAGCAAACAACTGAGTATAGTTATTTTATAAATGATTTATTTAAAAAAAAAGGTATATATTGTAAATGTGTTGATCAAGTGACATTAAATTATTATTATATTTATAGTATGTTTTCTACGCTAAAGTTACAGTAAATGTAAAAAAACTAATAAAATAAAATACAAAATATTTCAAATACTGTATAATGCAAACATATGTTTCTGTATTGCTTCCTCCAATTTTTGATTATTGTAATTGTATTTAAGTATTTTATATATATTTAGAAATTGCAATGTATTGAATGCACCTTTGTGGACTGCCAATTAAGGCAAGAAAGTTATAATAAATGCCAAATAGTAATAATGCTGTAAATATTAAAATTTTTATTGACTTTTATTTAATTCAGTGTTGATGTTCAGTGCTAAAAAAAAATCTGTAAAATTATCGATCGTAGGAGAATTTGTTACACATGAAACGTTAATATGTTCTGGCAATATAAAACTCATACATTTATTTGGATACGAATGCTGATTGTGTTTTTCCCCCATTCTTAAAAATACATTTGGCATCGCAACATGTTTAAAAGTATATCAAAAGTTTAAAGATTTGTCTTCCTTGCCATTAAAGTATGTGCACACCGCAAAGACGGCAAAACGCCTTAAACCCTAATCATAATAATAACAACAATAATAATCATTATTAAAACTCCGTTTTTGCTCGCGTGGTGCGTTTAAACGTGCGAAAAAGTGAAACAGACAACACTACCTTGCAATAAATTGGAAAAAGGACAAGGGAGAGGTCACATAAGACGTTAGGCAAGCGGGGTTATTACTTATTCAAACAAATGCTGCAATGAATCTCACGGCCATTGTGTAGCGGCGCTCACAGTCATACAACATGCATGAAGCATTTCTATAGTTTGGAGTGCACACTCTGTGACAAACACCAGGTGCTCACTCGGCCATTCAAGCAAGAAGGACCTCCGACGGCCTTTCGTCGCTTTTTTTTTTTTTTTTTTTTTTGCACATCTCGCGTGAGTATTTCAACGAGCCCAAGTCCGGAGTCCGAACCCTGTTGCATCCAATTCGCCATGCTGATATCAAGCAGGGCATGCCTTGCTGGCGGGAAACAACACTCGGGTGTGATCATTAATGTCATCGCGTGTAAAAAATGCAGTTTGTCCGCAAAAACGCGGCGGGTGTCTTCAAAAAGCGTAGAAGAAGAGTTAAGACGAGGAAGAACCCGGACGCAAAACCGGCCACTCCAAAAACAGAATTTTTTCACACCCAGTCCGCCCAGTCCAACGTACGAAGAGAACCCCCCCACAGTGTATTTTAGTATACACACCGTTCGACGGTACGTTTTGCTCAAGTCCGTGCGAATTGTTGTAATAGAGCATTTTACGCAGACACACGTACCGTGTTCGCCTGCTCACTTCGGGCCCGCAGTACGACGCACACACACACACACGTTGACGCGCGGAAACCTTGGCGACGGCATAAAGTCCCGAACAAGACGTAGGCCTGCACACACCCGGACGCTGCAGACCAGCATCTGCTCAGAGGTGAGCTCACGGGCCGCTTCGGGGGGCTGATGTGCACCCCACAGAGCTTGTGTATCCCCCTGTTAGCATTGTGGTTAGGTTGTAATGTGTTGTATGTGCAGACACGCTGTGTCCCTTTGAAGAAGGAATACAATGCATTCGACCTGGCAACGTGTTGGTCGTTTTTATGGCTTCTCTTTTAAATGGAAAGTAAATTCTAATTTGGCTGCAAATATTTAGCAACCTGCTACTAATAGTGTCATTTGGTATATGTATCTAAATATCTATATAGCTATATATAGATATATATATTTATATCTATATAGATATTTAGATATAGATAGCTATAGATATTTAGATATAGATATATATCTATATATAGATATTTAGATATAGATATATATAGCTATATATATTTAGATATAGATATATATCTATATATAGATATTTAGATATAGATATATATCTATATGACATCAATCGAAGTTAAGAACAATTGCTGGTGATGCCTGCCTGATATTTGTGCGCTTAAAAGAAGAGGGGGAAAGCTTGTATTTATTGAAGTGTTTTTATTTTCGGCACTAATTAGCAGGCGGTATGTACAGTACACCTATTGTAGAAATACCCGTGCAAAAACAAAAGGCCTCTAGTCAGACATTGTGGTGCTCGATTGAAAGTAAATTACTCATAAACATCAACGAACGACAAAAATGTGCTCAGGGTTTTAGTATATGGGAGCTTTTGGGTTTCGTAGTGGTCAAATTGGCACACACGACCTAAGACGAGTGTTTATTTAGGGGAGAAACTTTCAGTGTTCAATAACAATGTCTGATCGGGCCAGCACCCCAATGAATTTTATTGACACTGATCTTTGGTGCAAAATGGTGCCTTGGGAAATCATGGCGAGTGCACGCTGATGAATCTAAAATCAATCCCGCCATTTGTGCACATTTGGGAAGTATATAAAGGAGAGGGGAAAAGTGTCTATGTGTGTGTATTTTCTTCTTTGCAGCTTTGTCATCTTTTTATAAATCATTATGTGGATCGCTCCCTTTTTTGGGGGTTCGTGTGACAGTAAAAATATCACCTCGGCCACTCAGTTTGTGCATTTTAAATTGAACTTTTAAAAATGATCCTACAGCAAAAATGCAAAATGAATGTTATTTATTTTTGATATATTGGATTAAGGTACACTTTTGTGTATTAACGTTCTATTTTTGTGTTCTCGGGCACGAGTTAACATTTTAGTTCAGTTCAGATTTTTTTTTTTTTTTGAGTGGTGCGTTCACGTATCTGTATTGAGGTTAATTTTGTGCTTTCGATGCAACCTTTGACCCCCTTGAGGTGTCTCACCTGTCGTGTCGGTGGGAACGTGACACCTGTGGAGCCTTTCTTTTGTGTCCCTGGACCGGCTGCAGCAGGTGAGCCCTGAAGAGTTCTTTCCCAACGCACTTTCGGTTCAGTTCCTGCGCATTTTGGTTTTGGTCCGTGCACCATATCCGTTATCCGGGCCCCGTGTTGACGACGGTGTGAAATGACAGAACGCGCACAACATCTGTTCTGGCCATTGGCGCAACAATAGAAGCTCATTACGCATTCATAACGTCTCCTGCACGCACGTAGCACGAAAACGCGTGTGGTTTTTGGTGAAAATGGGCTGCTAAGTTGCGCAAATGTCAGTGCGCATGTCTTATTTGCAGGTTATGGAACGCAATAAACTATAACCCCTCCTTCCACTCCTATGACAAAGTTTGTGTTAAGCCTTTACGTATTTTTACTTAACGACCGCTCACTTACCGACAAACCGCCGTCAATATTAAACATAATAATGCCCTTTTTTGATTGACACTCATTACAGATGTGTTATGACTTAACAGTCATTATTGCGTAGTGCAGTTCTACACCAACAATAGAAACATTTAAAAATGACAGTGCAAATTAAAATATCATTATTATCTCTGCAAAGGCCGATTAGAACACACTATAATAAGAAATATTTCAGCGTACGGGTCTTACCTTGGCCTGCGCTGTAGCGAGAGAAATTGCCGTTGTTCTGACAACTCGAACCCGGGTGTTCGAGCAACATGTCTGCAGCGCTGAATGATGGGTGTATCCTCCCCCCAAAAGGGTTGACTTTGCCTGGCTGGTGAGTTACCCAGGAGAGGGCTAAGACATCAACTGGATCTGTTGGTTCTGTGTGGCCAAGATGAGGCTGGGAAGTCTCGCAGGGGTGGGCGGGGACGGGGACGTGCGTTGGCGTCAGCTGATCTGAGTGTGAGACCTCCGCCAGGGTTGGTGTATAGCCGGAAGCTCTGTCCACGGTGCTGAATGGGCGTGGTCATGAAGCATTCATATGCTCCCTCCCAAGTGACTGTATACATTATGCCCCTCCCTTCCCACCTCGCTTATATATATATAAATATATATACACACACACACACGCACACACACGGTGTGAGACACGTGTCGGTCTTTTCAGGCGTCACAATAGGCCAAACGGGCGGCCATGCATTCAGCAGGACATTGTTATCAGTGGCACCCCCCTTTTGTTTGCTTAAAGATGGACCACTGCCCAACATGCATGTCAACAAATGTGTTCATGGGGCTTGATAATAGGCTTTTAATGCATTGTTTGCCAGCTGTTTTTGATATCTAATGATGCAAAAGCATAATTGGCAAATTCTGAGCCAATCAACAACAGAATCAACAAGTTACTAATCTTTATAATGAAAAAAGTACATCTTTTTAAAAAGTAACTAAAGTAAGTGGAGTCTTCTAGGTAGCCTACTACTATCGTTTTCAGGGGCTATTTCCAAGTATTTTATTGAGTACCCTGTAAAAGTAATGCAAAAATCCCTCCTAATAGAGTATATTCTTTTCAGGATGTCTCGTCAACGGGGGTAAAATGTAGATATAGAGTATGTGTTCATGACGTGTGTACGTGTCATATTTTTGAGGGTAATGCTGTTAAAGGCTTAATAAAGTGACAATGACAAATCTCTGTCATTCATTTCCTTCATCTCTGTCTGCAGATGAAGGAAACATGTTGATTTACTCAAACTTGAGCCTGTCAATGTAATCAATGAAGGTGATGCTGGAAATGAAATACAGTCCCTGTTATTAATGAAAGAAAACTATATTATACTGGCATTTTGTAAAAGTTGGAAAATAAATCATTTTGCATGTTTAATGTATTAAGTCCCCGAGCGTGTGTGGGTTATCTCCGGGTACTCCGGTTTCCTCCCACATTCCAAAAACATGCATGTTAGGTTAATTGGCGACTAAAATTGTCCATAGGTATGAATGTGAGTGTGAATGTTTGTTTGTCTATATGTGCCCTGCGATTGACTGGCGACCAGTCCAGGGTGTACCCCGCCTCTCGCCCAAAGTCTGCTGGGATAGGCTCCAGCATCCCCGCGACCCTAATGAGGATAAAGCGGTATAGAAAATGAATGAAATGAATGTATTAAGTATGATTTAAAAAATTCTGGGTATCATTTTGATATATATTTTTTAAACATATTTTAAGGAGGAGGCTGTAATAGTTTTTTTCCCCATTGGTATGGCTCATTTCTTGAAGCAGAAATGACATTCTTAAAATAACATGGACAAACCTCCAAACCACACCATAGAATTTTTCTTTCATTTCATCCAACTGCAAATGTCTTAGCATGTGTCTCAATGTTCAAGTACATCTTTGCAAATGATGAAGTACAGATAACCTACAGTTAGCACTGTTAGCCCACATTTAGCGCATTACCAAAGTGGATACATTTTACTGCTTGTTCTCGGGTCTAATAGTTTTTCTCTCCTAAATGTCTCTGCATCATTACATTGTGTAAGTCAACATATGATCAAAATATACGGTAGTACCATGGATACCAGATATGAATCTCTAAGATCATTGGATACATTGATTATTTGACAGCCAAGTGAAACCATAACTTATGCTGTGATGCGGATGCGACAAAACATCCTATTAATATGGGAAAGGGATTTAGTTTTGGGAGAGATATGAGCTTTTCCCGGTGAACCACGGTGTGTCCCATCTGTTTTAGGAAATGAGCCTCTGCATTTTGGTTGTACTGACTATTATATGGGAAAGACACTTAGCTTTGAAGCAGTTTGGGAGAGATTCGAGCTATTGTGTTGGGCTAAATTCTAAGAGGGTTTGGACAAATGTATTTTAGAGTTTGGAGAATGTAATTTCTGTTTCAAGAAACGAGCCAAACCAATGGAGAAAACTTATATGTGGAGTTATAATGTTGAATGTTTGAAGTACTGTATTTTAATGAGTATGCTTTAAAAAAAAATTCTGGGGTTACAAATTTTAATAAGTATGCTGTAATAAAAACATTGGGGGGTTAAGGGGGGTTACAATTAAGATTTTTTTTTCTTTTTCTTTCCTTTTCTGTTTGTGATTCCACCATACAGAAATACCAATCATAGCAAAGGGGGGGGAAATGCGATGATGGCGGCAGAACCGGAAATTCTGACTTTGCAAAGTCATCCTAGCTGCTCAGTACAATCTGGACCAGCGCAAAGTCAGTTGACTGGTATTGAGAAAAAACTTACCTCCCAGGGTCATGAATTCTCCATCTGCTTCAAACCTTGTCAGAGTTCCCAGTGAGTACACAATGTATTGTTTCCAATGCCACATGGTAACTTACACCTGCATGACAGTTAAGAATGTGTGCAGCAAGCCTCCTTTCTGTTATATCCCGGTATCAAAGATTTATGTTGTATTGTATCATAGTGATTAGCTTCTTTTTACACTTAACTATATGATACACCACTTCCTTCAACGCAACGCCATCTGTCAAGCGTCATCGGCAGATGAGCGGTTTTATATGGTTGTAGCATTGTCCTTAACTTGGTTTTACACTTGTATGAAAGAGAGAAATGTGTATAGGGGTGTTTTCTTTTAAAAGGTGAGCAGATTGGACTTTTAAGGTTCTGCTCTTTTGTGTTGAATTTAAATGTTGTGTTTTTAAAGGTAAACACTGTACATACTGCATGTTTGAGTAGGAACAATAGGCGATTGTTGTATTTTTTCTCAGTAGTTTCTAATGCGTTGCTGCACAAGTCTACAGTAGGTCATTTTAACACATGCGCCGGACTGGATGATTTTTTTTGGCTGTGTGCC
Organism: Oostethus manadensis; assembly: GCA_024372805.1. Lineage (NCBI taxonomy): Eukaryota > Metazoa > Chordata > Actinopteri > Syngnathiformes > Syngnathidae > Oostethus > Oostethus manadensis. The sequence goes on along the minus strand of QODF01000003.1, from coordinate 3,302,550 downwards.
ATGTAGCCATCCCCGTTGACAATGTGCTAATTACCACTACAGCACCACACTAGCGATGACCCATACATACAGCTTTGATTGAATTTTGCTCAGCCTGCAGCAGGCAATTAGAGCTATCACCTTCTTTAAGTCCACTCAGGGGCCAAATTAGCCCCCCAAATAAAAATAAATCAACAACCTCCACTCCTGTTTAAAACGCACAACACAATGCAAGTTTGTTTTCAAAGGAGTATTTTTGGAGTGTTTTTGTGTGCACCTAATCTCTGGTCAATAAGTCAGTTTACATCTCTTTGCAGATTAACGGTTTGTAAATCTGCAAGGAAGGCGCACACAGTAACTAGGAGGCTAAAGCCTGCCGTAGTGTCAAAGGAGCTTAAAACAACACAACAACAGGGCTGCTGCACCGTACAACAAGCATGAATATTTTGCAAAACACACACACACAGATGCTTCTATCTTCAAGCATTGTTGCACCAAATTGGTAAAGATGTTCCCACAGCTGAGGTCCTACTTGACAAACCAGATTCATCCTCAGTGGTCCTCCACTAAGATTATTTTTCTTTCTATTTGCACCCTTTAGAACACCACTTGGTGTTTGACCTTTTTTTTTTCTGCAGAAAGAGCCTCTTTTCTTAAGGATCAAAAAGAACAAACAAAACCCAAAACAATTCCAGAAGGTACAACGTAATCATCAACTCCTTATAGAAAATGATCTCCAGTGAGGGATAAAGATGAGTGTATATAAATGAAGTGTGTAAAATGGGCACAAAAATGTACTAATTTGGGCAATAATTCAGTTTTTAATAAAGATGTGTTTTAGAAGAGAAAAGGTTACGTTGTAGTTTGCAGTGGCCTACAACTGCTCGGCACTGCATCTTAATGGGAACTAAAAATTATAACATAAAACAAAAAACAATACAAATTGATCAAAATTTAAGAAAAAGAAAAGAGGATGTAAAATGCCAATTGTTAAAAAAAAGCACAAAAATGGTTATGTTGTAGTTTGCAGTGGGGTATTGTACTGCATGATAATAGGAGCTAGAAACATAGAAAAGGAGGTAGAATATTTATAGGTGCTAGAAAAAAGTTATTTTGCCAAATGGTTGTAAAAAAAAAAATGACGCAGTTAATACAGATTGATGCAAATTTAAGAAATAGTAAGAGAAACAGAATAAGCAATATAAATAGAAATAGTTTTGTATAAATAGAAAAAGTTACCTTGTAGTTTGCAGCGGTGTACAACTGCACTGCATAATAATAGAGGCTAAAAATATAATTAAAAATAATACATAGTAATGAATACAAAAAAACTACATCTTATGAAATACCGCAAAATTTTGCAAAATTATAGTTATTTTGTCAATATTTGTTAAAAAAATAAAAACACAATTTTAAAAATGACTTAATGCTTGTAGTTTGCTGTGGTATACAACTGCACTGCATGATTATAGCAGCTAAAAAATAATAAATATAAATTTGAAACAATATTACTGAATGTGTATAATATGGGCAAAAAAATCCACACACAGTATGTATAAAAACAATGTACCAGTGGAAAAATACATTCTATCAATATTTATTACAAAAAAAAAATACACACACCAAATAGAATAGAATGACAACTGTGTACTACATGGTTTTACATGCATGCATTTATGCAGACAACTACTTTATGTGTGGGCAGAACAAGACTGCTTAAGCACGGCTGAGCAGGGGGGGCAGCAAGCGAGTGTTGCAAGCGGGGGTGCCGTTCTGCACCCATGCCACCCTCCTGACACCGGGCCACCATTGTGCTGCTGTCACGATCAATCATGTCCCCACCAAAGACGGGCCTTGTCCGGGAGGGAGGGGACCAATCACACGCCTCATTAGCCAGGCTTGGTTACTCCCAAGCAAAGTAGTCCCAGGACACCTCGGCCTGTTGCACAGAGCGCAGACAAGCGAGTGTGCGAGGCTGTATAGAGGAACTGTGGGCTGTAAACCATACAATGTAGTCCCCACAAAGCTTCAAAAGGTGGCATTTATTCTTACGCAATCTGATATTTTCTAGGATTTCTTTCTTCCAAGCTGAACAAAACACAAAAAAGCAAAACGCCATTGTGATCTACTGTAGGTAAAGTTCTCCTCCCTGCACTCATTGTTTGGAAAAGGCTCCATCTGGCGAGGTTTCACTGACCGGCCCGGCCGTGCCGCACTCCCCCAGCAGCTGGCTAAACTGCCCAACCGCTTTCCCGCTTGGCCATCGCAGCAACCGACACTCTTTGCCAGCCCTCTGACACACATACACACACATGGCCCGGCCCGGCCCGGCCTGGTCATCTGGTATGAGCCAGGGTGGTGTCGGCCTTTCTGGCCCTTTGTTTTTCCACCCCTAGAGGAGAGCGTAGTACTGATTTAAGTAGGTCAGAAGTACAGTACGGTGCAGTGGTCTTAGGCCTCATTGTCTCTTCACGATCTTTCCCCAACAGTTGTTTAGACTAACTCTAACTTAGGGGTGCCCATACTTTTCCTAGTAAAGGATTCTAGGTTGATAGATTTAGTTAAGATGCTCATACAATCCCATCTGTCAATATATGCTAAGATAACTGAGTTGTTCATTTTGACTTTTCCCAAGCCCCAGACCCCAACACATTAAAAAAAAGCTTTCTGTCTTGGCCATCGTCTGAATCAAGTGAGAAATATGGACTGTATTCATTTTCAACGAGAAAAAAATGGGACAATCGGGGACTTTTTCCAAATAACTAAAATGATTTTTTGCTTGAATGGTGTGAAAAATAAAGGCGGAGTTAGATGTAAAAAAACCCCAGCAGAATAAGAGTAATGATTTATGTTTTAGCCACTCCCCAGCCAGTTTTCACTGAAAATCACCACCTTGCATAATAGAAATTAATAGACTCAAAATAAGCCACAAAGTCAAAGCCCACGGTGAATGTGATCGCTTCTTCCCCCAGTTATCAATCGTAACAGCCACCTACCACAATGGGAATAAACAGAACTTGAAAGTTTTGTCAGTGAAGCGTCACGTAATGAAGTGACCAAATGCTGTAGGGAATGTGAGTCCTACACACTTGTTATCACTGGGATCCAAAGTCAACAGCTGCTCCCTGAAGAGTTGGAGTGCAGCGTCCTTTCTGCGTGCATGAGGGTCCACTCCAGGCTAAACAGGCTGCCACCTTTGCCCGCTATCGTTCCTTAGAATATTGAGATGCTAATGACGAACAACACAGAGGACAAAGACGCGCCGCTACCACTGGAAGCCAACACAATGGCCCTTCAGTGGGGCCCTGACACTTTTACTACCCAACATGTGTCCCCCGTTTCACGCTCACACAATAAAGGCCGACAACTGTCCCCTCCATTGAGCGCCAGGAGGATCCGGTGCTCCCGTCTGGGGACCCCGGCTGGTTACGTTGTGTTTGGCTTGCCTTTGTCGACGGGTGGGAAATATCAGCTTTTTAGGGCAATGAGGAGCCACCCCAAGAGGCTGAGCATAATGCCACAGAGGTCAAAGTTCAAAGCCGTCAGGCAACGCTGAGGCTTGACTTCGCTTGTCATTACAGATGTTGGCCTGCTGTGAGGTCCATGTAGTCTGAAAATCCTGGTGGCTTTTTTAGTCTGAGAGTTTAGTAGAATTTCATGCAAGAAAGAACCCTAAACTACAATTTTTGTGGTCACAGATAACTTTTTTTTTTTTTTTTTTTAATTTTTTTTTTTTTTTTTTTGGTCTTTCCAAAGAGAACTTGGTGGACTTTTGTACTTCTGTTCTTTTGTTTTAACTAATGTGTTTATTTTTGCATTGTCATTCTTAAGATAGTTTAGTAGGATTTTGTACAAAGAATAACCGACTAAAGTTAATAGACATTATTAATTACACATTGTTATTTCTTTTGAATTATTATTAGAAAAGTTTTGACAAAACTTGGCCTGGTGTAAACAAAATGCCAACATGCAACAAAATGGAGAGCTGTGAAGTGTATTCCAGGGTATAATAAATTTGCACATATTGGCTGGTACCCCCTGCTTCTCGACAGTTCACCACTGCCCCCAGCGCAGACCCGCCCCACTATTTGAGAACCACTGCCCTAAAATGACCCAAAAAGTGGTGAAATGTACTGCTGTGTGTACATTGACTAAATATGCACTAGAATACCTTTGTCTTTTGTTTACTAACCGTGTCGAATGCCTTCTATAAGTCGATGTATGCTGCAAGGAAACCCACATCAAATTCACGGAAGCGCTCTGTGAGGACCCGGAGTGCTAGGATTCGGTCGACAGTTGACCGTTTTGGAGTGAACCCGGACTGCTCGGGGCGCTGATGCGCAAGCAGCTGACCGCAGACCCTGCCTGAGAGGATCCCGGCACTGAGAGGAGCGTAATACCCTGATAGCTGTTGCACTCCCCGGTATTGCCCTTTCCCTTCCAGACCTGGACAACAATGCCCCTTTTCCAGTCAGTATGGATAACCCCTGAGTTCCATATGGAACAAATGAGCACATGCTGCTGCTTGAGCATGGCATCATCATGTGCATCTCAGCGTAGGCACCACAGACACCCGCCGCCTTGCCATCCTTTATCTGCTCAACCGCCTTCCTTGTTTCTTCCAGGGAAGGCGGGTCACAGACTAGAGGGGGGTCAGCGGGCAGTCCCGCGCAGAGAAGTCTCGGCCCTTCTGGAATAGATTAATGATGCTAACCAAGGTTCCACTTAACCTTTTGTGTCTCCCTGGAGAGCCATTTTGGACCAAACTTATAAATCTGATATCCCATCGCTACTACATGACCAGACAATGAAAGCTATTCTTTACCGGGATACTATATACTGTACTCATTCACAAAATAATGTTTAGCCCATTTATCCTGCTGCTATGCTAAAATGGTGATCATCACGTTTTTAATAAAAATGACTTTGGCTTTCTTTGCTCATAATACGAATGCTTCATTACATGCTTTACATGTGCACATAAATCAGCAGAAGGTAGGGTTATCATGACATTAACGATGGTCACTGCAGAAATGAATGTATGCAATATTAGAAATGTATTTGCTGATTGCTCATATTTGGTGTCAGTTAATATCTAGACCCCCACGCTTTAAGAACCAGCATTTATCATTGCATCGCTATTAGACGTCATTACTGCTGCACCTGTTAGGGTGGAGTGATGACACATTCATCTTACACGTTTAAATGTCTATTCATCACTTATTGACCACATGAAATCAGATGGATTTTGACCCCGACAGATCTTGAGCTCCCATCCCACCTCCTTTCCTTACCATGAAGGGGAGGGTGGGTGTAAGCATCATGGCTAAAGAGGTGGCCTGGCACACGCCTGCCCTCGTAATCCTACAGTCTCAGACTCATGACCCACTTTCTTGTAGGAGCCGCGTGGAGCAGCGGCCTCTAACCCAGGAGGAGCCTCCAGACGCAGGGTGGAGGAACACCCCCCACACCAACCTACGCTACGCTGCCGTACCCTACTAACCCCCCCTTAGTCACTAGGCCAAGACAAAGGGAAAGACAGACTCTCGAAAAGACTCCTTAAAGCCACTTAAGAGGTCATGCCTCCAGCTGATGCTCCATTTAGGAGGAAACAATTATGGTGGAGCTGCTTTCTTCATTTCACCTGTTGTTGTGTTTTTGGTGGCATTATGCAGATCTTGATTATGCCGGATGTCGCACTTCCTAAGCTTAAATATTTTGGACAAATGGCTTTTTTGTGTCATGTCATGTCCTTTACATATGGTTGCATCGGAAGCAATGACTTGACCACAAAAAATGAGTGTTTCATTGTTGGAGAATTTCAAATTTCACCTGTTGTATTTTTGGAGACGTTGCGTGATGTTGCATTTTACTTCCTTTGCTTAAATAGGATAGACAAATAGTTCTTTTGTGTGGAATGTTTCCTTTCGTCTTCGCAAAACCCTGTTGCATCAGAAGCCATGACAATTGTGGTTTGATTGTTGTAGAATTCAGTATTACATAAATATTTGACCTACTGGTCTTGCATTATTTGGCACTGGTATCAGATAATGTGTAAAACGGCACACAACCTTTTCCAACTTTTCCTTTTGAATATATTTCTGCAATGTATGAAAACAGAATTCATTTTGATAGGAAATATTGCGAATCCAATTAATCTGCACCAGAAAACCCAAAATATTAATAATACCCCAAAAATACATTTTAATAGAGAATAATGATAGTTTTGTATGCAGAAACCAATGTGAAATAATTATAAGTTATGAATAAATGAACAACTAACGTCACTTTTACCTTTATTGTAGACGTTGGCGGAAGGTTTTGTTAACACTGTCACGCTCCGTGTTTCAGCCCACGTGACCGTTGTGCTTTTGTTCTCTTTTCTTACCTCAGTTCCTGTTTTGTACTCTTATTTTGATAGTTCTTCCTGTTCTCCTTAATTTGTCTCTGGCTACTTTGCTTTTCTCGATGAGTCGCACCTGTTGCTAATTTTAGTTTCAGGTGCATTCCTCTGTGTTTTGTGGTTGCATTACATCGCCATTGCTTTCGTTTGTGTTAGTTGCTCGCTGCTTAGCAGCAAATATCATTAAAAGTAAACTCTCCTCTTACCTGCCACGGCGTCAAGCTCTCTGCCTCCTCGGGGTCATCACCACAATGCCGAAGCCAAGAAGAGAACGTGACAAAACTTCTCCCTTTCCCAACTTTAGCTTCCTTGGTTTCTTCTTTCTCCGTCGGGGTAGAACTTGTTGGTGCGACTTACGGACTAGTTTGTGAAACATTCTCCTTTGAGTTTGACCAATGAATCTGCCTTACAGCCTCGGTTCCCAAAGTGGGGTTTGCGTACCACTGGGGGGGACACAGATTGCCGTAGGGTTAATACGGCGACAGCATTGTTCTATCAGCGTTAGATGAACAGATAAGTGTTACGATGATGTTGTGCTGTGCATTTAAAGTGTTGTGTGCTAAATTCTTACGTGGTCCTGTGACTAAACTGTATGAGTCCGTCATGTGCTGACTGAATGCACGGACTATGTTAGAAGGCCCCATTCCATTCCATTCCATTTTCTTCCGCTTATCCGGGTCCGGGTCGCGGGGGCAGCAGTTTCAGTAGGGAAGTCCAGACTTCCCGGTCTCCGGCGACCTCTTCCAGCTCCACCGGGAGGACACCAAGGCGTTCCCAGGCCAGCTGTGAGACATAGTCCCTCCAGCGTGTCCTAGGTCTTCCCGGGGGCCTTCACACCCTCAGGTCACCCTTTTTAAAAATGGGTACCACCACCCCGGTCTGCCAGTCCAGAGGTACTGTTCCCGACTTCCATGCAATGTTGTAGAGGCGTGTCAACCAACACAGTCCCTCAACATCCAGAGCTTTGAGGAATTCCGGGCGAAACTCTACTCCCGGAGCCTTGCCACTGGGGAGTGATTTAACTACCCCAATTACCTCAGCCACGGTGATAGAACTGTCCACGTACGTATCCTCCGACTCTGCTTCCTCTACGGAAGGTATGTCAGTGGGATTGAGAAGGGCCTCAAAGTATTCCTTCCACCGACCAACTATATCCTCAGTCGAGGTCAGCAAGCCCCCGTCCGCACTGTAAACAGTGTGAACTGGGGGCTGCTTCCCCTTTCTGAGGTGTCGGACATTTTGCCAGAACCTCTTGAAGGCTGACCGAAAGTCGTGCTCCATAGCCTCACCAAACTCCTCGCACCCGAGTTTTTGCCTCGACCACCGCCGCTTGCGAGCCGCTTGGCCTGCCGGTACCTGTCAGCTGCTTCGGGAGTCCCGCAAGCCATCCATGCTTGATAGGACTCCTTCTTCAGCTTGACAGCAGCCCTAACCCCCGGAGTCCACCATCGGGTTTGGGGCTTGCCAACACGACTGGCACCGACCACCTTTCGGCCGCAACTACGACTGGCTGCCTCAGCAATGGAGGCACGGAATACGGCCCATTCGGATACGACCACAAAGTCGATCATAGACCTGCGACCTAGGGTGTCCTGGTGCCAAGTGCACTTATGGACATCCTTATGTTCGAACATGGTGTTTGTTATGGACAAACTGTGATTCGCACAGAAGTCCAGCAACAACACACCACACGGGTTTGGGTCAGGGAGGCCGTTCCTCCCAACCACGCCCCTCCAAGTCACACTGTCATTGCCCACATGGGCGTTGAAGTCTCCCAATAGAACTATGGAGTCACCAGCTGGGGTGCTCTCCAGAACCCCTCTGATAGACTCCAAGAAGGCTGGGTACTCTGAACTGCCGTTTGGCGCATACGCGCAAACCACAGTCAGGACCCTTTCCCTAGCCCTAAGGCGTAGGGAAATAACCTTCTCTTTTACTGGGGATGACTCCAGCACAGAGGCACCAAGCTGGGGGGCTAACAAGCCCACACCAGCTCGCCGCCTCTCCCCTGCTGCAACTCCGGAGAAGAACAAGGTCCAGCCCCTCTCAAGGAATTTGGTTCCAGAGCCCAAACTGTGGGTTGAGGTGAGTCCGACTATATCTAGTCAGAATCTCTCCGCCTCTACCACAAGCTTTGGCTCCTTCCCCACCAGAGAAGTGACATTCCATGTCCCAAGAACCAGATTTGGCCGCCGAGGACCAGGTCGCCCGGACACCCGCCCTCGACCACTGCCCAAATCGCAATTCACCGGATCCTTATGCTTGCCCCTGCAGGTGGTGGGTCTGCAGGGGGGAGTTCCCAGGTGGCTTCTTCGGGCTAGGCCCGGCCAGGCCCCACGGGTGAAGGCCTGGCCACCAGGCGCTCGCCTGCGAGCCCCTCCCCCAGGCCTGGCTCCAGGGTGAGGCCCCGGTATCCCACGTCCGGGCGAGGTGCGGTCACTCCTCTTGCTTTTCTTCATTAGGGTCTTCTGAATCACTCTTGGTCTGGCCCGTCACCTAGAACCTGTTTAGCTTGGGAGACCCTACCAGGGGCATAAAGCCCCCGACAACATAGCTCCTAGGATCATTCGGGGACTCAAACCCCTCCACCACGATAAGGTGGTGATTCACGGAGGGGTGTTAGAAGGCCCCCATTTTTAAACATGTATGTAAATGTATGCTTTCATGAAGAATATGTCTTTTTCAAGTGTTGCGGCCACTTTGTTCCACTGTCCTTGAACACACCATGCGTGTTTTCTATTCTTCCTTTCACCTTGACCTTGTTCACACACGTTAATGCTGTGCATAAATGCACAGAGGTGAGCTTTAATAATGTTAGCTCTGTGCTGCTGTTCATTATCGCTTAGTGCATAATCTCATATGTGCTCATATGCCCATTTGGCTCAGTAATAAGCCTCGTATTTAATTCATTTCCTTATTGATTTTTGTACGACATTTTCCTATGTTTTCATAATTATAACTATTATGTTAGTGTGTTACATTACTTGCATTATATTGTTTATTTCAATGTAGAAAAGCACAGCAAAAGAGCATAAAGATCACAGTACTCCAATACTCCATTCACATACACATAGAAATACGTTCACCAAACAGAAGACAAACCTGCCAGGAGATATTTTACACCTCTGAAACCCCTCTCTATTTATCAGCCTTTGTGAGCAGTTGAAAAATAAGACACATTATTTTTTTAAATAGAGTATGATTTTATATATAATATAATATAAAATATACGTAATAATATATCAAATATGTTCCATTGTGTGGTTTGTGTTGTTTTAAGTGTGCAGGAGTAGGGAGAACATGACTTCCAGTCAGATGTCTGAAGGGGTCCACGACGTTATAGGATAAGGAAGTATTGTGTAAACCAGTGTTTTACAACCTTTTTTGAGTCAAGGCCCACTTTTTTTATTCCAAAAATGCCAAGGCAAACCACCAGCAGAAAATGTAAACATTTATGTCTGTAGCCTATAAAACACAATATAAAGTGTTGCCACCTACTGCCATTTAGCTTATTACATGATTACACTGCCGATCATTGGACAGCCCAGACACTCAGCAATGGCGGACTCACATTATTGGCGGACTCATTTTCAAAAAATATTTATACCCCAATTAGGTGAAAGTGGATGATTTCCCATGGCCCACCAGACCCTACGCCACAGCACAGTAGTGTGCCACGGCCCGGTGGTTGAAAAACACTGGTGTAAACTATATTGCAAGATTTGGTGTTGGATGTGTAATCCAAGATGGCTGAATAAACAAGCAAACTGGGCTTGCACTGAGGGCCAAAACTCAAAGAAACTAATACAATTTCATGGTGTTCCCACGTTTATTGCGGGGTATATAATCATTCATTTTCTATACCGCTTATCCTCATTAGGGTCGTGGGTATGCTGGAGCCTATCCCAGCTGACTTCGGGCGGGAGGCGGGGTACACCCTGAGGGCAGACAAACAAACATTCACACTCACATTCATGCCGATGGACAAGTTAGAGTCGCCAATTAACCCTGAACATCCTGACTGTGAGGCCAACATCCTACCCAGTCAGCCACCGTGCGGCCCCTATAGACAAACAAAGACAGACAAACATTCGCACTCACATTCATACTCCAATGGACAATTTAGAGTTGCCAATTAACCTAACATGCGTGTTTTTGGAATGTGGGAGGAAACCGGAGTACCCGGAGAAAACCCACACACGCACGGGGAGAACATGCAAACTCCACACAGAGATGCCCAACGGAAATTCGAACCCTGAACCTCCAGACTGTGAGGCCAATGTGCTACCCGCTCATCCACCGTGCGGCCTATTGCGGGGTATAGGTTCCCAAAATAGCCGCAATAAGTGAAATCCGCAAAGTGGCAAACTTAATTTTTTTTTTTACCATTATTATACATGTTTTAAATCTGTATAATCCCTTACCATACACGTTTCTCAGACAGGCATGAACATTTTCTCACATTTATCTCTTGTTTAAACACTCTCTAAATTTAAACTTTAGTAGATTTAAAAAACAAAAAAACGGTGTCATGTTTTGGCTTGCCACGTGGTGGCTCCACCCTGGGAGAGAGAGAGAACCCAAGTGCAGGTAAAAGTCTTTATTATGATTATTATTAAATGTTGCTGTGCAGCGGCAAAATCCACAACTGAGCAGTGACATTGACAATGAACAATGTTTCAACACCAAACAATGGTGCCCTGCCGCTGTGTGACTTCTACGTTTTGTGTAATGGTTAGCTTCCTCTGCCTTTTGGGTGCGGCGGCAGGTGTCTTTAACGGTGCAGAACGTTTTGTTGGCATTGTAAGTGTTGTAGGGGGTAAAGCTTGCAAACATACAGCACTTTAGAGTCACACTACTAGTGATGCAACGTTTATGTACATTTGGCAAATCGAACGCATTTTGTACTGCACAGGATGGCACGGAGGAGAATGACAATGCTCTACAGTCCTGTAGCCAATCAGGACACAGACACAAGACGCGGGCTCTCCTTTAGCCAATCAGGATGCAGACACAAGACGTGGGTTCTCCCTGAGCCAATCAGTATGCAGAACACAATTAAAGTTCATAGAATAAAAAAAAAAAAAACACAAAACAAAATTCTGCGAAACAGTGAGTCCGCGGAAGGTAAACCGCAATGTAGCGAGGGAACACTGCAATCGACATTGTAAACATAGGTCAGTGCCTCTGGTAATGTTTAGGCCTGCAGAGAAGGCCTTGCTGGCCCTTACTGCACACCACTGACATATTTACATTGGACTGGTTTTATTTCATTATTACTATTGAGTATGCGGCCCTCAACTGGCGAGTGAATTTTGTACTATGGGTTTTGACTTGATGGATTATTATTAGGGATGTCGCGAGATCACGACGTGATGAGATTTCCCGTTCAGGAAAAAAAAACAGATAAACTGTTGATAATAAATAAATGAATTGCTCACATGAAAAATGAAGTTGCTAATTTTGCCCGCCTTCATATATTGCCATGTGCATGCATGTCTGTTTTCCTCAACTTTCGTCTCCAAACAGGCGTGACGCGAGTTCACTCTGTGCATTGGTTTAGCCCTGAGTTGTTTCATAGAATGGCTTGAGACGGAGTGAGAACTCTTGTCAGCCATGTAGTCGCTTTGTCTCTGAGGGGGCAGGCGGGCCCGCTACCATACAGCAAAGAGCGGCGCCTTGTGAGGAGCAATGCAAGGTGATAGAAATTAAAATTGAAGTAAGACGATAGCAAAGCCAAATGTGTGGGAATATTAATAATGAGAAAAGTGAGCCAATCGACATAAACGAGCCAGTATGCTGAATTTGTTCGAAAGTGGTGGCAACATAAACAAAACAAACTCGCCCACCTAAACATGTCCACCCAACCCAGCTTTCCCATCTGGGAAGAAAACTACACAGTGCAAAAAGGTGTGTGTTCACAGAGAACCAAGGAAATGCTGCTCGTTAATACAGTTGAAAAGCCAGTATTTCAAGAAATGCTGCAAACGTTCCGCAGTACGAATTGCCAGTGAGAAAATACATGTCAAAAATACCAATTCCACAACTTCACAGACATATTAAAAGAAATATTGCATTATTATATCTCTTCTTCTCATTATTATTATGTACCATCAATAATATTTTTTTGTTGGAAAGTAAACTTTCCAAAACACACCCGCATTGTTTTGTGACTCGGTTCAATAAAAGTTTGTTTGTGCGGTCAAATTTTTTTCATTGTACTTTTCTTAAAATTGATACGAAATTGTGTCTCGTGTGTCATCTCGTCTTGTGAGTTGGTTGTGTCGTGACCCCCCTAATTACAGCGTCCTTCTACGACTCGGCTGTTGCATGCGTGCGCGAGTCATCCGCTCGTGTCATAGGAGCGGAAGTGTGCCGAAGCCAGACCTTACCTGTTAAATGTGAGTACACCCACACAACAACGGCTTCTTTTGCTATTTACACATTTCAGTTCAAAAGTGCACTAACGCGTGGTTCTCCCTTCTTCTCTTTCGTAGATGTTGTCATGCATTGTCGTTTTTTCCCCGTCAATGTATTGATTATGGCAGTATTGTGATACTATCGCCACAGCTTAGCGACCCTGCATCTACTGCTGCTTGTGGCTTTCATTTGGGGTAATAATGTCACACTTAAGTAAGCATATTAAGTATTTTAGATATATTCTGAAGGTTAAATACGGATAAGAACAGCATTTAAGAGGCACACATGGCTGTCGAATGTGATTCTTCCAAACACTGATTAATGCAAAGACATTGCCTTTGTTTGCCAAACAAGAAAATAGCAGCGACCTGAGCCATTTCCTAATTAAACCACCGAATTAAGCGGAGATCAGCCACTAATACAAACAAAATCAAAAGAACAGCTTCTCTATTATTATGTTTTATCCCTTGAAAACATACTGACCGACTTCACGGCACGAGCCACGTGCAAATAGGTCAACAAATGCCACGTTCAAGTATTAGATCATATCATCACCATGCATCTTACTTTTTTATTATTATGAATATTAACCCGCCCCCTACCCCTCCTCTTTTTTGGACGAAAACATCTCCCCACGCACACACACACGAGTCACAATACGACGCTCTTACTTCTCTCTGTGTCTTAATCCCTGGCAGACTTTAAGTGTCTGGCATCGGGGCAAAATCCTAAACTGGAGAGGAGCGTGTTTGGAGACCTAATCCCCTTACTCATAGACTCTGCTTGCCCCCAATTCACCTCTCCCAAAGTAGGCCAAGAACAAGGAGCCACAACAGAGCAGGCAAGCAGCTTCAAGCATTATGCTGCCAGACAGACACACACACACTCTGATGGACGCGTGGACAGATGATGTATAAGCTGATATACAGTAAACTATAGGCACAGCCAGATGCTGACAAACATGCTTGTGCTTATACACACACATTTGTCTTTGTAAGATAGATGGGTCTCTCTCCGGTGTGATTAGTTGATAACTTTCCATGAAAGTGCTGCACGATGTGTTTGCTCTATGACCACAGAAAAACTTTTTGAAAATTAAAAATTTCACGTCTGCTTTTTGCAGCAATGTAGGCTTGTGCATTTTAAATTAACTTTGCTTAACACACTGGGCCACATTTAATAACTAGTTAATAACTGCTGTTCCAAATAATTCCTTAAATGAAAACATCATATGCATGCATTGAAATAATTGCTGCACGTTTACGTTCATTTTTTTTTAAATTGTGACTTTATTCTTGTGAGATTACAACTTTCTTTCTTGACATTTTAATATCAGAACTCAGGGGGATTTGTTTTCGAGTGACATGGCCCGTTATTCTCGTAACACTAACGTTTTCCTGGAAAAATCAACAAAATATTATAGCAATATTAGCTATATTATTTGCTTTATTTATGCAGCATTATGATATTACTGTCATTACAACTGTATTCTAGTACGATTTTAACTTTTCCTGGAAACAATACGACTTCCCCCTAATGTTATTTTTTCTCAATAGTCAGCCTTCGCTCTACTTTGTTTTTTCAAATAGTAATTAGTTAATAAATAAGCGGTATAGAAAATGGATGGATGGATGGATGGATAATTGCTGTTTCATAATTGTGATATTGGGACATATTGTTCATAATATTAATCAAAAAATATTGCAAGGTAAAGTATATGTAATATTCTGCCCACTAGGTGTAAGTAATGTTCCATTATTGAGACATGTCATTAGATCACCGTTACACTGTATGGAGTCAGCCCTGGTATGTCCGACATCTCAAGTTTTCCTCACATTTTGTGTGGAAGTGGTACGTTTTTGGCTTCTGTGTCTGTTTTCCCCAGACTTTTAAACACTTTTTTAAATTTAGAATACGTTCAATGAATTGTAGGGTAACTAGTTAGCTTACTAGCTTGGTAATGGTCATTTCTTGTGTCCCTGCAGTGGTCGAGTAGCTTGCAAATTACAGTTGAGCAATGTTGTGTAAACAAAGAATAATAGGAGTGTAATGGCGACTACAAAGGTGTTAGTTCATGTCTACAGCACACCATTAATGGTAAATATTGTATTTAGAAAATGATCAACAGGTTTTATATGCTGTATCTTTAAAAATATTCAATTTATTAATATTGAATCCTACTTTGCGGAAATTCACTTTCTGAAATAACGAGGGATGACTGTATAACTTTATTCTCTTTGTTCTCGTGACATTTCATCCTTTAAATATTCAGATTACCTGACATTACAACTTTACTCTGCCAAGATTACAATTTTAAAATATTGTTGTATATAAAAAAGTACATTTTTTTCTTTACATTTTTTAATAAATTAAGAATAAAAAATCTTGAAAAAATACAAATCTCTTCTTGAAAAAAAAAGCCAATTTAAATGTTGTTTTCACAATGTAAAATGTATTGAAAAATTTTGTTTTGCAAATTGCATATGCAAAACATATATATTCTTGAAAAAATACATTTTTTTCTGTAATTTATTGTTCTGTCTTGTCATGACCTTCCAAATGTACTCAACTTTATTCCCGTTACAGTATACAGTATTACCCAGAAAATTAGAATATCCTGAAAAGGTTGTTGTATTTCTGCAATTCAACTTGAAAGGTAAACTTGACATATTATATAATCAAATCATATGCAATATTTCAACCAATCAATCAATATTTCAATAAATCTTTACTATATGTTTTCTTTTTGTAACTTTTTACTGTATAAAAAAAAGTAATTAAAAAAATCACACCTCATTACTTATCGTACATAATACTACAAATTGAAGGAAAAGTGGAGGCTGTGGAAGTCCTAGAAACTTTACAGGATGCTCAATTAAATTCACAATTTGCAGATTGTTAAAATTTGTTGTTACAGGAATCATATTTTGCGAGATAGTCTTCAACCAAACACCCGGTACTCTCTGCAGTTGAGTGCCCATAACAGGCAATCCGAGAGATTTGAGAGGACATCTAAGAGCCCATCCACCGCCCCCACCCCTCCACTCCCCCTGCCTTCACCACAGCACACAGGCCGGAGTTGTGCATAAGATTGGATTACACTTTTTCCATTCTGCAAAGTGTTTTGTCATCCCCAACCCACCTCTTCCATATGATCAATTATATTTATTGAGAGACAGCTTAGCCAAAGCAAATAGTCTACTTTTGATCATGCACTTAATCGTAATAAACTCCTTGTGGGCGTGAGTAATACAGTAGACAACCCCACTGGCCACTGATGCTGCCGGAGCGCTCCTTCAAAGACTAATGAAGATGGGAGCAGTGCTGTCATTGGTGACAAATGGCACAAAATGTTGCATCCCCAAGAGGCCAGCTGCAAACAGGTTGCATTTCTTGCATATCTGGGATGAATGACCATGCAACACTATTGCATCCATTATATTGCATGAGTAGCGTCTGCATACACTTGACTTGTAATTGTTTTTGCTCCCCTTTTCCATAAATGTAGGTAAAATATCACATGTGTCTACGCAAACGATGAGTTTATTTGTTTTAAATGTTGGTGCTAATAAATGTGATTCTCTAAAATAAACAACACACTTTATGCCTTTTATTATGGCACCTTTGCAATGAGTGTATTTATTAATTACATGTTTACAGATGAACGTATCTTGTTTTGCACTACTCCTCATTTGACAATTTTGTGAGCAATATTTGCAAGATTTACTGTGAGCCTTTTGTTTGCCTATAGGATCATTTGACTCACTTTCCTGCCAAACTGCATCAATAACCAAAGTGTTGCATGTATATTTTTAAGCGTACATATCCTGGAAAAACAATGTGAGGCAGATGGTTTTGTTTTTCTAAAATGGGCGGTCAGCTCACAAGAGAGGCAAATTTAAGTTGCTCAGTTTAAATCTGAAATCAGCTTACCTCAATCTCATTTTGCTTTTGTTGCTCCTTGTCCGTAATGAGCTAGTGCCACTGATATTACAGCCCAGGGATTAAAATAAGTAATGATAATAATAATAATAATAATAATAATAAAAGAAAATACATGAAAATGTAAAGCAGGAGACGACCTACTCTGCCTCATGCGTGAAGAAAGGTATTATTCATGATGGCTTTTCATTAAAATAAGAGGCTTCACTGGAAATAGTACACTAGCCTTGAAGAGATGTTTGTGAGCTTGGATTGTTTGTCAACCAGTTGATGAAACATATCAGAACACAGGCGTATCTTTGTGCTCCAGACGACTATATAAATATTATTCCCGTGTATATTCCCGTGTACTTGCGTATCTTGAAAAGGATACAACACACTGATTCGACATGATATTAGATTTACTTATTAGTTGTACGGTTAAAAAACGTATGTCGTAATCGTCTGAGATTGTTTTTGAAGCCAAAGTTGGCTGCATCACCGGTGTAATGCTGCCCTCTAGTGGCAGGTTTCAAGTATTACCACCTAAACCATAAAAACAATGTCCAAAATAATATTTAGAAGCAAATCATGGCACCACATTGGAAAACTTTGTGAAAATAGGAAATTAATGAAATAACTTTTGTTGGTATTGTTACTGTACTGGTTTTTCTAGTGTTATGAAGATGTAGTTGTAGGGTCATTCTGTAAAGAAAAAAAGTATTATGAGAACAAACATATAATTGCGAAAAATTAAGTCGTCATAATAAAATAAACCATTTTTCTCAATTTTACTGAACTGTTACAATATTGTTCGAATATTACAACTTTCTTCTGGAGAAAAATGACTAAATTGACCAAATATGAGTATTTATGTAACAGTATTATTGTATATACAGTATTTTAATTAAAATTCTCACCAACCATACATCTACGTTTCCTTTAACATTTTAAAACTTGATTTGATGACTCACTTTTAGACAACAGTATTGGGACATATGGCCAAGACACGCAGAGGAAGCGAAAACGGAAGAAGCAAAAGAAACGTGTTTCTGCTGCTGTGGTGCGTTTGGGTGCTCTTTGATTTTTCTTCATCTATTCGCCACCATGTACGTAATAACGTTTTTTTATTTCACGGTAAATTGATCGAAGATGGAAATAAAACCAACTAAGAGTCAACCATAACACAAACTCACGAATTGCGTGTCTTTTCTCGCCTTTATGTCACCTTTTCGACCCAAGTATTGTATTTTCAAAGTTTACCGTTTACCGTGTTGAAATTCAGGTATTCTCACGCTGCCATTCACGCATGACTTCCGGGTTTGTGACGTCACGACACAGGCGGGGCTACGTGTTAAATGTAGCTTTCTTCCGTGGCCGCTGCCATTAACGTGGCCGGAGCTTGGGCGAAAGAGGCACGGGAAAGAAGGACGGAGAAGGCGAGCGAAGAAGTGGCGGGGACGTTGAAAAAGCGAAACGTGTGCTGTTTGTTTAGGTTTGGAGAGGTCAACGGCAGGCGACATAGGCGGCGAGATGGCTCAGTCGTTAGCTAACGGTGTGGACGTGGCTAGCAGGCGGCTACACTCAAGGTAAGGGGGAATGTCTTCATCCAAATGCCATATCACCTTGAGCTTGACACCAGAGTGGGTGATGTACATGCTGAAATGACTGAAATGTATGTGAATACGTTGATACTGGAAGTGGTCTAGTCAAAAAGGAACGAACCATCTGGAGGGTTACTCAACCGGACCTAACCGAGCGCGGTGTCAAGCCAGAGAGACCAGTTCCAAGCCTCAAACCTGGCGTGGGTTGACTGCAGACTGAGAGGAGCCCACGTCCACTGTGGACATGGGATGTCTCTAGCAAAACATATCCTTGTCCATTTAAAGTAAAAATACGTGACTCCGTTCAAGGTTATCCCAGGTCACAACTGAAATACTGCCAGGCCTCTTTATTAGGTACACCTGAAGCCCAATGAGATGCAATATAAGTGCAAGTTCAAAGGTCTACTGTAATGCGAAATGATTTCACTGGTAATGTATCCGGCCCACTTATGAGAGAAGAGGCTCTCATCACGAAAAGCGTCCTTCCGCATAGACATGATCCCACCTGATATTGCTGTTTAAAGGTGAAATGTATTTCTAATGTTTGTATGATCCTGTCCCGCTACCTAATGTTACGTTGTTCCATGTCAGGGCTGAGGAAACATTTTTTACTCGCAGGCCACATTGACTCAACGAAAATGGCCGGGGGACCAGACTATATATTTGATACACGCACACAATTTGCGCTTATAATTCTAACAGGCAACCTGGAATTATTTGTCTTACTTTAGAAAAGTATCATACAATCTGCTATATCTTTTTGTGTCCCTTTTTTAGGAGCATTTTAAACATTAGACCATATCAAAATTGAATTTTA